>CM060442.1:113793078-114279889 GCA_030545235.1 Helianthus tuberosus
TGCGATAGGGGGAAATGCGGAGACATGCGTCTTCTTCTTAGCATGACTCGTGTCGTTTGCAGGACCGCGTGCCAACTGCCGCTTCCTGATCGTTAGTTTTCGTGCTGACAGGATTAGCATCATCGCTGAGATGCTCCACAGTGCCTTCTTGGTGACTTCACCTCGTAAGTCGTATGTGGCGTACTTCAACCTCCGTTGATGTATAGCTTAAGTTTCACGTATTCCTGTGCGCTAGCGTTTCGTTTTGCGTAGAATGTGATGCGCTCCGACATCTGTTGACGTAAAATTTGAGTTCTATGTATTCTCGTGCACTAGCGTTTTGTTATGCGTAGGCTGCCTGCTCGGGAAGTTAAAACATCATAGACAATATGTATAATTGTGTATGCCCGAATTAATATTTGCAGTTCCTACGTGATGACCTTTAATGAACTTCAACATAAGTTTCCGAAGGTCTTAACTGCATGTTTGCTAAACTCTCAGGGTTTTATGTACTGTATGCGACTGTTTTGTGTACCGTGTATAAAACACCACTATTGCGTATGTTTTGAAAACAAAATCTTGACTGTTTGTTTTTCGGCAACGGTTGGAGACCATATTCGAGTACTATGCGTTCTGTGTGTATTTAAAGTCTCAGTAGTCTAAGTCCCAGAGAAAAGTGAGGTTAGAGCTTAGGTATTCCTACAGAAAACCTTATTCGCTGTAACCTATAGCTCTGATACCAATCTGTCACACCCCGAAATATCATAGCTTGGCGTGACTGGACTGGTATCTTCAGTGCACAGCGGAAGCAAATAAGCTAAGACTTCTAGAAATGAACGCCCACTAAGTACTCGACTCATCATGGTTCTCCTATTCCAACCGTGCCTTGTGTTAGAAGTGCAACCTGAGAAAGAAACATGCGAAAAAGTCAACATAAAGTTGAGCGAGTTCATAGTTTGTTTGTAAAAGATTTGAAATAAATCTTTTTGAATAACTGGTTTTTGATGTATTGCTGAGAAAATGAATTTAAAATCATTTTCTTGTCAAGTTATATGGAAACTTTGTATGAAAACATGATATGTATCTTGTATAAATCACGTATTCTTGTATGTATCATGTATTCTTGTATAAATCACATATTCTTGTATGTATCAAGTGTTAATGGGTTGCAAGGCCATTAACATGTGATACGACATAGGAAGTCACCAAACCATAGGCATTTTTCTAGTAGTCGATTCACGACTGAGACACAAAAACACTACTCGGTACTAGTTGTCATCAAGAGTGGGGCTGCCCTGACACCCGTTAGATCTAACCTTTTGTTCTGCGGTCTAAGTATGTACACGATTAATGGTGCTTATGGTACCCTATTCGTGACACGATTTCTCGTATTATTCCTCAAAACGCATCATACTTGGTACTAGTGATCACCAAGAGTGCTTCTTGTTTATGTATTCATCATATCAAGTATCAATTTTCAGTTCTTGTATTCATTATATCAAGTATCAATTCTCATGTGTTTGTACACTCTTGTATTTGTATTTTCTCGTAGTTTAGAATACTAGAATTCGTGTGTAAACGCTTGTTTGAAAAACCGGTATAAAACAAAAGCTTTTCGTAAACCATTTGTATCAGTTAACACTTGTTTGTAACATGGTTTAGAAATATGTAATTTTTGTATGCCTTGCAAAAAGTGCATGTCTTTCCACCCCGAAAACATTTAGAAAAAATGTAAAACCGTAAAAGGTGGGGTTATGAACTCACCTGAATATTCCTGCGCAAAGCTAGCTATATACGACTTTGTGATGTCGTTTCCAAGACTTGACTTGCTAGCGTGCATTCTACAATATTCCTAACACGGAATATCTAATAAGTTTCGAACTAATGCGGTAACTAATCTACGTGTCACCGAGCTTTACCGAATCGTTAACCGAACGATCTGTTGATATGTTGTTAACTTAATAAAATAATTAAGTTATACTTGTTAAGTTTCGTTTACTAAGTCTAGAAAGTACTTAGTTTTCGAGAAATTCGAATATATAAATATTTACACAAAATATAAATATATCGATAGGATAGTGTTTATCGTTTCGAGAGGTCGTACGGGTATAAAAAGAGTAACACATAGCAAACTCGTATTACGTATCGCGTCTTGTATGACACTCGTCGAAAGATATGTGTACGCCGTTTAGGCGTCTTGTAATAAATATAAAAATTATATTTATTTTATAAGAAAATTCGTGTGTTTGAAATAAATATACAACTATATTTAGTTTGTAAAAACGAATTCATGTTGTACGATGTTTGAAATAAATAGATAAGTTATATCTATTTTATAAAAGAATTGTCGCTTTTGTTTGACGTTCGAAATAAATATATAAACTATATTTATTTGTTGTCGAAATAATTTTCGTATCGTTGTTTTTCAAAAGTCGCTTTATATCAAAAGCACGTTTTGTTTTATAATAAAACTCGCTTTATTTCACGGATTTCTCGAAAAACGGGCAGAGTTTCCTCTGTTTTTGGACGCCCCGACAACACAAGTTGTCGTTAATTTTCAAGATTCAACAATTGTCAACAAACAATATATGTGAAATTTTCGTCAAGTGCCAAAATGTAGATAATAACTAATGTATATACGTTAATGAATAGGGACGAGCTCGCTTGTCACGTAAGAATTAAAATTATAAAGATAGCATAACGAAATAAATACGCCGCTTATTTTTACCAAGTCTTCGCGTCGGGTTGTTGACCGAGTCGACTCGCTGAGTTGACCGAGTCAACTGAGTTGACTTGGTTTGACTGAGTCGGCCGCACCACTTCAGAATCTGTCCCTTAACCCGAGACCCGAACCGAAATCTGAACCGCGCTGCTAACTGCTGTTGACCCGAGTTGACCGAGTTAACTCGGTTGACCCGTTTGGCTGATTTGACTTGAACCGTCCGACGTGACCCGAACTGTCCGACACGAACCCGAATCCGCTCACCGAACCATCTGACCCGAAACTTGAACATCAACTTCAACATAACATCATCATCATCATCATCGGTCTTCAAGGAAAATACAAGAAATAAGCAAGGGGGGGTCTTACCGTAAAATCCGACGGACCGAAACAAGAACCGCCGTGTCTTGTCGGCGACCACCCGAAACCCGAACCACAGCTGTGACCCGAACCAAACTCAGACCAAAACATCATCGTCATCATCTTCGACAAAAAGACCAACCGGATAAAGACACCGACCACCGGATAAATAGACCGACCGGCGGTCCGAGTCTTCGACAGTCGGTCCTCCCTCTCTCTCTCGCCTTTCAGTCTCTCTCTCTCCTCCTGTCTCTCTCTTCGCCGTCGCACCACCATCGGACTGTGGTGGTGGTGGTCGTTCCTGTTGCTCGGAAGAGGGGGGTTTAAGAAGTGAGGGTTGGAGATGAACAGAGGAGTATGTGTGTGTGTCTGATTTTCAGCTGGCACCGGCCGGAATTACTCCGGCTCCGGTCGCCGGTGACTGGACGCGAGAGAGGGAGAGAGACATTCTTTGTGTCTGTGTGTTTTATGTGTGCACAAATGAGGAGGCTTGGCCTTTTTATAAATTGCATAATGGTCTTTTGGGCTTGGGCCCAAGGCCCACAAGCCCAGTCCCCGCGTTTTGGGTGGCCCGAAAATTCCTATGAACTCGATTTCGAAACCCGTTTTTCTAATATTTGTCGTAAATTTTTGTTTTAAATTTCAAAAGACGTAATATGGTGTCGGTAGTCGTGATTGCGTGTTCGTTCGTTAATCCCGGTAAAAATCGCATCGAGTTGCGTTTATTTGTCTCCTTAACCGTTTTTTGAATCCGGTTTCGAACATGGTTACTAGGATTTAATTATGAAGCTAAAATATATCGTAAAAATTTAATATTTGTCGGCGTTGTCAGTATTTCGTTCGGTATCAATCCGTTGTCGTTTGATGTTCCGCAGATTCCACGCGAATCTTCATACGCGTACTGTAAAGTCGGATAAACGTTCCTCGGCACTCCAAAGGCCTAATGAAGTTAATTTGTGTTGTAAACACTATTTATTGTCGCGTAAATTGCCTGTTAATCACGTAATTAAGGGCGTAAATTACCGGTTGTCACACGTATAGCATATTGAGTTGTTCATCTTTCATCACTTTGTCAGCCTTCATAGCTTCCATCTCCAACTTCATTGCTTTCATTTCATTTGACGAAGCTTCATTGATTTCACTCAAAAGCTGATTTAAGGTTTGATTTACATCTTGCAGATTCTTCATCTTCTGACGCATCTCAACATTTTCTACCAAAAGAATCTCAAACAATTGTGAGTTGTCATGATTGCCATCTTTCACTTTCTTTAGATTTTCGTGTTGCTTTATCATCACAATCTTGATTTCTTCGTTAACTTTCATTAACTCCTCAACCTACTTCTTCAGCACATCTCGCTCAGCAACAGCTTTGTCTTTTTCTTTTTCAAGTTCACTGACTTTCTTAGTCAATTCTTTCACAGCTTCATTGTTGAACATATCATAATCTTCATCTGGAATATCTTCTCTATATACCCCAGTTGCATGAGGAAGCTCTCCAAATAGATTATCAAAAGTTGTATTCTTTGGTTGTGAGGATTCAGGAGTGTCACGGCCCCCGGCCCGGTTTTACCCGGTCCCGAGGCCGTGAGGACAGAAACTCGTGGTATTTGTATTTAATTTGGCAGCAGAAATATTAAAAGAATCGTTTAACTGAAAATACCCAATTATTTTATTTCACACTTTTGGGATAAACCCCATAATTTACAATAAAGTAATCTCCCGGGGAAATTCCCTGTTTTTACAAAACATGTTTATTTATTTTATTGAGCCACCTCTTCAAGCTTGTAGTGCTCCACATCACTTTTTCCTTGATTCACAGTAAGTCACCTAAAACATGTTCAAAAAGATTTTATCAGCGGGGAAATACTAGCGAGTCATTCAAATTGCACAAAACGACACAGTGTTATAATTTACAGCATTAAGGGTGATTACATTGTTTCTATCAACCAATTACCCCAAATCGGTATTTTTCACTCGACCGTGTCTGTGACTATGGTCAGATCACCCATTGGCTAACCCGTTGTCCAATGGTGACGGGTATCAAGTAATGTATACAAAACCCCACATACCGGCAGTAATTGAAGACTACAAAGACTTAATCCCTGTAATTATAACTTTGAAAACAAGTAGGGTTTTGGGAAAACAATTTGATAAAAAGAGAATGACTCACATTGCAAATTTAGACGGGCAGAGTTTTGCCTACTGATTTTAGCCTGGTAACCTAGTTAAATAACAATGCACACCAAACTAGGTCAGTAACTTAATACAACATTTACGATAAACTCACAAAATCAAAACCCTCACGACGAATGACAAAGTATAGCCCGGATTCGGGCAGCACTTAAACATCCATCGGATCGGTTTCAATCGATCGGACATTATATCGTAGCAGTGATCGAGTTAATACCCTGTACTCGTAGCAGCGTTTCCCTAATTAATATTTCGAATTTGGGCAGCTTCCTTCGTCTTTTAGAAAGTTTTACGAACACAGGAGCAAAGGCCATGAACTGTCCAATTTATAGCAGATTTTTGGGTTTTACGCGGCCCGCGTAAACCCTCATATATACCTTACGCGGCCCGCGAGGGCCACCTAGTCTACAACTAGGGCTAGCGTGTCAAGTGTAGGCCCGCCACGTGGCCTAAAGCGTGTCCCGGTCACCAGTTGTCCTGTCGCGGCCCGCGTAGGCTTAACCTTATGGCTTACGCGGCCCGCGTGAAGCTTAAAAATCTTGATTCCTTGGTTTTTCAAGAGCACTAGGGTTTCAGGGGTCCGGGTTTTTACTTACGAGTCGTTTTTGGACATTTTTGCAGGTCCTTACATCCTCCCCACCTTATTTAAAATCTCGTCCTCGAGATTCACTGGAACAAGTGAGGATATTTTCGCTTCATTTCCGATTCTAGCTCCCATGTATATTCGGGTCCTTATTTCGAATCCCATTTTACTTTAACTAGTACCAGTCTCTTATGCTTGAGAAACTTGACCTTTCTGTCTTCTACTTGGAGTGGTTTCTCAACAAATTTCAACTTTTCATTTACCTCTACGTCTTGAAGAGGTACTACCAGGGATTCGTCAGACAAACATTTCTTGAGATTAGTTACATGAAACACATCATGTATCCCAGCTAGTTCTTCTGGTATTTGTAAATGATAGGCAACTGGTCCAATTCGTTGAGTTACTAGGAACGGTCCTATGTACCTTGGACTTAGCTTCCTTTCTTTCCAAACCGAACTACTCCTTTCCAAGGAGAAACTTTCAAGAGTACCTTGTCTCCAACTTGAAATTCCAGTGGCTTTCGTCGATTGTCTGCATAACTCTTCTGGCGATCTCGAGCTATCTTCAGTCTTTCCTTGATTTGAGTTATCTTGTCAGTGGTTTCCTGTACAATCTCGGGACCTGATAATTGTAGGATGGAGAAATGACCTAACGAGTCAATCAGAAGAGGTCTCAGACAGAATCAGAGGCGGAATTCATTGATTCTGTCTTTGTTTAGCTTGTATTCACTATTAACTGTCTCGTTTATTGATCTAGAAGCAATTTACAGCATGTAGACACTTCGACAGCACTTCGGCGTCGGAAACATGAAGGTTATAAATGATTTCGTATGGAGGGTATATATAGAAGCTGTAATTTCGTTTGAAGGTGACCAAGTGCAGTTCAAACGAAATTACATATGTTGATTTCGTTTGAACTTGCACATGACACATTCAAACGAAATTAACTCCAATCCACCCAAAACTCTATAATTTTCTCGTACAACGCGCCCTGATCTAACAATTCTAGTACAAGACTCGATACAAGACGAAGTCGACAGACGTATGCACCAACAGACTCCCCCTCGGATGTTGACGAGTCTGAAGTATCGAGTCTTCGCATCTTCAGTCTTTATCAGTCTCTGGGCTTCCAAAACTTCTCCTAGCAGTCTATAGCATCAGTATCTGTAACCTGTTTCTTGTCTTCAGACTCCCCCTCTCACTCAGCTAGGATCGCAGTCTGGAATTCTTTATCAGTAGCAAAGTATCAAAACCTGGAATTTGATCATCAGGAATTAAAACTTCGCTTTTTATCATTTCTTGCACACAATTTCTCATAAACACATAAGTTTTACAATAGTTACATCAAGTTCAAATTAGTGATCTTGATTAACTAACCAAACTTTCTTACATCAAACAAATTTCTTCATTTAAGTACATACACTCCCAACCCTGTTCATCATGTTCAGCACTTGAAATTTTGAATATCAGCTCTTCAACATCAGTTGTCAAAAATCTTTTTGTATTTTTCAAAATTTATGCTAAAACACACTAAAAACTTTTTGGATTTTTGATAATAAAAGAATGCAGTAAAGAAATATATACAGACAATATTTTTGTGAGTTTGTGTAAGAGGATCATATCAGTTTTTGAGACAAATCACTAGCACCGTTAAGCTTTAAACATTTTCAGTTCTAAACGATTCACATAGATTGACGATATTGTTGTCCACTTAAACTTAATCTAAAAACTTTCGAAATGCTTACTGATATGTTTAAGGTATATTAATTTTGCACTAAATTCTTATGGACCCCATGATCTCAGCATATCCCCTCATCATGCAATACACTGACTCAAGTAATGCCTTTAAACTTTTATCAACTGTGATTTGTGCGAAAACAACTCAGAATGTTTAAACATTAACAATCAGGTCGATACTTCCATATACGCAGAGAAAAAAATGACTTTCTCCTATTTCTGCCCAACAAACTGGAGTTCTACACTTTCGTCCATACAGTGCTTCGAATGGGGCGGCGTCGATACTTGCATGATAACTATTGTTATAGGAGAATTCGATTAAGGGTAAATGGTTATCCCAGTTTCCACCAAAGTCTATTACACATGCCCTGAGCATGTCTTCCAGGGTTTGGATCGTCCTTTCACTCTGTCCGTCTGTTTGGGGATGGTATGCAGTACTTAGATTCAGTCGGGTCCCCATTGCTTCTTGAAAACTTGTCCAGAAATGCGAAGCAAAACGACTATCCCTATCCGATACAATAGAGAGTGAGACTCCATGCAAAGATACCACCTCGTCCACGTATAACTTTGCCAACCTTTCCATACTAAAGGTTTCCTTCATGGGTAGAAAATGAGCTGATTTGGTTAATCGATCTACAATTACCCAAATCGCGTCATTACCTTTCCTAGTTTTAGGCAACTTAGTAACAAAATCCATTGTTATTAGTTCCCATTTCCAAACAGGCATTTCTAGTTGTTGGAGTAATCCTGAAGGTTTCTGGTGTTCTGCCCTAACTTGCGAACAAGTTAGACACTTAGATACATATTTAGCTATGTCCTTTTTCATTCCTATCCACCAGAAATTATTTCTTAAATCTTGGTACATCTTATTATTTCCAGGATGCATGGTATATCTAGATTTATGGGCTTCCTCTAAAATTTTATTGCTTAGGTACCCAAATCCTTTTCTTGTGGAATCTCCAAATTCCATCAACTCCTTGCTCTAGTTCCTTTATCCATCCCTTCATCCCTTCAGCGTCATCCTTGATTGCTATTTCCTGAACATTCTTTAGTTGTTCCATTAAGTCTAATTGTAAACTTAATCTAAGAGCACGAATTCGTCTTTGTTTTTCATGATACTTACGACTTAAGGCGTCTGCTACTACATTTGCTTTTCCTTCGTGATATTGAATATCACGGTCGTAATCACTTAGAATTTCCATCCATCTTCTTTGTCTCATGTTTAATTCTTTTTGCCCAAATATGTACCTTAAACTCTTATGATCTGTATAGACTGTAAACTTACTTCCATACAGATAGTGTCTCCAAATCTTAAGGGCAAAAATTATTGCTCCTAATTCTAAGTCGTGAGTCGTATAATTTTCTTCGTGCTTCTTCAATTGTCTTGAGGCATACGCAATTACCTTTTTGCGTTGCATCAATACACATCCTAACCCTAGCTTATAAGCGTCACAGTAGACTTCAAAATCTTCTGTTCCTTCTGGTAAGGCAAGAATTGGGGCGTTTGTTAATCTTTGCTTTAAAATCTTAAAAGTCTGTTCTTGCCTAGGTCCCCATTCAAACTTAACTATTTACAGGTTAGCTTAGTTAATGGCACCGCTATCTTAGAGAAATCCTTAATGAAATGCCTATAGTACCCAGCTAATCCTAGAAAACTTCTAACTTCCGTTGCTGATTGCGGGACTTTCCATTTGGTGATCGCTTCTATCTTGGAGGGATCTACGTGAATACCTTCGTGATTCACCATGTGACCTAAAAATTGCACTTCCCGTAGCCAAAATTCACACTTTGAGAATTTGGCGTAAAGCTTCTCTTTCCTTAACAGAGTTAAGAGTGCTCGTAGATGCTCACAATGCTCGTCCTGGCTTTTGGAATAAATAAGTACATCGTCGATGAAGACAATCACAAATTTATCTAAGTACGGCTTACAGATCCTATTCATCATGTCCATAAATGCTGCAGGAGCATTCGTTAATCCAAATGGCATGACTGTAAACTCGTAGTGACCATACCTAGTTCTGAAAGCTGTTTTAGGTATGTCTTCTTCCTGTACCTTCAACTGATGATATCCTAAGCGCAAGTCTATCTTAGAAAAGTATCTAGCTCCTTGAAGTTGATCGAAAAGATCATCAATCCTAGGTAATGGGTATCGATTCTTAATGGTAACCTTATTTAATTCCCTATAATCGATACACATTCTCATTGAACCATCTTTCTTTTTCACAAATAACACTGGTGCTCCCCAAGGGGATGAACTAGGTTGTATGAATCCTTTGCTTAATAATTCATCTAACTGCTTTTTCAATTCTAACATTTCGGTGGGGGCTAACCGATAAGTTGCTTTAGCTATCAGTGTAGTCCCAGGAATTAGATGAATTCTAAATTCTACTTCCCTATCGGGTGGTAATCCAGGTAGTTCTTCTGGGAATATATCCGGGTATTCTGATACTACTGGGATTTCCTTGAGTTCCTTACTTTTAGTATTAATAACTACAGAAATCATATACACTATTCCTTGTTTTCTTGAATAACTAGCCACTTTCATTACTGAAATGAATTTCATTGGCTTTCGTGGCTTATCTCCTGTAACCACAAGTATTTCTCCTGTGGATGTATGAATTTATATGGAATTCTTGTCACATAGGATTCGAGCATGGTTGGCTACTAACCAATCCATTCCTAGCACGACATCAAATCTAGCTAAATTCATAGGTAACAGGTTTGCAGAAAATTTATGGCCTAAGAGTTCTATCTTTCCTTCTTGCAAAACCTTATCTATATTAACAGAACTCCCATCTGCCGTCTCTACCATAAAAACTTATCTAAGTTTAGTTAAAGGTTGCTTAAGAGCTTGGCAGAATGAAGTATTTATGAAACTTTGGTTTGCACCAGAGTCAAATAATACTTTTGCGTAAACGTCATGAACTAGGAACGTACCAGCTATCACATCCGGAATCAGATCTGCTTCTTGGGTTGTCAGCTGGAAGGCTCTTGCATTTTTCTTAGTAGTCCCTTCAGCAGGTTTGGTCTTATTGTCAGCTGGTTTGACCAGCTTTGGACATTCTGGTCTAAAATGTCCAACTTCGCCGCAGTTGTAGCAGATCCTTGTTTTCTTTCTGCACTCCTCTTCGCGATGTCCTAGAGCTTTGCAGAAGTTGCAGGTTTCATGACATCTTCCAAAATGTTTCTTTTTACAATTTCTGCAGAATAGAGGGGTGGAAGATTGGCCAGTTCCCTTTCTTTTGAAATTATTACCCATACGAAATCCTTGGGTAATCTTTTGGGCTAATTCCTTTTTCCTGTTTTCTTCTCTTGTACGTACCAGCCCGTCGGTTAAGGTGTTGGCTAGTTCCACCGCATCGTCAATTGTGCGGGGTCTCGCAGCTTTGATGATATCATGAATTTCGCTAATCAAACCCCAAATGTAGCGAGAAATAAGTACCGGTTCTGGTGAAGCCAGAGTTGGTACAATTCGAGCATACTCGAAGAACTTCGAAGTATACCCTCGACATTCAACATCCACCATTTGGTGGCTCAGGAACTTATTGGTCATTTGTTCTTTTTCATATTCGGGGCAGAATTTCCTTTCCACCAATTGCTTAAATTCTTCCCAATTCATAGCGTAAGCCATATCACTTCCCTTGGCCTGTAATATCGTATTCCACCATTCTAATGCCTCTTCCTTGAAAAGGTGAGAAGCATACATGACCTTATCCTCCTTGGCACATTTACTTATTTTAATCACTGCCTCGGTCTTTTCCCACCAACGCAGTGCAACAGTTGCCCCTACATTACCTGCAAATTCGACAGGTTTACAGGCAATAAATTCTTTATAGGTGCAACCAGATGTTGCAACTTTCATTTTCTTAAGTATTGGGGCTTGAATCACGTGGTTGTCATTATTGCCACCTCCATTAACACTGTTACTGAAATTATCGTCACGCGTGCGTTTACTGGGGTTGGCTTGTGAAGGCTCAACAGGGCTTTTAACAGCAGCGACGATTGCTGGGATAGCATTTGCTATTCCGTGGGCAACGATATTTTCTATATCTTGCCTATTAAGAAAGTGATCCTCATTGTTTTGCTCAGATTGGTTAACTTCGTTAACTGGTTCATTAACGATATGTTCCATCTGATAATTAACAATATATATATAAGTTATTGGCATAAAATAATTAACAACCAAACGCAATAAAGCAATCACATATAATCACGTCAACATGTATAGCCAAAATTGTCGACTTTGCGACTTTCATATTTTATATATATATTAGTATACATCGATACACACCAGATATATTACAAAAGTTTTATTTAAGTTATTTTACATGATTATATTTTTATCATTTATTATTATTATTTTATTATTATTAAACACATAACCACTCAACCACAGTCAGCTGGCATCTCAGAAATGACGCTCTCTCTCGTCGTATTTCCACGTGATTTTCTCCCCCACATCCCGAATTCTATTTCCTGCCTCCATCAGCTCCTCACCATAGTGACAGAGTTCAGCCAAGTTTTCTGTGCTCATAGGTGGGTTTGGTGCAGGCTCAGGGTCAAACTGGGGGAAATAGACGTTAGGGTTATTCATGAAATTCTGAAATTGCCAGTCGTTTGTCCACCATTCTTCCAGCTCTCCGGGTAGAGGTCGGGGGTTGACAATAGGATCTGGGATAGCAGGTTTCAAATTAGCTGGAAGTTGTGATTCAACGGGGTAATTGAAGAGGTTTTCATTGGCAGGTCCGATGAGGTCACAATTCGCCAGTTTGCGATCCAGCTCATCCCATGGTGGCATTTCCTGGGCTGGTCCGGAACTTTCCCCGATCTTTTTTCCTTTCCCGTAATCCTTCGGATCCTCAGTCTTTTTAACCTTCTGTGCCGCTGGTTTCTTCCTACGCCCACGTTTCCAATCCAATATTCTCCTTCTCTTTTTCGGCTTTGGTTTCTCCTGGGCCTGGGCCTGGAATGTTAGTGGTTCATCTGTATCTGCCAGATAGCCAGATGGATTTCCTGTGGTATCCATATCTGTGCTATGGATAGTAAAGTTTCGGAGTGCCTCCGACAGTTCATTCATGTTGATAACACACATGAAGAAACACACACAAACTTAAGTTAAAATTTTATTTATTTATTGTAAATTAAATTTTCACAGAATCACAAAATGGCAATTAGAAAAATTAAGTATTTCTAAATACTTAATTGGCTTAAATCAGTGGCTCTGATACCACCTTTTTCTCTCACGGCCCCCGGCCCGGTTTTACCCGGTCCCGAGGCCGTGAGAACAGAAACCCGTGGTATTTGTATTTAATTTGGCAGCGGAAATATTAAAAGAATCGTTTAACTGAAAATACCCAATTATTTTATTTCACACTTTTGGGATAAACCCCATAATTTACAATAAAGGAATCTCCCAGGGAAATTCCCTGTTTTTACAAAACATGTTTATTTATTTTATTGAGCCACCTCTTCAAGCTTGTAGTGCTCCACAACACTTTTTCCTTGATTCATAGTAAGTCACCTGAAACATGTTTAAAAAGATTTTATCACCGGGGAAATACTGGCGAGTCATTCAAATTGCACAAAACGACACAGTGTTATAATTTACAGCATTAAGGGTGATTACATTGTTTCTATCAACCAATTACCCCAAATCGGTATTTGTCACTCGACCGTGTCTGTGACTATGGTCAGATCACCCATTGGCTAACCCGTTGTCCAATGGTGACGGGTATCAAGTAATGTACACAAAACCCCACATATCGGCAGTAATTGAAGACTACAAAGACTTAATCTCTGTAATTATAACTTTGAAAACAAGTAGGGTTTTGGGAAAACAATTTGATAAAAAGAGAATGACTCACATTGCAAATTTAGACGGGCAGAGTTTTGCCTACTGATTTTAGCCTGGTAACCTAGTTAAATAACAATGCACTCGAAACTAGGTCAGTAACTTAATACAACATTTACGATAAACTCACGAAATCAAAACCCTCACGACGAATGACAAAGTATAGCCCGGATTCGGGCAGCACTTAAACATCCATCGGATCGGTTTCAATCGATCGGACATTATATCGTAGCAGTGATCGAGTTAATACCCTGTACTCGTAGTAGCGTTTCCCTAATTAATATTTCGAATTTGGGCAGCTTCCTTCGTCTTTTAGAAAGTTTTACGAACACAGGAGCAAAGGCCATGAACTGTCCAATTTATAGCAGATTTTTGGGTTTCACGCGGCCCGCGTAAACCCTCACATATACCTTACACGGCCCGCGAGGGCCACCTAGTCTACAACTAGGGCTAGTGTGTCACGTGTAGGCCCGCCACGTGGCTGACACGTGGCCTAATGCGTGTCTCGGTCACCAGTTTTCCTGTCGCGGCCCGCGTAGGCTTAACCTTATGGCTTACGCAGCCCGCGTGAAGCTTAAAAATCTTGATTCCTTGGTTTTTCAAGAGCACTAGGGTTTAAGGGGTCCAGGTTTTTACTTACGAGTCATTTTTAGACATTTTTGTAGGTCCTTACAAGGAGCTTCAGGAATAGGTTGATCTTGTGGCGGTGGTGGTGGTGTAGCTGCTTTAAACCCCGAGATTTCAACATAATCATCACCAAGTGTTATCTTTTGAACTTCAACCTCAGGAAAACTTTGTGATTGAATCTCTATAGCTTTTGGTGTTTCAACACTTTGAGCCTTTTCAGCTTCTTGAACTTTTGATGTTGTAACATGCTTCTCGCTCTTTCCATCTTTGTCTTTAGGCAATGTAGCACCAGTTTTCTTTACGCGTACACTCCTAGGAATCACTCCTGATTGAACTGCTTTTCGTTTTGCTCTTAGCTTCTTTGTCTTTTCAGGTGGCACATAGGTAGAATCCTCTTCATTAGATCCTTTCTGCTTTTTTGTCAGTTTCTTTTTCAATTGAGCCTTGCCTCTTCCAAGTGTAGAAGGATCCAGTTCTGACTCTGTCTCAGTGGACTCTGAATCAGCTTCGCTTGAATCATCACGAACCACTCCTTCAGGCTCTGAAGCTTTGACACCTTCAGCTTGAACACTTGAACTTTGATCTTTCTGAGTTACAGCTGCTATGTGCTGTAGATATTGTGCAAATGTAGCTTTAGCCAACTCAACATCTTCTTGTGGTATGCTTGATGGATCCAACACTGGCTCGTCCACCAACCTTTGTTGTGGTTCTTTTGAAGGTCCCTTTACTACAATCTTCGGTGCTAGCTCCGTAGGAATAGGAACTACTAGGGACGTCTTCGGTGTTCTTTTCCTCTTTCCATCTCTCACAAACCACCATCTAGTTTTCTTTTCAACTATTCCACTCATCTTTTCATCTTCATTATCAGAATCACTATTCTCATGTCTCCACTTATCATTCTCTGGAGCTACATAAGCTGGTTTGCTGATTCTGCATATCATTCCCTTAGCATTGGTATCAGGTCCTTTAATCAATCTGGTTATCGTTCCAAGTGTCATGTTCCTTAGATCTAGCACATCATCAGCATCCTTCGGAATGTCTTTGAATTGATCGTCAATCATCATCATGATGAACCTTGGATACATGATGTACTTTCCACTACCAGACCTGATATTTTCTTTCAAGTATTCAAAAATCACTTATGAAACATTGTATGGCCTATTCAGCACCAAACATGTGATAATGTTCATGATGTAGTCAGATGTTTCATCATATGCTCCCTTTCTGTGTGATAAGGCATGTACTACACAATGAATCATAACTTGTAAGCATGACTGAACTTTGTTTTTATCATTTTTCCATTGATGTGACATGTGAATCCCATTCTGCACCATAATCCTTTACATAAACGTTCTAGAATGATGGTAGGTTCATCATCACTATCTCCTAGCTCCAACACTCGTCTAAGATCTTCAACACCAAAATTTATTTCCAAGTCCACATCTTGTCCATTCTCATCCTTCTTCCTTACAGCAGAACAAATTGTCTTATCTGTTTCTTCATATCTTGCTGAGTTCCAAAATCTTCTCACATGAGATTCATACACTATGGTCTTGTTAGTTAAGGCTTTACCAATCCTGCTTTCTCTTAAAACTTGGCTATAACTTCAACCACAGTTTTTTCTGTATAAACTGCATCTAGTAGACAATATATGTTGTGTGACTTGTCCCAATCAGAACCTTTTCCCTGCAAAAATATTCATTTAATCATTTGCACAAATTTCGAGACATAAAGATGAATGATGAAAATTTTGAAAAAATTTCAAAATTTTTCTAACTCTGGAAACTTCTCTATGAGCTAGTACTGTGGATCGTATGGCTGTCCGATCGGATTGTTGTCCGATCAGATTACCATTTTGTGCAAAGAAGAAGTCAACATAGTCAACAGCATTTGAATCGGATGTCCACTCGATCGGATTGTCACCCAGTCGAGTTACCTTTGTGAATGAATTGAATCGGATGACCACCCGATCGGATTGCCACCCGATCGGGTTGCCACTTGACACTTGGCAAAAATGAACAGTTGAAAGATTTTGTCATTTAGTGGCTGTGCGATCAGATTGCTATCCGATCGGATTGCCACTCTATCCATGAATAGTGAATCAATGCAATTGGAACGAGTTGCCACCCGATCGGATTGCCGCCCGATCAGGTTGCCAACCTATCCACAGCTACTGTTTAACATTTGTAGGCACAAATTTCAAGATGTAAAACAATCTAACAATTAAGGCACAGATACCTAGGCACAAACACTTAGAAATTTATTCAACAAAAACATGAATTGAATCAGGTGGTCACCTGATCGGATTGCCACCCGATCGGGTTGCACCTTGTTCCATGAACAGTGAAGAACAACTTGAACACAATCATGAACATCAAAATTTTCTAAGGCTAAACATCAAATTGAACATAGATCTACGTAAAGTTTTCAGACGCGATCAAAACCCTATGTTCATCATGTTCTAAATCGGCTTATTCTAGGTTTAATTTGGCAAAAACAATACCGATGGCCGACACCCTCTAACTTCAGATCTACTAGATTCTAACAAGTTATAACACAAATCAAGACGGTAAACATGTAGATCTCATCATTGCGAACAAAACCTCCTGCTTAGATTTTATCAAAACATCCTAAATCTATCTAGATCTAACAATGAAGGTCCGAACAGTGACGTCATGACGAACAGTTAATCAAAACATCAAATTAAACAGTTTAGATCTTGAAAAACTTACCTTTGCCATTGAGAAGGTTGTGCTAACCAACAATCTAATGATTTGTGCAAAGAGAAAGTGAAGAAATCAGATCAAACGTAAGAGTGTGTGAGAGAGAATAGGGTGGTCGGTCGAACGAGTGAAAAGTTTGACTGATACATTGACCACCTATTTATAGTGTGAATTGAATCGGATTACTGTCTGATCGGGTTGCCACCCGATCGGGTTGCTGCCCGAGCCAAACACACCTTTTTTACTTTTTGACATTTTTCTCAGTTTTATCGGTTATAAAAATCCACTTAAGTATCTAGGTCCAAGTTAATGACCCTAGGAACTTAATTTGTCGACCAAGTCCAACTTAATGACCTTGGTTGACCCAAAACAAAGCATACTGACATTTTGTTCAATCTTTTTCAAATATTTTTCTGAAAATTACAAGTTTCAACTTAATGAACTTGCATTGACTTTGCATTTTTGCCAGGTTTAACATGATAAGCTCCTAACCCATCTGTCCAGCTCAGAAACTTCCTGCATCTGCTTCAAAACTGTGAGTCTGAAGATCAGCTTTCCACTTTGGTTTGTCGATAAAACAATGCAGAAATGTAAAATATTTTTTGTGATTTTAAGAAAGTTTAAGACTAGAAAACTATGAAATCTTTTTGGGTTTTGAGTGCTAAACTGAAATGAAATGAAATGAAATGCAGTAAACTATTTACAAACATATTTTTGGTGAGCGTGTTAAGGGATCATATCAGCTGCCGACAAGCTACTAGTACCGTTAAGCTTTGATAACATACTTAGCATTAAACAATTCACAGTGATTGCCGATATACTGATCCAATTTAAATTTTCACACAAATTTCAATATGTTTAGGATACGAATTAGTGTTTTAAAGGCTTAACTTATACGCGTGTCCCACCTCAGAATATACTCCCGTATCCAGACTCCTATATTCAGTCTTACAGGTGAGTGCACACTAATGATATCTGTAATGGGTAAATGCGAGGCCATGAGAGCTCAGGTTAGAACTTCCGTTCAGTCAGAGAGATGATGGCTCGACTTTAGGTGTGTCCCCCTTGGGGATCTTCTCTTCAACAGCACATGATTAGCATTTTTCAATGTTTCATCATTTTTTATGCTGAGGGTGGGCTTTATGAATAAAGCAGTGCAGAGTATTATACGAGGACTAGGCTATTGCTCCCGCAAAATCAGAAGTCCTGGTATAATACCCCAGATATCATCATGTACAAAACCCTAGTATGTCAGAAATAGAAAGCCCTTCAAACAAGATTTCAGGGGTTACCTATATATCCGAGAGATGTTCCCCACGTAAAAGCAAGTTGTGATTTAGGTTTATATCCCGAGAAATCTACTAAGTGTGCAAAAACCTATCGGCATATCATCAGTGAGACTGCTTAATGCTTTTGAAACATTACATTTCTTTAGCGTACTGCAACTGTCTAGCTGATGTACTATCATTTCCCCTTTTTTACACAAACTCTTTTTCAGTTTTCTATTGTTTTTGAATTTTGAAATATCTCATGTTTTTGGGTTTTTGAATTTTTTATTGTTTTTGTATTTTCTGAAAATATTACCTATCTCCCCCTAAATACCAAAACAAGTAAAAATCGACAAACCATTGCAGATTGCTTTTCAACATCATATACAATGGTATCTTCATCTACGCCAAGAATCCCCTCCGCAACCGATAATAACTTCATACCATTAAGTTTTAAAAGATATTGAAAACGTGTTCTGTCGAACGCTTTGGTATGTAAGTCAGCTTTTTGTTCATCGGTGTGGATTTTTTCTATTCGTATCAACTTCTTCTCGAAACAGTCTCGGATGAAGTGATGACGAATTTCATTGTGTTTGGTTTTAGCCTGATGAACAGGATTTTTTGTTATATTAATAGCTGCCTCATTATCAACAAAGATAGGGGAGTTAAGAAATTTCAAACCGTAGTCGCGCATCTGTTGCTGGATCCACAAGATCTGAGAGCAACAGCTGCTAGCAGATAAATACTCGACTTCACATGTAGATAAAGCAACAGAGGTCTGCTTCTTACATTTCCAGGTGACCAATCGAGGTCCAAAAAACTGGCATCCCGCAGTTGTTGACTTAGCATTGACTTTACAGCATCCGAAATCGGAATCAGAGTACCCCTCAAGTGTGAAATCACCTTCTTTTGGATACCACAACCCCAAGCTTGGAGTTCCTTTCAGGTAGCGTAATATCCTCTTGACGATTACCATATGCGAAGCTCTGGGACTTGATTGAAATCGGGCGGCGAGGCAGGTTGGATACATAATATCAGGTCTCGATGCCGTCAAATACATCAGCGATCCGATCATGGAGCGGTACAATGTTTCATCCACCTTCTCTCCGGTGAGATCAGGGTTTATTCAATGGTTCGTCACTAACGGGGTGGAGTTTGGAGCAGTCCCGGACATCCCAAATTTCTCTAAGATGTCGTGAACATACTTCGTCTGATGTATGAACGTTCCCTCAGGCAGTTGATCAACTTGAAGCCCTAAGAAGAACTTCATCTCACCCATTGAAGACATTTTAAACTTCTGCTTCATAACTATTTCAAAATCTTTGCAGAGTTCTTCATTTGTAGACCCGAAAATTATATCATCCACGTAAATCTGGACTATCAGAAGAT
Source organism: Helianthus tuberosus (assembly GCA_030545235.1). Classification (NCBI taxonomy): domain Eukaryota; kingdom Viridiplantae; phylum Streptophyta; class Magnoliopsida; order Asterales; family Asteraceae; genus Helianthus; species Helianthus tuberosus. The sequence goes on from CM060442.1 coordinate 113,812,507, forward strand.
GGCCGTCGACTTCTTTTATGAAGAGGGTGGCGGCTATCTTTCCTCGGATGAAGTTCTTGGCTAACAGATGTTGAGACAGCGTCTCGTACCAGAATCATAGTTTCACAACCATGGATTAAACAGTTTCATTTTATTAAATTAAACGTATTACATTACATTGGAATTAGAAACAATACAAGAACAAATAGACTTTCATTGTTATTAAGTCACTAAGGCCTCGTCCATTCCTATGTGAGCGTACACAAAAATCATCATCAAACATCATCAACTATGGTACCTGAAACACACGTGAAAATACGTTAGCATAAAAATGCCAGCGAGTACATAGGTTTTATATGAGTGTCAGATTCATGGCTCGTTTTACATGTTGCAATACTTATTTAAAAACCTTGTTTTGAAAAGTATAATATTGCGACATAATTATCCAACTCAAATCAAGTTGGTTATAATTTGCAAAATCTCGTAGCCATGATTCTTAACTCCAAAACATTTGTTTTATTAAATCAGATTGTAAAATATCTCATAAAAACTCGTTAATAACACTCGTATGGTTTACATTATTCAGAAAACATCCTTGTGTGACATTGTTTCAAAATCGTTTACCCAAGTGATCTAGATAACGCAACGATATATAATGTGTTAAAAGCACTTATATATAGGAAGTACCAGTGGCGTATCCACCATGCTTTTAACACATTACACCCGCCTCGTTACCTAATCACTTCCCTAACCCAATGGCTCAAACAGTTACAAATGGTTCACATAAATCCAATGATTACAAATGGTTCACATATATCCAATAATTACAAATGGTTCACATACATCCAACGATGACAAATGGTTTAAAACGTAAAACAATTGTGCTAGCGTGTTAAGTGAACATACATAGCAAATCATAATGAAATCATGTACTAATAGTGTACTAATGAACATAGCAAGTATATGATATGAAAACATGGAAAGCACGAAAATAACAAGTAGGCACATGTGTTTCACCCCAAAACGTTTGGAAAATAGTAAAAGAGGGGTCTATGTACTCACTTGAGGATGCTTAGAAGTCTTGAATAACAATCAAGCAAAGCTAGAGGGATCACGGAATCAAACGGCACCTAATATAGGTAATTATGTAAATAAACGAACCTAAATCGGAAGATCGGATAGAATGAGGTTTCGTAAACCAAATGAGTATAGGAACTCATGTAATATGGTTTAACAAAGCCTACATACTAAAATGAAACCTAACCTAAGTGCTTACGACTCATTATGACCCGTTTAGGTAGCTTACGCCACTTTAACGCGTCGTTCGCGTAAAACGCGTTCGGACCGCCTAACTAGTCCTATGACAAGTATTATATGCCTTAACACGTCTAATAATGTTGCCTAATTAGTTTAGATGTCAAAATTTAGGTTACATATGCTTAAAATGAATTTATGCATAAAAAGGGCATTTTGGTAATTTTCCTAAGGCATATAAACTACCTATCATACAACTAGCTAAACGTAGTGACCATAAGGTATAACCTCAGAAGGTTATTCCCTATACAACTATGGTCACCTAATGTGTTTGGTCGGATCCTAATGATCGACCAAACAGGTCAGGTTCGAAAGTCTAAGCGGTTGTTTAGACTGCTTACCTTACGACCCTATATAAGCACTAAACCTAAAGTGATGAGCTAAACATGTTATAACATGTTTAACGAAGTTTGAAAATAGGTTTGATATCAAAACAAACGGTTTTGATACCCAAGAGTAGTTTGGTTACAAAATACGCAAGAATACGCATTTTGGCCGAAAATACGACTCGTCACTATGCCTAAATAACGTGGTAATCAGTAGGTATAGTCACAAGGGACTATAACCATCGTGATTACGCTCACGTTATGAAGTTCAACGAACTTCGTGTTGACCATAAACTGGTCAATGCAGAAAGTCAAACAAAGTTTGACTTTCACGATAAAAACGCGTAAAAGAACGAAAGAATACTTAGAAAGGGTCCAAGAACGGAAGCTTGATTCCAAATATTCTCAGGTATGAAGTGATAAACACATAAACTTAGAGAAATTTCAGAATCAAGGTGTGAGTTTGAGAGTGAAGATGGTGGGGGTATTTATAGTTTTTGCACAACCATTAAGATCGTTCCTCGATAAACGAGCATCAATCTGGACCGTCCAAGTGGGCACAAGGTTTTGGAAAACTAGGGGTGCTCCAAAACCATCAAATGGTATTGTAAATGTTACAAAATAGCCCCTAAAGTTCAAGTTAAATGCTGAAAATGGACCTGCAATTGCTGTAACTGAGTTTCTGCCCAGATAGGACCATGGCGTCGGGCCACGGCAAAGGCTTATGGTGGTGGCGCAGCGCCACCATGTGCCAGCTCCAGCAATTTTGAAAAAATGGCAGAAATCGTCCCTGCAACCCCATTTCAAGGCTCTAAAATGAAGTTAAAGTATAGGGAACATGAAATATGCTCAAAAATGTCTCGGATGTCGGTTCTTTTGGCCGTACGATTACGTTATTCGGTTAATTACGACGAAACACGAACGAACGCGAAAAACGGTCCAAATTATGCGACGAATGGATTTTTATCAAGCCAATCACTAAAATAAAATATTTTAATGATTACATAAATTTTTGGATGTCCGGATGTATTCAGAACGTAAGATATGCGCGAAAATGCAAACTTATGCACTTTTTGACGCTTTTAGTTCCTATTGATCAAGAAAGTTTATTTTTGCGCACCAAACACCTCAAAGCCTATTTCTACGCTATGTAAAGGATATTTAGGGATATTTAACTTATGATCAAGTTCCAGAATGTTCGTTACCGTAAAAATCTGCATACTTTCACAGTTTGTCGAAATTAGTCCCTGTAAGCGAATAAACTTGATTTCGCCACACCAAACCCTCCAAAACTTATTTCTAAGTTATGTAAAGGTTATTTAAGGTATGTTAAGCCTATTTCACTATTCTGGAGTGTTCGTTGCAATAAACTGGTTATATTTACGCATCAGTGCGCGTATAACCTTCCAGAGAGCGATTAAAGCTTGAAATCGAACATGAATTGATATGTGCAAACAATACACGTATTTTTACAAATCCCAAGTATGAAACACAATATTTCATAAATTTAGTATTTTTTTGATGGTCGCAGAGGCACAGGTGTCACAGTCTCCCCCACTTTAGGAAATTTCGTCCCGAAATTTATTCGTATGAGTCTGTCTGTGACGCTGTCTTAAATAATTGCCTTGCATGGAATCTAGGGTGTTTATCTATTTGCGTAGAATAACCAATAAAAGATTAGTCAAGGCATAATCATGTCATTTCTCTCAACGGACAATCTTTAAAAATGGAAATGAAGGAAAAATCAACGATATTCATTTCCCTCGATGGATACTCTTCAGAAACGAAAATGAACAGAATGAGTCATTTTCCTCAATGGGTATTCTTCAGAAACGGAAATGAAGGAAAAATCAAGAATATTCATTTCCCTCGATGGATATTCTTCAGAAACGAAAATGAACGGAATGAGTCATTTTCCTCAATGGGTATTCTTCAGAAACGGAAATGAAGGAAAAATCAAGAATATTCATTTCCCTCGATGGATATTCTTCAGAAACGAAAATGAACGGAATGAGTCATTTTCCTCAATGGGTATTCTTCAGAAACGGAAATAGAGGAAAAATCAAGAATATTCATTTCCCTCGATGGATATTCTTCAGAAAAGAAAATGAACGGAATGAGTCATTTTTCTCAATGGGTATTCTTCAGAAACGAAAATGAAGGAAAAATCAATAATATTCATTTCCCTCGATGGATATTCTTCAGAAACGAAAATGAACGGAATGAGTCATTTTTCTCAATGGGTATTCTTCAGAAACGGAAATGAACTGAGTCAACTCTAGACACATGACAAAACTTGCTATGGTTTCTGTGCACTGAATTCCATAATTATGTATGCATCCATAATTACGTAATTCCTTGCACAGTCCGCACAGTTTGTTTTGTAATGTGAAGGGGAAGAAAATCAAACCTGTGATGATTGTGACTAGACTATCATAGGGTCCTTTTAATTAGATCGACAAATGATCTCTTTAATTAGACCACCAAGGAGTCTTTTCAGCTATATCATCACATGATATTCCTAACCAGACTTTTGGATCAATCTGTTTAACTAGACCACTCAAGGGGTCTAATTATGGAATAGTACATTATAATCCAAGGGTCTTTACTATTACATAGAAGCCCATTAAGGATTTAAGGTAGTACCTTTGGATATCCTACTATGAATCCCTTATACGAAGATATGGAAGATTCTACGAGGATTTGGATAACAAAATCTTGGATCACACAAAAACATAAAAGGGAACACATAATCACATATTTGTTTAATTTGACCTTTAATTTGTTATCTTTGGACACGGATATTTAAAGCACACCAGGAATCCAATTCGTGGATTTCATTTGGCACTTTAATCATTTTCAAGAATCTATCTATGAAGATAGGATTATCTTCCGAAAATTCGATTTTGTTTTCAAAGAAACGTAATATTCGAATTAAGGTACACAACAATTTCAGGATTTACGGAAATACCCTTAGGTACCCTATTAAGGATTTATAGTGGTACTTTGGGTATTCATCCAGAGTTGTAACTTACGCCTTGTACTTCGTTTCTTTGGAAGAAACGGGTACTTAGGATTTTCGTGGAAAATGCAAGAGATCATAAAATGGAAGAATTTTGGGGGTAGTCTGTTCTTCAAGGAATATGATTCCCTGATTGTCGGTATTGTAGGGGATATGTTGTTTATACATGCAACCACATAAATACATTGTAATGTAAATAAAAGATTTATTTATAAACAACGATAACAACTGTTTCATGGACCTTGACAACAAAAGAAAATAATACATAAGACACGATTATTTCTAAACAGTTTTGTCTTCTAGTCGGTCAGATGCTCATCCCTGTGCTGGATTTGCATTAGCAAGCTTTGGGCAATTTCTTCGGAAATGACCCATCTCGCCACAGTTGTAGCAAGAACCTGGTGGAAAACAAGCTTGAGCAGGATTGTTGTCAGCTTGATTTGGTGCAACTGCAGCTCGGCAAACTCTTGCTGTATGACCTATAAGTCCTCAAATTTAGCATTTGCGGCACTTCACACTAGCATGATGATGAACGTTACATTGGTTGCACAAGGGTGCAGTTCCGTTGTATGGCTTCCTAGCAGGGGGTTGAGCTGGTTGGTTGGGGGCAGCTTGATCATTGTGAGCAACCACGGCGAAGTTCTGGGAAGCTTTTCGCTTCCTTGACTTCTTGGAGGATTCAGTATGTTCATCTTTGGGTTTTGATTCCTCGATTGGTTTCTTATCACCTTTTCAGAAAAGTTTACCTTTCCTGATTTGAGATTCAGTCAAGGTAGCAGATAGCTCAATGGCCTGCCTAACCGTAGTGGGGTTACTACCAGTCACAATGTCTTGTACTGGGTCAGGGAGGCCATCAATGTACTTTTCGATTGCCTTATCCAAAGGTGTAACCATATTCGGGCATAACAGACTTAACTCCTCATAACGATCCGTGTAGGCTTGATGCTCACCGCTATCTTGCTTAAGATCGTCGAATTCCCTTTCCAAGGCCCTGATCTCGTGACTAGGACAGAATTCCTTCATCATCAGAGCTCGAAGCTCTTCCCACGTTTGAGCCAGTGCCACATTGGCACCCCTATCTCTCATCACACCATTCCACCATGTCAAAGCTCGTTTCTCAAAGACACTAGATGCGAATTCTACCTTTTGCTCATTTGGGCATTGAACATGCCTGAAGGTGCTCTCTAGACTCTTGAACCATTGCAGAAGTGCAGTCGCTCCTTGAGACCCAGAAAACTTTGATGGCTTAGCCGAGTTGAACGTCTTGAACTTGCAGGGGCATTATTGTTGTTGAGAGCTTGGTTACATTGAGCAATGATGTTCAAGATTGCAGCAGTCATTTGCTGCGTAATGACAGCTGCCAGCTCTTCAATAGGTACCTGATTTTCGCGTCGTGGAGGCATTCTAAAAAGGGGAAACAAGAGAGAAAACAAATGAAATGGCATTGGGTAAGAATAGGATGTTACAATTACCGACCAAAAAATCATGGGTGACGGTCATTTGTTTGAACCACGAAGCAAACAAATGACACACAAAGGCTGAATCAAAGTAAATAGGTCCTCATAATGTATCGCGAAGACATGCTCGCCTATAAGTGGACACTCACCCCAAGAGTTCCCAGGTAAGAGTGACTGGTCCGATACTGTGGATTTGTACGAACACTCTAGCCTTAGACAGAAAGCTCAGGGTACAGGCACCCACCCTTCCAGTCTGCACGTGTTCACATTATTTAGCCCCAAACTTTGACGAGAATTTGAAAACTTTGAAGGTTCGTAACCTTATAACAAATCATCCTAGAACAGATGATTAGTTTTCAAAGCAGATTCGAATTTTGTGTTCTTATTGTGGTTGCTGCCTAAAGATAGGCAACGGTATTATTTTATAACTAAATGTAAGTAAACTCGCGTTAGGGTCCTAGGAAGGTTATAGTCTAGGTCAAAGCATTACTAATAACCTAATTCCCTATAACTTGTGGCTCTGATACCAACTTTTCTGTCACACCCCGACCACGTAAAACAACAAAACGTGGCGGAAACGTCGGGGAGTGTTCTAACAGAATCATTGTTTCACAACCATGGATTAAACAGTTTCGTTTTATTAAATTAAACGTATTACATTACATTGTAATTACAAACAATACTAGAACAAATAGACTTTCATTGTTATTAAGTCACTAAGACCTCGTCCATTCCTATGTGAGCGTACACAAAAATCATCATCAAACATCATCAACTATGGTACCTGAAACACACGTGAAAATACGTCAGCATAAAAATGTCGGCGAGTACATAGGTTTTATATGAGTGTCAGATTCATGGCTTGTTTTACATGTTGCAATACTTATTTAAAAACCTTGTTTTGAAAAGTATAATATTGCGACATAATTAACCAACTCAAATCAAGTTGGTTATAATTTGCAAAATCTTGTAGCCATGATTCTTAACTCCAAAACATTTGTTTTATTAAATCAGATTGTAAAATATCTCATAAAAACTCGTTAATAACACTCGTATGGTTTAGATTATTCAGAAAACATCCTTGTGTGACATTGTTTCGAAATCGTTTACCCAAGTGATCTAGATAACGCAACGATATATAATGTGTTAAAAGCACTTATATATAGGAAGTACCAGTGGCCTATCCACCATGCTTTTAACACATTACACCCGCCTCGTTACCTAATCACTTTCCTAACCCAATGGCTCAAACAGTTACAAATGGTTCACATAAATCCAATGATTACAAATGGTTCACATATATCCAATTATTACAAATGGGTCACATACATCCAACGATTACAAATGGTTCAAAATGTAAAACAATTGTGCTAGCGTGTTAAGTGAACATACATAGCAAAACATAATGAAATCATGTACTAATAGTGTACTAATGAACATAGCAAGTATATGATATGAAAACATGGAAAGCACGAAAATAACAAGTAGGCACATGTGTTTCACCCCAAAACATTTGGAAAACAGTAAAAGAGGGGTCTATGTACTCACTTGAGGATGCTTAAAAGTCTTAAATAACAACCAAGCAAATCTAGAGGGATCACGGAATCAAACGGTACCTAATATAGGTAATTATGTAAATAAACGGACCTAAATCAGAAGATCGGATAGAATGAGGTTTCGTAAACCAAATGAGTATAGGAACTCATGTAATATGGTTTAACAAAGCCTACATACTAAAATGAAACCTAACCTAAGTGCTTACGACCCATTATGACCCGTTTAGGTAGCTTACGCCACTTTAACGCGTCGTTCGCGTAAAACGCGTTCGTACCGCCTAACTAGTTCTATGACAAGTATTATATGCCTTAACATGTCTAATAATGTTCCCTAATCAGTTTAGATGTCAAAATTTAGGTTACGTATGCTTAAAATGAATTTATGCATAAAAAAGGCATTTTGGTAATTTTCCTAAGGCATGTAAACTACCTATCATACAACTAGCTAAACGTAGTGACCATAAGGTATAACCTCGGAAGGTTATTCCCTATACAACTATGGTCACCTAATGTGTTTGGTCGGATCCTAATGATCGACCAAACAGGTCGGGTTCGAAAGTCTAAACGGTTGTTTAGACCGCTTACCTTACGACCCTATATAAGCACTTAACCTAAAGTGACGAGCTAAACATGTTATAACATGTTTAACGAAGTTTGAAAATAGGTTTGATATCAAAACAAATGGTTTTGATACCCAAGAGTAGTTTGGTTACAAAATACGCAAGAATACGCATTTTGTCCGAAACTACGACTCGTCACTATGCCTAAATAACGTGGTAATCAGTAGGTATAGTCACAAGGGACTATAACCATCGTGATTACGCTCATGTTATGAAGTTCAACGAACTTCGTGTTGACCATAAACTGGTCAATGCAGAAAGTCAAACAAAGTTTGACTTTCACGATAAAAACGCGTAAAAGAACGAAAGAATACTTACAAAGGGTCCAAGAATGGAAGCTTGATTCCAAATATTCTCAGGTATGAAGTGATAAACACATCAACTTAGAGAAATTTCAGAATCAAGGTGTGAGTTTGAGAGTGGAGATGGTGGGGGTATTTATAGTTTTTGCACAATCATTAAAATCGTTCCTCGATAAACGAGCATCAATCTGGACCGTCCAAGTGGGCACAAGGTTTTGGAAAAGTAGGGGTGCTCCAAAACCATCAAATGGTATTGCAAATGTTACAAAATAGCCCCTAAACTTCAAGTTAAATGCTGAAAATGGACCTGCAATTGCTGAAACTGAGTTTTTGCCCAGATAGGGCCGCAGCATCGCACCACAGCAAAGGCTTTTGGTGGTGGCGCAGCGCCACCATGTGCCAGCTCCAGCAATTTTGCCAAAATGGCAGAAATGGTCCTTGCAACACTTTTAAGCCGTTTTCGATGCGTTTATACCCCGTTAACCCCATTTCAAGGCTCTAAAATGAAGTTAAAATATAGGGAACATGAAATATGCTCAAAAATGTCTCGGATGTCGGTTCGTTTGGCCGTATGGTTACGTTATTCAGTTAATTACGACGAAACACGAACGAACGCGAAAAACGGTCCAAATTACGCGACGAATGGATTTTTATCTAGACAATCACTAAAATAAAATATTTTAATAATTATATAAATTTTTGGATGTCCGGATGTATTCAGAACGTAAGATATGCGCGAAAAAGCAAACTTATGCACTTTTTGACGCTTTTAGTCCCTATTGATCAAGAAAGTTTATTTTTGCGCACCAAACACCTCAAAGCCTATTTCTAAGCTATGTAAAGGATATTTAGGGCATATTTAACTTATGATCAAGTTCCAGAATGTTCGTTACAGTACAAATCGGCATACTTTCGCAGTTTGTCGAAATTAGTCCCTGTAAGCGAATAAACTTGATTTCGCCACACCAAACCCTCCAAAACTTATTTATAAGTTATGTAAAGGTTATTTAAGGTGTGTTAAGCCTATTTCACTATTCTGGAGTGTGCGTTGCATTAAACAGGTTATATTTATGCATCAGTGCGCGTATAACCTTCCGGAGAGCGATTAAAGCTTGAAATCGAACATGAATTGATATGTGCAAACAATACACATATTTTTACAAATCCCAAGTATGAAACACAATATTTCATAAATTTGGTATTTGTTTGATGGTCGTAGAGGCACAGGTGTCACATATACCTCCTCTTTCACCTTGCCATAGAGAAATGCCGACTTCACATCTAGCTGATACACTTTAAATCCTTTCTAAGATGCAAATGCTAGGAAGATTCTGATCGCCTCAAGTCAAGCAACCGAAGCATACACTTCAGTGAAATCTATCCCCTCCTGCTGACTGAAGCCCTGGACCACGAGTCGAGCTTTGTTGTGAACAATAACCCCTAGATCGTCCCTTTTGCACTTAAACACCCACTTCGTGTTTATCTTCCTAAGACCATCAGGCAGGTCCACCAGTTTCCATACACCCAACTTCTCAAAATGAATCAACTCCTCTTGCATTGCGTTGACCCAGGAATCTTCAGTTAGTGCTTCCTTATACGTTCGCGGCTCAATCTGTGAAATGAAACAACTAAGTGAAAACTCTGTTTGTAATGGAGCAACTTATGTATAAAAGCAAGTAAGGCCCTGGTCAATTTGTCTTCTGGTGCGAACCCCTGATTGTAACTCTCCTATTATCAATTCTTCTGGATGATATGAAAGAGTTCTTGGCATCACCTCGCCTGGAACATCTACATCACCTTCCAAATTTGTAATGTTCTGATTTGCGACTTGTTCATTGACAGGAATTGTCTGATTTGAAGACTGGATTTGCTCCCCCTCAGACTTTGAATCACCACGATCGAATGTTGGCCTTTCATCAGATTCTGAATTATCATTGTCTATCGTCTGATTGTTAGGAGCATGTTCTCATTCCGAAGATGTATGAGTTTGATGAACTTCATCATTTTCTCCAGCGTTACTTGGACCAGCCTCATCGTCATTTGAAGTTTGTCGTTGGCGTCTAGGAGATTCTGCTGGGAATCTTTCTTATGCTGCTTCATATTCTCTTAGAATATCCAACTCGTCAAAGAAATCTGGTTCTTCCTCTAATGCAAATGAATCCCACAGAGTATCATAATTGAAGCGCCATGAGTCACCGGGATTCTGTGCTGGCATTGTATAACCCTGGCACTCAACATGATGTGCTTCGATGATCTGCTTGAATCTTGGAACAAAGACTATTCTCATTGGACTTGCATAACCCACGAAGATACCTTCAATGCTCTTTGGACCAAATTTGCCATATGGTTCTAGAACTGTGCAGGGAGACCCGAACGGTTCCAGATACTTGAGATTAGGTTTGCGGTTGTTAATCAGCTCGAAACACGTCTTGTTGTACTTTTTCACCGTAAGAACCCGGTTGAGCGTATAGCAAGCGGCTGACACTGCTTATGCCCAGAAATTGACAGGTAACTTTGAATCAGTAAGCATTGTCCTGGCCGTTTCAATCAGCGTCCTATTCTTTCTTTCTGCAACTCCATTTTGGTGCGGAGTATAAGGTGCGCTGAATTCTTGCAGTATACCATTTTCATCACAGTATTCTTCCATTTTGTTGTTCTTAAACTCTGTACCATTGTCACTTCTTATTCTTCTAATTCGAGTTCGGTACAAGTTCTCAATCTTTCTGAAAAGTGTCATCAAACTCTCAAATGTCTCATCCTTTGTCTTCAGGAACGTCACCCACGAAAATCTCAAAAAGTCGTATGTGACAACTAAGCAGTAGAAATCACCAGTTATGCTTTTGACATTAACAGGACCAAAGAGATCCATGTGAAGTCTCTCTAACGGCCTCGAGACTGAGTTCATCTTCTTTCCAGGGTGAGATTTCTTTCGTTGTTTACCTTTGATACAACTAATACACTCCCCCACAAGATGGAAACCCTTCTAGTGAACACCATTTACTAAGTCGTTGTGCACCAGGTAGTTCATATTGCGCAGGTGAATGTGGCCCATCTTCCGATGCCACAATTGTGACTCCCTTTCGGTGGCTCTTGACATGAAACAGTGAGTCTGGCCCGTGGTAGTAGTGGCTACACTCATGTCCAACACGTACAGATCGTCGACTCTTGGTGCTCTCATGATGACCCATTCTTCGGGGACAACAAACCCCGGTTTCAAGATCAGACATTCTTTATCCGTGAAGTGTGTCGAATACTTTCGGTCACAAATTTGAGATATGCTCAGAAGATTGTTCTCTAGCTCGGCGATGTAATTGGCTCTTTCAAACGTGATTATCCCATTTGATAAAGTTCCCTCACCAATGATACTACCTCCCTGATTACCAGAAAAACCAACATAACCTCCATTAAATCCTCTCACATCGTACAGTAGGGCTTTTATCCCTGTCATGTGCCAAGAAGCTCCACTATCCATAATCCAACGTGAGATGGATCTCGGAAGCTCCTGCACATATCACAAACTTTTAATGAGATTTTGAAGCAACCCAAGCCTCTTTCGACTCAGGTAGCTTGACATTGATGCTTGTGGTTTTGGTGTACAAAGGTGGGAAATTCTTGTCATTCATCTTTAAACTTTCTTCAGACCCAATCTCAACCTCTTTATACAAAAAGAAATCATTTTCGGAGGTTGACCAGATGATTGGTCTTTCTTTGCAACGTACTTCTTTTCAGAAGCAGTAGACTTTTGTTTTTCAAGTTTCTCATAATAATCTAACGGAACATTCATCTTTACCGGTGTGGTAGAAGATGATTGTTTTACAGACTCAGAAACCTTTGGTTTTGGACAACTTGCTTTCTTATCATCAGATTTTGGCTTCCATGTTTGTTGAGACGAAGCGACTCTTTTGTAAAATTTATCTATTTTAGTTACTGGCTTATTTACAGGTTCAGTTTTGATATTGACGTTTTCCTTTTTCAAAATCTTTTTCTCAACAAACATTGGAGCTTTGCCTTTTACATCGTCTTTCTTTTTCGGATTCTCGACAACCGCAGACTTAGGCTTCGAGTTGGTGCACTTTCGTGCAATATGACCAACTTTGTTACATTTAAAGCATGTACGGGTATCAACTTCCCGACTTGTGCCTTCGGTCTAAGGCTCTGAGGCCTTCTTCTCAAAGAATTCTTCATTTGTTTTTGAAAAAATCTCAGATTCTCTCGGAATGTGAACTCGAGCTTTTCACAAAAATCTTTTTCTCAACAAACTTCTTGTTTTGAGAGTTCCTTCTTTGATTATTTTTACCACCGTGATAACCACCCGACCATTTGTTTTGGTTGTTGTTAGAAAAACGTGGTGGTACAACAGGTTTTTTGTAGTACGATTTATCTTTTCAAAATTCAATTGCCTTTCAGAATGTTTCAAACTTTTGATTTCAGAAACATCAATCTCAACCAGTTTAAACACATTCTTCAATTTGTGAACATTCACATTCTCAAGAGGAAATTTAAGATCCGAATACAACTTATCTGAACCCGACATCTTGTACATCACAAGAGTAGGTCCTTCACTTAAGTTGTTTTTGGATTTTGATTTCGGAATGTAATTATTCAAAAAACATTCTTCGTCCTCAGTTGAATTACTATCAGATTTCAAAACATTTTCAACTACATTTTTAACAACTTCGGACTGAACACTGTCTTCATCGGATGATGAAGTGAATGTGATATCGATTGTTTCTGGAAGTTTAATCTCATTTGTTTCATCATTATTAACCAACCCAGACTTTTTTTTGAAAAATTATTCAACACTGGCGGTGGAACTTGATGACACCCAACCCCAGTTCCGTCCGAATATACATCTTCACCAGCTTTGTTCTTCCCAATGGGTTTGGGAACTATGTGTTGGAGAACAAAGCTCGCGGAGTTGTAACTGGTTAGTTTCAGATTGATTCGTTCATTTAGCTTCCTGAAACTGAAGCTTCAGATTAGCAATCTCATCCAACTGTTGGTTGATTTGCTTTTCTTTCGACTGAAGGACCCCTGACAGTTGAAGATTTTCTTTGGTTGTTTTACTGTTTCTCTCATCAGAATCTTTTGTCGTTCTTTTTAGCTTCTCATGATTTTCAGAAAGTTGTCGGTTTTCAAGAATTAACTTTTCATTTTCTTTCCTTACTCGGTCTACATCAATTTTATCTTTTTCAATTTTCTCAGTTAATTCCTTAATTCGATCATTTGAAGCTTTCACCAATTTGTCACGACTTAAGATTTGATTTTCAACTTCTCTGATTCTTTCAGTCAGTTCTTCAGTCTTTTTAGTACTGAGATATGCATGTGAACTACAAACCTTGCAGTCTTTCATGCAATTTTTGCAGTCACTTTCAATTTTGGCCTTATCAGTCTTACCTGACCCATTTGTTGAATCATTAGAACTGACCTTGCTCTTTGACTCAGATCCGGACTTAGAATCTACCTCTAATTCCTTTGCTGCGAGCACTTTATCTGCCATTTTCTTTAGGTTCTCTGCAGTCATCTCTTTCGTCGTGTCGATTATCCCATCATCGACCTTTTTTTACTTTAACTTTTCCTCTTCTTCTTGCCTTGCCCATTCTCTCTGTCTTTCTTCTTCTTGTTGTGCTATTTGTTCGATGAGAGTTTCAACAAGAAGTGTTGAAGGTTCAACAAGTATATTTCCTTTAGGATCCAAATAGCACTCTCTGTCAGCATCCCATCTCTTTGCATTTTTAGCCTCTTTCCAGGCTCGATAATGTCTATCTTTCATGGTTTGTGCTAACATCTTTCTATTGACAAATTTTTCTTCTTCAGTTCTTGTGTCTTTGAATGGAACAATTTTTGCCATGAAGGCATAACCCACAGCATCTTCTTCAGGTAACAGATCACTCCAGTCAAAACCCTCATCATCATGGATAACTGCTAAGGCTCTTGACTTTTCTTTAGGAGTTTCTTCTATCTGTTTCATTCTCGGAGGTTCTGCTTTGTTTTGATGATAAATGGATTTTTTATAATAATCATCATGGAATGGATTTTTTATAAAAACGCTAAAACGAATGAAAAGAACGAAAGAACACTTACAAAGGGTCCAAGAACGGAAGCTTTGATCCGAATATTCTCAGGTATGAAGTGATTAACACATCAACTTAGAGAACAAATTCTGTTGGTGCACTAAATGTCTGATTGATTACGTCATTATCAAATCTTATGTCTAGGTTTGTTTGAATGATTACACAATAGGGTTTAAGTTAGGGTTTTTAAGGTTTAAACATGAGATTTCGCTTGAAAGGGTATTGTTATGCTTGAAGCGAAATCAACATCACATGATTTCGCTTCAGACTGCCTCAAGCGAAATCTTATGTCCTATATATAGGTGTGTGGTCATTTGAAGCGACATTAGAGTTGTCATTGTACGTGTGACGAAGTGCTGACGGATCTGTATCAGAAAACCTTGTACAAGCACTCATATTAATCAGAAAAGAAAGATTAAAAGGATTAGAGCTGTTATGACTTAGTTTACTTTGATTCCGCCTCTGTAAACTGAGATGAATTGCCTTGACTGACGTTTAAGGGTCATAGAACGGTCCTACAAGTGGTATCAGAGCTCAGGACGAGGAGTTCATACCATAGCAGCGGATTATCTTCTTTCTACTCATTTCTTTTTATTTTTTTCAGATCTGAACTAGTTCCAACGGTCGAAATGGTCTAATTTTCGAGTATAACGTGTAAAACATAGTATTAACAAAGCCTACAAAGTTTCGGACTAAAATTCTGATTAAAACATGTTAAAATTGATCTAAAACAGGGTTTCGCTTGAAAAGTGTTCGAAGGTTTTAGTTGATTTCGCTTCAGATCTGACTTTTTGGACTGTTTCGCTTGAAAATCTGCTGAAGCGAAATAGTTTTTATTGGATTTCGCTTGAATTCTTCTGAAGCGAAACTGTTTCTTCTGATTTTCGCTTGAAGATTTCCTGAAGCGAAATAGTAGATTTCGCTTGAAGGCCTGATTTGGTTGAAGCGAAATAGTTGGTATCGCTTGAATCAGAATTGTTGTTAAGTTTCGCTTGAAGTTGAAGCGAAATAGTTTATAGCAGATTTCGCTTGGACAATTTTATAGTACTGATTTCGCTTGAAGCTGATTACTTCAAGTATTTCGCTTGAATCTGTTAATCTTTCAAAACCTAAAAATTTTCTAAGTGTTTGACTGATTTTTTTTCAGGTACGATAAAGATGGATGATATTTTCATGAATCCTTTTAGCGACATGTACGCATTCGCTGGAGATTCCGGAAACAACGAAACGTCTTCAAGTGATGCAAACAAAAGTCCACCGAAAGAAAGAAAGAAAGAAGCTTGGGAGTCCGAAAGTGCATTTGGAACGTTTAACAAACCTCCTAAGCTGATGGCTATAGAAGATTATAGCAGGTGGGCAAAAAAGTTCGAAGATTGGTTGATGGCATTTGCTTTTCCTTGTTGGAAAAGTATGAAAAATGGTTTTGCCCAAGGAAAGAAGAATGGTGAAGCATTAAGATCAGTTGAAGAGATTGATAATTTTGTGGCTGAGCAAAAATGTGTGGCATTATTGTTTCAATCGGTGCGTGAAGACATCATTTCATTGATAGATTACTCTAATTCTAAAGACTTATGGGAAAAACTCAAAAAGAAGTGTCTTGGAAGCAAAGAGATTGTAAAAAACAAAAAGAAACTTCTTAGGAAAGAGTTTGATCTCTTTGGTTGTATGAAGAATGAGTCAGTGTGTAAAATGATAGAACGGTTTGGTCATCTGAAACTAGAATTAGTAAGACATGAGATTGACATTTCTGAAGAAGATCTTATCGACAAATTGTTCGATTCGTTGCCTGATGAGATGGATTGGAGATATTATGCGATGATGCTGAAGAATACCATCAAAGAACCAGAAAAGCTGACATTAGATTTGCTGATTGAAAAACTCGAGAGTCATGAGCTAGAGTTGAAAAAGACGTACAAAGTTAATCAGTCATCTTATCAACAGAATCTGGAACTGTACTATCCAAAAAGCATGATACCGAAAGCTATTTCTCCAAAAACTGCATTTTCTGCTGATAATGTTTCTACAGCTGGAAAAGAAAGTCAAAGTGGTCAAAGCAGTGGAGGCCATAGTGGTTATCATAGTGGATCTACATCTTCTGTAAATCATTCTGATGCGAAGTTTTCTTGCAATATTGCGATAGATTTGAAGAATGCACAGAATTTTGATGCGGAGTCAGCCAAGCAACAAATGGTCTTTCTGGCATCTGTTTTGGAATCCTACGAAGGATTGGTGGCTGGAAAAATCGGGAATACAAATCTGACGAAAGAAGACTACGATCAGATAGATCCTGAAGAAATGGAGCTAATCGACATTCGTTGGGCAATGGCAAGTGCAGTTCGACGTGCACAACGCTTCATGGAAATTACAGGGAGAAAACAATTGGTGGTGCTTCTACCAAGCTGGGGTTCGATAAATCGAAGGTGACTTGTTTCAAATGTAAGCAGAAGGGTCACTTCAAACGAGAATGCCGAAACGCTTATGCTGATGAGTCAGAGAACCCTTTCAGAGATGATTATTACAAAAAGGCAATCTATCATCAGAATAAATCTGAGCCACCTAGATTGAAGCAAGTTGAAGATAACAGAGACAAATCAAGGGCTCTTGCTGTGATTTATGATGATGAGGGGTATGATTGGAGTAAGGAAGTTCTACCGGAAGAAGATGCGGTTGGTTACGCATTCATGGCAAGCAATGATGAACCTAAGCCATGGAAAGATGATCGTACTGAGGAAGAGAAGTATCACTACCGGAAGATGACTGCTGAAACCAAGATTATCAGACTTTCTGGTATCTTTCTGGAAGCTAGAAGAGCAAACAGATGGGATCCAGATAGAGAGTGCTATCTTGATAGGTATGGCAACATTGCAATTGATGACAAAACGCTAGATATCGAAGCCATTATCAAGGAGTACAAAGAAGAAGATGAATATTGGCAACATAAGTGGTGGGGAACTCCAACTTCGAAAATGATTGAAGAAGCGAAAGAGAAGGAGAGAGAGGAGAAAGAGAAGAAAGAAAAGCAAGTTGATACAGGAATAATTGATACTACGCAAGAGTTGACAGCTGAGAACCTGGGAGTGATGGCTGACAAAGTGCTAGCTGCAAAGGCACTTGAGGTAGATCCTAATTCTGTTACTGAGTCAAAGGGATCAGTCAGTCAAAGTGTGTCAACGAATGCGTCAGGTAACAAGATTGATGGAAATGCTGACTGCAAAAATTGCACCAAACAATGCAATTTTTGTAACACTGTCACGTATCTTCACAATGAGAAAATCCAGAATCTGACAACAAAGGTTAGAAATGTTGAAAATCAGATTCTCGATCGTGACAAAAGTGTAAGAGCTTCAACTGAACGGATTAAAGAATTAACGGCTCAAATTGAAAAAGATAAAACTGAACGTGAGAAAATAAAATCTGAAAATGAAAAGTTAATTCTTGAAAACCGTCAAATTTCTGAAAAGTTTGAGAAATTGAAAAGCATTGTCAAAGATAGTGATGATCGTAATGGCAAAACATTTAAAGAAAACGAACATCTAAGAGCTGTTTTGAGATTAAAAGAAGAATCGATTAATGAACAACTGGATCAAATTGCTAAACTGAAACTTAAAGTTCAAGAAGCTGAAATTGAGAATGAACGAATCCAGTTGAAGCTTAACAGCTATAAGTCGGCAAGTTTTGTTTTGCAGCATATTGTTCCTAAACCTATAGGGAAAAACAAAGATGGCGAGGATGTGTTTTCTGATGGAACGGGTGTAGGTTTTCACAAAGTTCCACCGCCAATTTTAGACAACTACACGAAAAAGCAGTCTAGTTTGTTGGAAATTGAGGAAGAAAGTGAAGTTAAACTTCCTGAAAACATTGATGTCACGTTCACATCTTCCAATGACGAGAGTGTCCAAAGTGATGTGGTGAAAAGTGTGATAGACAAAGTGCTTAAACCGGATTGTGACACTTCTGAGGAGGATGGGGGTTTCTTGGACAAATACATTCAGAAATCAAAGTCCAAAAACAACTTAAGTGATGAACCGAGTCTTGTAATGTACAAGATGGCTGGATCTGATAAGTTGTATTCGGATTCTGAGTTTCCCATTGAGAATGTTAATGTGAAAAAGTTGACAAATGTTTTCAAGTTAGTTGAAGTTGAGTTGTCAGAGGTGAACAGTTTGAGTCAAACAAAAAGGCAAATGAATTTTGAGAAAGATAAAGCTTATTACAAAAAGCCTATTGTTCCACCACGTTTTTATAATAACAATCGAAACAATTGGTCGGGTGGTTATCGAGGTGGTAAGAGTTATCAGAAAAAGAGTTTTCAAAACAGAAGGTTTGCTGAAAAGAAGGTGTTTGTGAATGGTTCAAGTTCACTTTCTGATGAGGAAAATGAAATTTTTTCTAAATCAAATGAAGAGTTCTTTGAGAAAAGAGCTTCACATTATCAGTCTGAAGGCAAAAGTCTAGGTGTTGATACTCGTACATGTTTTAAATGTAATCAAGTGGGTCACATTGCACGAAAGTGTACCAATGTGAAGCCTAAGACTGAAAATGTGAGGTATCAACAGAAGAAAGTTGATGAGAAGGGTAAAGCATCAATTGTTGTTGAGAAAAAGAATGTGAAAAATGACAGCATCAAATTGAAAAATGAACCTGTAAAGAAAGTGGTAACTAAAAATGACAAATATTACAAGAGGGTTGCATTATCTCAACAAGTTTGGAAACCAAAAACTGAAATGAAAATTTCAACTTCTGAAGTGAAAAATGCTGATAAATCAATTTCGGTTGATTATGATGCAACTTTTCCACCTTTGAAGGCTGAAAATTTCAAAATTCAAATTGCTAGAGTCAAGGTTACACCTAAGGCTGATGAGGCATGGGTGGACACCATGTTCGAATAAGCAGTTTGAATTGCCGGAGCTTCCTGTTTTGCGAAGCATGAATCGGCATCTTTCTTGAAGTTGTTTAAGTAGTAGTTTGTTTTGTGCAGGATCTTCCACAACTGATATCCAGATGGATTATGGATAGTGGGGCATCTCGACATATGACAGGAAAAACTGCATTGCTGTATGATGTGAGAAACATTAATGGTGGTTATGTGGGATTTGCTGGTCATGAAGGTGGTAGAATTGTTGGTGAAGGAACGTTATCCAATGGGATTGTGACGTTTGAGAGAGTTAACTACATCACTGAACTGGAGAACAATCTGCTTAGTATCTCGCAGATTTGTGACAATCAGTATACTACTCACTTCACTGATAAGGAATGTTTGATCTTGAAACCTGGTTTTATTATCCCTGAAGAATGGATTATTATGAGGGCACCTAGAGTGAATGATTTATATGTGTTAGATATGTCAGTAGCAACTACAACTACTGGTCAAGCACATTGTTTCGTGTCTAGAGCAACTGAGAAAGAATCTAGATTGTGGCACCGTAAAATGGGGCATATTCACCTAAGGAAGATGAATCACTTAGTGCACAATGATTTGGTATTGGGAGTTAATATCAAAGGTTTTCATCTGGAAGGGGAGTGCATTAGCTGCATCAAAGGCAAGCAGAAGAAAAAGTCACACCCTACAAAGCAAGTCAATTCAGTTTCGAGACCTCTGGAAAGACTTCACATGGATTTGTTAGGTCCGGTGAATGTAAAAAGTATTACAGGAGATTACTATTGTTTGGTCGTTACTGATGATTATTCCAGATTTTCGTGGGTATCTTTCTTGAAGACGAAAGATGAAACATTTGACAGTTTGATGGGTCTGTTCAGGAAGATTGAGAATTTGTACCAAAGGCGTATTAAGAGAATTCGAAGTGATAATGGTACTGAATTCAAGAACAGCAAGATGGAAGAATTTTGTGATGAAAGAGGTATATTGCATGAGTTTAGTGCTCCGTACACTCCGCAGCAGAATGGAGTTGCAGAACGCAAAAACCGGACGCTAATCGAGACGGCTAGAACTATGCTCGCAGATTCAAAGTTACCAATTAATTTTTGGGCTGAAGCTGTTTCCGCCGCATGCTATACGCTTAACAGGGTTCTTACTGTCAAGAAGTTCAACAAAACATGCTTTGAGCTAATCAATAATCGCAAACCGAATTTGAAGTATCTAGAACCGTTTGGGTCACCTTGTACGGTTATAGAGCCTTTTGGGAAGTTTGGTCCGAAGTGCATTGAGGGAATATTTGTTGGTTATTCAAATCCATTGCGACGTGTCTTCGTTCCAAGTGAGAAGCGGATTATTGAAGCTGCAAATGTTGAATGTCAAGGTTATACAATGCCGCCGCAGAATCCTGGTGATTCATGGCGTTATCATTATGACAAACTTTGGGATTCGTTTGACATGAGAGAAGAATCAGAGGATGATGAAGATTTCTTTGATGAGTTGGATATTTTGCGTGAATATGAGTCGCAGCTAAGATTCCCAGCTGAGTATTCGAGGAGACCACGGGAAACTTCGAATGATGATGAAGCAGGTCCAAGTAATGCTGGTCAACATGATGATGTCCAACAGAATGAAGTTGCTCAGGATAATCAGTCGATTCAGAATGATAATCTAGAAGCTGAAAACATGCCAGTATTTGATCATGGTGATTCAGATTCAAATTCTGAGGGGGAGCAAATTCAGATTTCAGGTCAAACAAACCAAGTTGGTGAACAAGATGCAGAGCAGAATGTTACTAATCTGGAGGGAAATGTAGATGTTCAAAGTGAAGTGATGCCGCGAACTTTTTCATATCATCCAGAGGAGTTGATCATAGGAGAATTGCAGAAAGGCGTTCGCACTCGAAATCAGATTGATAAAGGGCTTACATGTTTTTATACAAAAGTTGCTCCTTTGCAAACTGAATTCTCTTTAAGTTGTTTTATCTCGCAGGTTGAGCCAAGAACTTACAAAGAGGCGCTTACTGAAGACTCTTGGGTCAATGCTATGCAGGAGGAACTTAGTCAATTCGAGAAATTGGGAGTGTGGAAGTTAGTTGATTTGCCGGATGGTCATAAGAAAATTAACACTAAGTGGGTATTTAAGTGTAAGAGGGACGATAGAGGAGTTGTCGTAAGGAACAAAGCTCGACTCGTTGTTCAGGGATTTAGTCAACAGGAGGGAATTGATTTTACCGAAGTCTATGCTCCTGTAGCACGACTAGAGGCTATCAGAATTTTCCTAGCATTTGCGTCTTGGAAGAACTTCAAAGTTTATCAGTTGGATGTTAAATCGGCGTTTCTTTACGGGAAGGTTAAAGAGGAGGTTTATGTCGGTCAGCCGCCGGGCTTCACCGATCCAATCCACAAAAACAAGGTCTACTTATTGGACAAAGCGCTGTATGGTTTACACCAGGCCCCGAGAGCCTGGTACGAGACTTTATCTCAACACCTACTCGCTAACAAGTTCATTTGTGGAAAAGTGGATGCCACTCTCTTCACTAAAGAGGTCGATGGTCATCTTCTGATAGTTCAGATTTATGTGGACGATATAATCTTTGGGTCGACAAATGAAAATCTATGCAAAGATTTTGAATCAGTGATGAAGCAGAAGTTTGAAATGTCATCAATGGGGGAGATGAAATTCTTTCTGGGTCTACAAGTTGAACAACTTCCTGAAGGAATTTTCATTCATCAGTCAAAGTATGTTCATGATATTCTAGAGAAATTTGGGATGTCAAGTTCTACTCAGCTGCTACCCCACTTGCAACAAATCATGGGATTCACCCAGATCTCACCGGAGACAGGGCTGATGAAACTTTTTATCGATCCATGATAGGTTCTTTAATGTACCTAACTGCTTCACGTCCTGATATCATGTACCCAACGTGCCTCGCAGCAAGATTTCAGTCTAATCCAAGAGCATCGCATATGATTATTGTGAAGAGGATATTGCGCTACCTGAAAGGAACTCCTTCATTGGGGTTGTGGTATCCTAGAAAAGGCGATTTTATGCTCGAAGGGTATTCCGATTCGGATTTCGGATGCTGCAAAGTCAATTCAAAATCAACAACTGCAGGATGCCAGTTCTTTGGTTCCAGATTGGTTACCTGGCAGTGTAAGAAACAAACGTCTGTGGCGTTATCTACTTGTGAAGCGGAGTACGTATCTGCTAGCAATTGCTGCTCTCAGATCTTGTGGATACAGCAACAGATGCGCGACTACGGTTTGCAGTTTCTTAACACACCTCTTTTTGTTGATAATGAGGCCGCAATAAATATAACTAAGAATCCAGTACATCACGCTAAAACTAAACACATAGAAATTCGTCATCACTTTATTCGTGATTGCTTTGAGAAAAAGTTGATACGAATTGAGAAAATCCACACTGACGAACAGAAAGCTGATTTACATACCAAAGCTTTTGATAAAAATCGGTTTAAATATTTGTTAAAACTGAATGGTATGAAGCTTCTGTCGGTGTCGGATGGCATAATTGGCGTTGATGAGAGTACTGTTGCGGATGAAGACGAGAAACAATCTGCAATGGTTTGTCGTATTTTTACTTGTTTTGGTATTTAGGGGGAGTAGATGTTTGTACATAGTTTATTTTCAGAAAATACAAAAACAGTAAAAAATTGAAAAAATACAAAAACATGATAAAATGAAAAAGAGCTTGTGTATATAGGGAAAATGATAGTACATCAGCTAGACGATCACAGTATGCTAAAGATTTGGATAGTTTAAAAGAGTTAAACAATCTTACTGATGATGTGTCGATAGGTTTTCGTACATTTAGTAGATTTATTCGGGATATAAACCTAAAATTCAAACTTGTGAATTCGTGGGGAACACTACTTGGATATATAGGTAACCCCTGAAATTTCGTTTGAAAGGTCTCTTAATCTGATATACTAGGTCTTTATACTCTATGATATCTGGGGTATTATTCCGGGACTTCTGCTGAACGGTAGTTCTGACCTAGTCCCTGGCTAATACTTGCTTAAATGCTTGAAACACAGCATTACACCCTCAGCATGCTGAAACAATAAAATTGATATATGCTGCTGTTGTAAGCAAAAAGATCCTCTAAAGGGGACACACCGAAAAGTCGAAGCTGATATCTCTCTGCGTATACGGAAGTATCGATCTGAGATCCCTCGGCCCTCGCATACCTAAATTATATACAGATATCATTGTAGTATTCTCACCTGTAAGACTGATTATTGAGATTCTGGATACGGGAGTATATTCAAGAGGTGGGAGACATGAATGATCTAAGTTCTTAATTCATCTAAATCGTATCCTGAATAAGTTGAACTTTGTATGAGAATTTAAGATGGATCAGTATATCGACAATCGAGGTAAATTGTTTAAGTCTGAGTATGAAATGTAGCTTAACGGTACTTGTGATTTGTCTAAAAAGCTGATATGATTCCCTGACACGCTCACAAAAATATGTTTGTATATAGTTTACTTTGTTTACTTTCTGCAATTTAAGTTTTCTGTTTTTCATTTCTTAGTTTAGAATACTTTGATAAAATCCAAAAAGATTTTATTTCTGCTTTATTTTCCGACAAACCAAAGTGGAAAGTTGATTGTTGGATTCTCAGTTGTTTGAAGCAGATGCAGGAAATTCTGGACTGAAGAATGAGGAGAGCTTACTTTGAAGAAGTTTAAATTGTTTGAAATGATAAAAAACAAGTTCATTAACTTGATACTTGTTATTTTCAGAAAATGTTTGAAATTGTTGTTTTCAAAATTAGTTTGTTTCGTCAAAAGATCAACCAAGGTCATTAAATTGGACTTGGTAGATTAATTGAGTAATCAGGGTCATTAGCTTGGACCTGAATACTTGAGTGGATTGTTAAAGCTGATTGAGTTTGTGTTTTATTGTTGAAAAGATAGAATGGTTATGTTTGTTGGTTGAGTAACAGGCTTGATCTTCATTATTTCCAACGGAAGCTGAATGTTAAAGCTTGAACCAGATATCTCAGATTCTAGCATATTGAGAGGGGGAGTCTGTGAAAGGAGGAGTCTGGATCAACAGTTAAAGGGAAGTTTGAAGTTTAAAGTTTAAAGTTTGAAGATAAAGATTGATGAGAGTTTTTACAATGTTTGAAGATTGTTAAAGACAAAGACTTGAAGCCAAAGACTTCATCAACATCCAAGGGGGAGTCTGTTGGTGCACTAAATGTCTGATTGATTACGTCATTATCAAATCTTATGTCTAGGTTTGTTTGAATGATTACACAATAGGGTTTAAGTTAGGGTTTTTAAGGTTTAAACATGAGATTTCGCTTGAAAGGGTATTGTTATGCTTGAAGCGAAATCAACATCACATGATTTCGCTTCAGACTGCCTCAAGCGAAATCTTATGTCCTATATATAGGTGTGTGGTCATTTGAAGCGACATTAGAGTTGTCATTGTACGTGTGACGAAGTGCTGACGGATCTGTATCAGAAAACCTTGTACAAGCACTCATATTAATCAGAAAAGAAAGATTAAAAGGATTAGAGCTGTTATGACTTAGTTTACTTTGATTCCGCCTCTGTAAACTGAGATGAATTGCCTTGACTGACGTTTAAGGGTCATAGAACGGTCCTACAAATTCAGATTCAAAGGTGTGGGTTTTTGCAAATGAGAGCAAGAGGTATTTATAGATTTCTTAGGACCGTTAAGATCGTTCATCGAATAACGTGCTTTGATCTTGTCCGTACATGTGCACCCATGGTTTTATAAAACCATTGGTGCCCCTAGTAATGGCCCGTAGTTTCAGAAATACCATTTGCATGTGGGTTTTGAGTGATTAACAGCTGTAAACAGCTGTTAAAACTCGTTTTGCATATCTGACATGCTTACGCGGGCCACGTAAGGTTTTATGGGGGCTTACGCGGGCCGCCTGAGCCTTCTGATCAGCAAACAACTTAGCAAAATGACAGTTTTGGTCCCTGTTGTGTTTTAAGCTCATTTCCGACACTTCTAAGGCCCGTCAAGCCAACTTTAAGGCCCTAAAATGATCTCTAAACATTGTGGACTTGAAACATGCTCAAAATATGCCGGATTTCGGTTCGTTTGGTCGTATGATCGCGATGTTCGCTTAATTACGACGGAATGCGCATAAGCGCGAAAAACGATCCAAATTGCGCGACGAATGGATTTTTCTTATGCCAAACACTAAAATAAAATATTTTAATGCTTACATAAATTTTTGGATGTCTGGATGTATTCAGAATGTAAGTTATGCGTGAAAATGCAAACTTGTGCACTTTTGACGCTTTTAGTCCCTGAATGACCCAAAAGTTTATTTTAGCACACCGAACCCCTCAAAACTTATTTCTAAGTTATGTAAAGGTTATTTAAGGTACGTTAAGCATATGTTGATGTTCCGGAGTATTTGTCGCGTTAAACTGATTACGTTTACGCACCAGTTTGCGTATAACTCTCCAGAAAGCGATTTAAAGCTTGAAATCGAACAAGAATTGATATGTGCAAAAGATACACATATTTATACCAATCCCAAGTATGAAATATAATATTTCATTGGTTTGGTATTCGTTTGATGGTCATAGTGACACAGGTGTCACAGAAACAGTTTTCAAACACTTAGGCAAATTTTTGTGATTTTCAAAAGTTTTACACTGGTGCACTTGAATCGGATGTTGATCCGATCGAGTGGCACCGTAATATAAAAGAGAAGTACACGAATCGGATTGCAACTCGATCAGGTGGTAGTCCGATCGAGTGGTTTTCTGAACGAGTAGCATATAGACTTTTAGAAACTTTGACTTTTCAACCTTTCACCGATCCGGTGGTAGTCCGATCGGGTGACAGGATGACGTAAGCACCAGAAAATAAGAACAACAATGCTGTCCGATCGGGTGATGATCCGATCGGGTAACACTGATGACGTCAGTAAACAAATATCCAAGAACAATCTAAGCCAAATCGTTCGAACAGTTGTTCGAACGAGCGAATGACGTCAGGAAACATGAACAGTTCAACATAGTTTTTGATGATTTTGATCTAGTTTTTGAAGAAATTTTCTTATGAAATCTTGAAGGATTGTGCTATGATTGATTGCGAACAGATTGATAACAAATTCGTCAAATTTTAACCGTAATTTCGCGTTCAATTTTACGTTTTTCTGTTTTTAAAGTATAAAAGTGAAAAACACAACAAGAATTGAGTAGAAAGTGAGAGAATTCGTCAAATTTCCGGTGAAATTTGACTGTAAACGGAAAGACTAGCAGAGATTCCGGTGAATTCACTGTCGTGGATTTCGATTCAGCCTCCTGAAAGTGAAGGATCAGGAAACGATCTAAACGAGTCTATCAGAAGAGTTCTAATCCATATCAAAGGCGGAAATAATGATACAGACTTGAATACAACTTGATTTCCTCTTGGAATGTCTTGTATATTGATATAACACTATTACAGATCGAATGACACGTCGGCAACAGGTCGGTACCGGAATCAGAAAACCTTATAAATGACTTGGCACATCACCTATTTATAGTAGAGGGTATTTCGCACGAAATAGACAATAGCCATTTCATGCGAAATGACTTCACACTATACATTTCTCGTTTTTCGTGCCCTGATCTATCTAAACGAATACAAGACTCGATACAAGACGAAGTTGACAGACATATGCACCTACAGACTCCCCCTTGGATGTTGACGAAGTCTTCGGTGTCGAGTCTTCACAGTCTTCAGCCTTTATCAGTCTTCGTACTCTTCCAACGTATCTAACAGTGTAAGTATCCTCAGACTCTATATCTTCTTCTCTCATCAACTAACCTCCCCCTTGAGTTGTGCTGGGATTGTAGTCTTGCTTTCACAGGTTCACAGATTCAGGATTGATTCCTTGCTCTATTCTGCATCTATTCAGGATTCGAAACCTGGCTAACCTGCACAATCTCTACCCAAAACATAAGTTTCATAATAGATAAGATATAACAAATTTAGAATCCCTGCTTACCACTTGTAATCAAAACATTTCAAAATTGGATTCAACTTAAAGAACCTATAATCTTATCAAAATCAAATTTCATTTTAGTCAAACTCTCCCAAACAATTTGTTCATCATGTTTAGCACTCGGAATTTTGACAATCAGCTTTTCATCATCAGTTGTCGAAAATCTTTTTGTATTTTCAAAAATTATGCTAAAACATACTAAAAAGCTTTTTGGATTTTGTAATGAAATGCAGTAAAGAAATATTTACAAACAATGTTTTTGCAAGTCTGTATAAGAGGATCATATCAGTTTATAAGACAAATCACTTAGCACCATTAAGCTTTAAACATTTTAAGTTCTAAACGATTCACGTATATTGTCAGAATACTGATCCACTTAAATTTTCACACAAAGTTCAACTGTTTCGAGATACGAGATTAATGTTTTATTGGATTTAAACTCATTCGCGTGTCCCACCTCAGAATATACTCGCGTATCCAGATCCCAATATTCAGTCTTACAGGTGAGTATACCTAGATGATATCTGTAAGGGGTTAAATGTGAGGACCATGAGAGCTCAGGCTATTGCTTCCGCAAAATCAGAGAGATGATGGCTTCGACTTTAGGTGTGTTCCCTTTAGAGAATCTTTTCTTCAACAACTCATGATTAGCATTTTGCAATGTTTTATCATTTTTATGCTAAGGGTGGTGCTTTTATTTTAAGCAAGCGAAAGTATTATACGGGGACTAGGCCATTGCTTCCGCAAAATCAGAAGTCCCGGGATAATACCCCAGATATCACTAAGCATAAAGACCTAGTATCTCAGAAAGAGGGATCTTTCAAACAAGATTTCGGGGGTTACCCATATATCTGAGAGATGTTCCCCACAAGATAAGCAAATCTTGATTTTTAGATTTATATCTCGAAAACAATCTACTAAATGTATAAAAACCTAATGGCATATCATCAGTGAGACCGTTTATCACATTTGACTTTCCAATTCTTTAGCGTGCTGTGATAGTCCCCTGATGTACTATCATTTCCTCTTTTATACAACAAAACAAATTTTTGAATTTTCTCATGTTTTTGGCTTTTTCAAATTTTCTAATGTTTTTGGATGTTCTGAAATTTCTTACTCCCACTAAAATTCAAAATCATTTAGCGAAAATTTTGAAAACAAACTATACAAATAAAGTGACAACTGATTTGAATTGCTTCAATTCACCATCCACTTGGCATAAACAATCAGAACTCCCCCTGACAACAAACTATTTTCCCATTATGATTTCAAAACACTTAAGTTTGTTTTAATTAAAAATGGTTTTTCGGAAAATAAGTTTTGTTGATTTTACCACTTGTAAGATCGGGGTTATGATCATCACTTTGTTTTCCAATCACTTTGTATGAAAGTTAAATCAAGTTCAACTTAATGACCTTGATCAACCACTTGTAAGTGAAAACCTTCTTCAACCACTTGTAGGTCCACTTAGGTGATTTTGAATCATCTTTATCCCACCATCTTTTTTATTTGTAAAAATCTTTCACACCCTTTACCTTGCCGTCAACCATCTTCCCAAAGATATGTTTGACTTTCCCATTAAACACCTTTTCAGCATCAAATTCTTCATTACCAGAGAAGAATTGATCTGAAATCTCAAACTTACCTTTTGACTTCAAATTTTCTCTTGACAATTTTGGAAAATTTTCTTCGTTCATTTCTGGAACTGAATTCTCACTACTGTTTACAACAAATGACTCCTCTGACTTTGACGAGTCAGATTCATTGTCAGAACTACTTTCTGATTTAACAACCCATCTTTGTTTATTCAAATCAACTTTTCTTTTGTAAAAACGTTTTGAACTTTCATCAGCTTCAAAAGTCGAATTTTTGAACACTTTGAATTTTTCTGAGTTAGAAGTAACTCCCTGTTTTGTATTGTTAGACATTGGGCAGTTCCAAGCAATGTGTCCAACTTTTTAGCATTTGAAACAGGTTCTTCTTTCAATTCTTTTCTCAGATTCTTTCACCAGATTCTTCTTCTTTTCAGTGAAAAACTCTTGATTTGACTGTTTTCTGAACAGTTTCTCCTTCTCTTCCTCTGAACTTGTACCTGAAACAAATGTAGTTTTTGGTTTATAATTTTTCTCATTTTTAAGATTTTTTGGTGGAATAAAACCTAAACCTTTCTTTTTGAAATTACTATTATGATTTGGTTTCTTTTGAAAACCATAACCAGAACTGTAACCCTTTTTCTTGTTCAATCTTTGTTGAACTCTTGAAGTGTACTTTTTAGGTTTTTCAGTAAGATTTATATCTTTTATTTCAAAAATATTAATTTCTGTCAATTTGAAAATCTGTTTGATCATTTCAGTTTTGACACTTCTTATTGGAAATTCTTCATCAGAAAATAATTTGTCCGAATCATTCAAAGTATATGCCACTTTGATTGGTTCATCATTCAAATTATTTTTTGATAACAAAAATTCTTTATTATAAACCCGTTTGACCGGTGAATTCGGACTCTTGTCTGACGAACTCGAACTTTCAGATTTAGACTCCGACTTTGACTCTTCATCCATATCCAACACTTGATCGACCATTTTCTTTAATAACTCAGACTCATGATCAGTGTCAGACGTCGTGAATGTAACATCAATGTTATCTGGTAACTCATCAATGGTTTCAGACTTTAACTTGATGTTGACTGCCTTTTTTAATCGTTCCTCATTAGGCTTTCTGGGAGAATAACTATTCCAAATCGGGGGCGGACACTTGTTATACTTGACACTTTGTTTCTTACCAGTATCCTCTTCCATCTTTTTATCTTGAAAAGCTTCAAGACCTGCAACAGTAGGATAAACCCTGTCAATCAAATAATCACAAGTTGTATAACTCAGCAATAATCGTTTGATTCTTTCACTTTCAATCTTTTCGAGTTCCAAATTCTGCTTTAGCTTTGCACAATCTTCAATATACTCATTGATAACCTTCTGCTTCGTCATTAATGTTGAACTCATCATTGTCATAGCAGCATCAACTTCCAAATTTGTCTTGTTCAAACCATCAACTGTTCTGTTTAGCACATCATACGATTCTTTTACGTATTTCACATCAAACAACAATTTTTCTTTCAACTCCTCTAATTCACAAATCTTCTTGTCTTTCTCTTCACAATGTTTGCAAGACTCCAAACATTGTAGACAAGGTTTCGGAAGTTCAACAATTTTTTCTACTTCGACGATCTTCTCGACTATTTTCTCCACTTCAACAATTTTCTCAACTATTTTCTTCATCACACTTTCACTCATTGATTCTTCATCAAATACTGCTTTTATCTCACACTCTTCATCTTTGGCCTTTTCTGTTGAATTTTCTTCAGCTTCCAACTTTTCCTTTTCTTCAGCAATCCTTTTTGCTTCCGACTCTCTCTTCATTCTAGCAGCCTTTTTTTCATTCAACATCTCGAACTTATCTACAAAAAACAAATTAAAACTGAATGAGTCTAAACTTTTTCTAGCATTATTAATATATTCTTCTTCATCATCGGTATCTTCATCACTTTCTGATAATCTGAAAATCTTCGTTCTTTTTGGCTTAGATTTAACTTCTTCTTCTTCCAAGATTCGAGCTACAAGACCTGAATCAGCCGGAATGTATTTGTCCCAGCTAAAACCCTCTGCTACTTTTTCATCGTCTTGATAAACAAGATAAGCTTTTTTCTTTTCAACTTCAATGTCACGGGATGATGACGGTTGTTGATCAATTTGATGAAAATTTGATTTTTGATAATAATCGTTCTTTTCTTGTCTTACGGTTGCTTCTTTATTTTTGCATTCTCTTTTAAAATGTCCCTTTTCTTTGCAACAAAAACAGGTGACCTTTGATTTGTCAAACCCTATCGAAGATGCACTCATTTCACGAAAATCATCTCTACCGGTGATTTGTTGGAATTTTTCTGCTCTTCTTATAGCACTGGCTAAACACCACTTGATATCCATCAACTCAAGTTCTACAGCATCAATCTGATCATAATCCTCTTTGGTGAGCATCGGATTTCCAATTCTTCCAGCAACTAAACTTTCATACGACTCTAACATAGCAACTAGTGATGCCATGTGTTGCTTAGCCACTTTTGGAGAAAGATTTTGACCATTTTGAATGTTCAAAGTAACATTGCATTGCAAATTTGTTGAATTCTGTCGTTGAGGACTTGGTGTTGTGAAATTCGGATCGAAACTTGAATATGATGATGAAAATCCACCACTCTGAGTGACAGTACTACCATTAGTTCCAGAAGAACTATCAGCACTGAAAGCAGTTTTAATCTTTGGACTCGGAGTAGTCTCAAATTTATTTCCTCTGTAGTATAAACTGACATCTTGTTGAGCATTTGGATTACTCATGATAGAGGTTTTCTGAATATCCAATTCATGTTCTTCAATCTTCTGAATGAACTTTGCCAAATTCATACTTTCTGATTTTCTCATATGTTTTAAGATCAACAAATATGTACCCCATTTATTCTGTGGTAACGCATCGGCTAGCTTATCAACCCATTCATCTTCGTCTTTCTTTATTTCCATTCTTCCCATTTCCAGAACCAGATGACAATATCTATCAATTGTCATTTTTGTTGTTTCACCTTCAAAAGCTACAAACATATCAAATGATTTCTTTAGTAAAGCTTGTTTGTTCTTTATCATATCAGCACTTCCCTTAAATTTGTTAATCAACGCCAACCAAATTGATCTAGCAGTATTATTATGTTGAAGCAACACAAAAATATCTTCTTTTACGGATTGTTGGAGAAGACTAATCATCATTTTTTCACTGGTGTATTTTAATTTTTCACCATCTGAATAATCACTGAAAGCTTTTTCAATCCCACGTTCGTTTTTCGGTTTAACGTAATCTACATCTAGCGAACACCATGCGTCAAACTTATAGGCTTGCACCCAATTTTCAAAACGATTTTGCCATCCTTTAAAATCTTCAATGTACATAAGCTTTGGCGGTTTCTGGTAAGTTCCCGTCTCATTCTCAATGTAAACAGTTTCGGCAGCTGTAACTGGAGCAACTGGTGTAGCAAATGCATTGTAAAACTCTTCTTCCATGTTTCGGTAACAATTTCACAAAAACACAACTTTCAAATGAAATGAAATTCAAACGAAATGAATTCTCAAACGAAACAGACATTTGGTGCGAAATGACCAAATTCAAGGGAAATTATCCACTAACAATCCATTTCGTACGAAATAGAGGTATCTTTCAAGCGAAATGATGACTTTCAAGCGGAATGGTCCGTTCAAGCGAAATGACTTTTGATTTCGTGCGAAATGAAGGTTCCAAATGCTCTTTTCGTGTGAAATGAGATCCAAATTGTTCTTTTCGTGCGAAATGATGGTGATTTCAAATGAAATAAGCTATTTCATACGAAATGCTGCTGATGTCACACTTTTGTTCGGTTTTTGCCAAAAATGATCACGTTTTTGTTCGAATTTAAGTCTAATTCTTTCAAGGATTAGTTAAAACAGTGTTTTGCTCATAATGTGTGAAATTTAATCCATTTTGACCGTTAAATCTAGTTTAATTTTCAAAAAAAAAGTGTAGAAGACAGAAATTTTGGTAAAATCAAGCTGATTTAGCAAGAACTCTTCCTCCTGAGCTCTGATACCACTTGAAGGTTCGGGAAATGATCTAAACGAGTCTATCAGAAGAGTTCTAATCCATATCAAAGGCGGAAACAATGATACAGACTTAAATACAGCTTGATTTCCTCTTGGAATGTCTTGTATATTGATATAACACTGTTACAGATCGAATGAAACGTCGGCAACAATTCGGTACCGGAATCAGAAAACCTTACAAATGACTTGGCACATCACCTATTTATAGTAGAGGGTATTTCGCACGAAATAGACAATAACCATTTCGTGCGAAATGGCTATGCTCATTTCGTACGAAATAGCTTCTGCTATTTCATGCGAAATGACTTCACACTATACATTTCTCGTTTTTCATGCCCTGATCTATCTAAATGAATACAAGACTCGATACAAGACGAAGTTGACAGACATATGCACCTACAAAAAGCTCTGATACCACTTGTTAGGCCTTCGTACAGGATCTGTTCTTCACGAACGTGGATGAATCGACCTCGATCAATGTGCGGAATCCATTGGATCAAGTCATAGAAACACAACAGAGTATTCAATGTTTAACACCGTCTGATCTTTCTATTAAGATGATATGAAAGTACACAAGTGCCAGAAGATAGTTAGACTGGACAGAGTTCTCCAACAGAATGCGCAAAAGTCCTAAATGACATACCCTACCCGGGTATTTATAGGCAAGCTCAGGAACTAAATAAGTGTTGTCCGTCCGATCGGGTGACAATGTTGTCCGATTGGGTGGCAGTCCGATCGGATGGCCATCCGATCGGGTGACCCATGTCATCCAACGAACATCACTTTTACATATAAGTTCCATTTCCTGAGATGCCTTTCTACGTACATACATATATAAACATAAATGTTTACAAAAGACATAAACAGACAAAATACGACTCAATGCTGACGGAAGCTACAGACGCATGAACTAACATTAAGAAAGTACAAGGTGTTATCGGAAGGACCATCAATAACGTGCCAATGTCATCGTCAATTATTCATTGAGTAGCCTACCTTCGGAAGGAATGTCCACAGGAGGCGTATTGTCGAGGATCGGAGCCATGGTGTGTTCACCATCGGGGTGACCAGTGGTGTAGTGGTCATGGACTGAAACAAGAGTAACAGGAGGATTCTTGTCGGAGAAGTCATTAGCTAGGGTAAATCGTCACCAAAATCTGGTAGCGCGGATGGCTGCAAGTCGTCCTCACCCTTGGTCAGTATGTCAGGGTCACTCTCAGTGTTTGGCGTAAACATCCTCGGCGCAGGTGCAATTCTCATTATTTGTGGTGGTGGCCATAGGGTCATCACGTCTGACAATTTCGCTTTTTAATCAAAGTGACATGTGTGCCGGTACATATTAGTCATAGCACATATAACCACAATGGTCACTAGCAATTAGCGTATGCAAATAAAAGTAATTTATCATGTAGTCATGTATTCACATTATTCTTCCTAGTCTCTCAGACTAAACTTCCCAGTCTCTCAGACTAATCACCCAGTCTCTCAGACTAATCACCCAGTCTCTCAGACTAATCACCTAGTCTCTCAGACTAAACATCCAGTCTCTAAGACTGAACCTCCCCAGTCTCTAAGACTGATCCTCCCCAGTCTCTAAGACTGATCCTCCCCAGTCTCTAAGACTGAATCCCTGGTCTCTAAGACCAAACCTCCCAGTCTCTAAGACTAAATCCCTGGTCTCTAAGACCAAATTTCCCCAGTCTCTAAGACTGACTCCCTGGTCTCTAAGACCAAACTTCCCTCAGTCTCTAAGACTGAACCTCCCTCAGTCTCTAAGACTGAATTATAAACATAAATTTTGAAATGTGTACTGTGCCCTTTTTGTTTTGTAAAAATGTTTGTACCCTGGATCTGGACGTTGAGTGTATGCAATGTAAAAATGATTTCGTGAGAGCCCTGATGATCATAGTCTAGACTCGAGAAAGAATCCTAGTTCGCTATGATCGAGGCTCTGATACCAAGCTGCCACACCCTGACTTTTGCGGAAGCGTGGTTATCTGGTGTGACTTCTTAATACCATATCAATCAATCATAACAATACTATATGATAAAATCAAAAGATATTCATCCATTAATTAAGTTTAGAAAATACCACAATACCATTGTCTTGAAAACATCGTCACCAAATTAAGTCACAAACCATGACATATTTAACTGAGTTCATCACGACTCCACAATGACTTTAAATAAAACCCGAGTTTAAAAGCATGTATCCCGTCCAGGAATAGGATACACCCCCTAAACTCAACAACCATGGATAACATCTTTATTTATACGCTGCTTGAAAACAGATGCATACATCTGCCAGATCCACTAGTTCCCTGAAATACATGTAGTTTAAAAAAAACATCAACAAAAGTTGAGCGAGTTCATGTGTTCGTTTGTGTGTATGTATAAGCCTTTGAAACATTGTAAGTATGTATGTAAGTCCCTGGTATGTAGCAATAAGGAAAAAGAGATCACCACTGGGTTGCAAAGCCAGTGGTATGTGTGAAGTGATGCAGGAAGACTCAAACCTAGAAAATTTCGCACCGGGCTTCCGGCTGTAAGACATAGTCACCACATGGTCCACTCAGTGGACTCAGGAGTGGGGTTCGCAACACCCAAATAGATCTATCACTCATGTCCCTCGTTCCTACAACGAGGATTGATGGCCTTAATCGCCCTACCCATTCACATGATCTAGTAGTAAACCCTCCTTAAGCTAATCATACCATGTATAAAATGTCTGTAATAGTTGTAACATGTATTTCACCCCCGAAGTATAAAACTGAAAACAGTTAAAAGAAAAAGGGGGAACATGAACTCACTGTTTTGCGTCTTCGTATCCAATGTAACTCGAAGCTTCCTCTAGAACGCACGACTACCTACATGCGTACTACGGTCTGTTAGACGAGCGGGTCGTGCCTTGTCTTAGTATTGACTAGTGCCCTTGAGTTACGTTTTTAAAGTGTTTTTAATATATTTGTAATAATACTTCTCAAGTATTGTTATTCGCATTTCCTTCCCAAGGATGGGAGTATCTCATACTTGTGTATTCGTATTCTTGTATTGGTATATCTTGCCATGTATTGGCGTCGTATTCCGGTGTATTATTCCAAATAAAGATACGTCAATATATTCCCAATATATATTTCCAAAACACTTATATTTTCAAGTCCCACTTTAGAAAATATATAATAACTTATTTTGTCCCAAAAATAATGTATCGTCCAGAAAATATATATTTTCCCAAAATCATATATATTCTAATATGCTAAGAAAATATATTTTAACTTCCCAAAAATATTATATTTTCTCTTTGTCGAAAATATGATATGCTTGGTAATATGTACAAAAATCATATTTTCACTTCTTTCGTTTCCAAAATAGTATTTACCAAAAATTATATTGTAACGGTGTCTTCCGGAATATTTCATAAGTTACGTTTTATTGTTCGGCTTCACAATATTAAATGTGTAACTTATATTTCATCCCTTGTGATTTTTGGTATTATTTTGGAGTTGTAATTTCATGGTCTTTTGTTAAGATATATTATTTTACCCTAAAATAATATGACTAGTTCACAAATCATGCAAACATTCACACAAGCGTCTTAGTATACATATATATTATAAATATATATTTATCCCTTTTCATTTACAAAAACCAACCTCCGATTCTTGTATTTTGTTACAAAAATTATGGCGAGGTTTCTATTCGAAAAAACATAGTTTAAAATACACAAGTAAACTCTTGTCTAGAAAATATTTTCTAAGTGTTTAAATTTTTAGAAAATTTTGCCATAGTTTCCTTTGTAAATGGAGGTGTCCATGCTATTTAGCATATTATTTCTTTTCAAAATAATCACAATAACCATCAACAATCAATCTTTAAACACTTTACATCACCAAGAGCAAAAACTATATGCTTTATATAATAATTATGAACTTGATATTTCACAAAACGCGTAGTAACTTGGTAACGCGTTTAGTGGCCTTAGTTACCTTCCAAAGCGTATTCATCCCTTTAAAATCTCATTTTTTAAAGAATCTCGGTGTTAACAACTTGTGAACATAATTTACAAAAGTTATTCTTTTGAACTCTTCTGGTAAATAAAGTGTTCTTGCACTTATTTCATTTCCAAAAATGATGCAAGTGTAAGTAAAAGTCATGATCTTTCAAAAATCATCTCTTGAACTTGGTTTGTTTAGAAAAATCGTTTGTAAACCTCGGATCTACATGATCATCAACTCACTTTGTTTACTTATATTTCAAGAAATCATCTTATTATCAAGTTCATATCTTTATTAGAAGATGATTATTATATGTAGTGACCTAATCATCTCCTAACTTGTTAAATCATGTTTTTAATCATAATCTAACAAGTTCCATATGATGATCAACATCATATTATCAAGAAATCGACAAGTAATCATCATTCATTCACTTAAACAATATGATACTAACAACATTTCATCATATTTCATCTTTATGTAAACTTTATGCTCAAGCTTTTAGTTTATGTTCTCTAGTGTTCTTGTGAATCACAACATAATACAACTTTTAATCATTCATAAATAGAAGTAACAAAGGTTAAAAAGAATCTTACTACTAGCTCTAAGCTAGGGAAGAACACCTGTGAAAAAGATGATGAAATTGGTGGGTGAAAGCAAATGAGAGAGATTCTTGATGAACCACAAGCTCTAAGCTTCTTTAACCACCTTCTAGTACTTGGAAATGAGCTTGGAATGTATGAACATGAAATGAAAAGAATGGTGGTGTGGTGAAGGGGGGTCGGCCGAGAGCTTTATGAGGGAGAGAGGAGAGGTGAAGTTCTGAAGAAGGTGAAGGTTACATATAATATCCAAGTAAAATTCAAATGAATCTTTAAATATCTAAGCAAGATCTCCAAGTAATCCAAGCAAGATCTATTAAGATTGTGTGAAGATTTAGAAAAATCTTGAGTGGGGCCACCCCTTTCAACCGTAAATATGGAGGGGGAGGGGGTCCATGTGTAAATTTTGATGGTAAGTGGGTAATTGGCTAGGGTGTTAAGTGTAAAGTCTAGTGTTTTATGTGTATCTTGCATAATGTAGTATGTTTGGGTGTTCGGGGACCATAACTAGTCAAGAAATAATAAAATAATGCTTCTAGTAAAATTTTGGTGTTCCGGGTAATGTCCGGTTGTTCGGTTAGATACCGTTCCGTTAAGGTGCTAAGTTATTCCGTATAGTGTCTTTTATGTAACCTTTTGTGTCACTATTAATTCCCAACACTTAGGAAAGCATTCAAGACCATTTAGTCAATTTTTTGCATGTAACTAGCTTGTTAAAAAGCTGAATTTTGCAGAAAAATGCAGAATTCTGCATTTTAAGTGGGTTTTAGGCACTTTCCGGCACTTTATCTATCACCTAGTGACGCAGTTTTATGGTCCTTACTTCCCTACACACCATACAAGTGTAGTACTTTGACTCTGGCTCATACTGGGCCTCAAAACACTGTCTGTCTATGTACTGGCACTGTCAGTATATTTCTGAGTTATCCGCTAACTGTGCTAACTGTGCTTTGTGCATCATGTTTGTCACTAAAGTTGGTATGCAATAAATGGAGTGACAGTATGAAATGTGATGCACATATATGAATGATGCAGAAATCAGAAAGTAGTTTAAATCAGTAATTGTAATTCAGCACAGTAATTAAGCACAAATTGATATTAACTAATTGTACGAATACCTGTAAATTTGACGGTTGTCACATTCTCCCCCCGTTAAGAAAATTTCATCCTCGAAATTTGTACTACCTTTACTCCCTAGGGTTTCATTATGCGTGTATGTATACGAATAATACCGAGGTAGATAGTCACTAAACCGACTCAAACCTTATTCACATCAGGTGAATCCAAGAATATATAACAACACGAATCCAATGGTTAAAAGGTATGTGCTTTTAGCATTTGATGTCAAAGGCACAGGACGTATTTGACGTATAGTCTAGTGTAATCCAGCTAACAGGGTTCCACAAAAGAGGAGTTTTGACAAGTAAGATTCTCAAATGATCGATCGCAATATGCAAACGAGTTTTCACAAACCATAGCATCCGCTATATAAATTCAAAGTCAACAACTCAAACGTAATAGTAAAATGATCTGTCAACTCCCGAGTAAATGAATGGTAAGGTTTAGTGTGTTGACATTCTTAAATTTCGGAGGCACACCGAATGAAATACAAGCGAATCTGGTGTATCATTGTCTTAATTCATAGTTGCATCAGAAATGTTTAAATGACAAGTCAAACAAAAGCATGTGTAGTTTCGTGTTAGACGGTTGACCATGATTAGCATAAGCTACAAGTTTGTAATGACACCACAAGGTGTCGTAACGACATAATTTAGTAATAGTGGTGACTGAACAAGCTCACCGTGTTTGAAATCAAATGAAAGTGTACTGAGACAATCTGAAGATTTGATTTACCCAATGTCGTAAAGTTTCCAGTTGAACAAGGAATATCAAAGAGCCACTGTTATTGATCGAAGATGAAAAAGTAATAAGTACGGCAAGGTATTCAATTTATAACGAAAGAATCGTTAGGAGGTACACCGTGATATGAAATGAATCTATGTACCGTTGTCTTAACACGCAACTGTGTTGAGACTGCTTTGATTGTGAATATCAAAATGGATTGTTAACAAATAAATACACAATTAAATCTGTGTATGAAGTGAGTAACCCAATTAGCGCAAGCTTCAATTCTGTGAAAGTATCACCGCAAGGTATCGAAACCAATCAAACAATTTAGTGGATTCGTAGACCAACCAACTCTACTATGACTCGAAACGAGAGAACCTTTGCAAAAATATTTGAATGTGATGTTCTCAATACATCATATAGACTCTCAAATCAAACATGTGAAATGGATAAGTTCAAGCAATTGAACTTAGTTTCAGCGTAACCCGACAATAAACGTATGTATCAACAAAGGAATCTCGGCATGGTAACAAAAATAACCCATGAATGTAACTTGAAAGAAGTTTCAAGAAAGTGTGTTGACTTGATAGCAAAAGAGCCAACAATTACAATGACGTAGGTTATTTGAATCATAAACCAATAGCTAAGCTTTAGCAAAGTAATATTTGTACTTCAATGAAGCGTTTATTCAAAATGAAACCGCATGCGTAGCAAAAGGTGCATGCATAACATATAAGTTTTCAAGTAATGAAGCAATGTGTATTTGCTAAAATGGAGAAATGACCAAGTATACGAAGCAAATGTATGTTTGCTCTTAGCGAAGAAAATCAACGCGATGCAACTACTTTAAGGGGAGTAGAGATGCAAACATCTACTCCCTAGAAGAAAAAGTGAAGATTTCAACGAAAGAAATTTAAGTACTTTCTGTTTTGTTAACTGAAATGACATATATATCAGGTTAATGGTGTTCGATAGAGTTAACAGATATGGTCTCTAAGTAACAACCTTTACAAGTTTGGACCTGGGTTCCCAAAGGTCTTAAGCATATGTTTTCTAGACCCCCAAGGCTTAGTATTCTGTGTAACTCTGTTTTGTGCATTGTGTAGGAAACACCATTTTTGTGTACGTTTAAAACAAGTTATTGTCCCACAATTTTCCCTCGGTATACTTTCTTCCTGAATTCACTGCTAACGACACTCGATCGTCGATTAGTCGTGAAATAGTAGTTGGATCCCCATAGTTAGTTAAGTAAGTAATTTGTTAATCCTTAGCAAGAGTCACTGACACTCGTGGGTTAGCTCGTTCGGCTCCTGGTAGTTGATGCTCATTTGAAAATCACGTCCTTCTTCTTGTCGAGCAGAGCTGGGGTTACCCAAAATGGGAACTTGGTCTGTTATCTTCCTTCTCCATCAACTACCGAGGTTACTCTGACAATCCTTGCATCTCCGAGGATGTAAGTCGCTACGGTGCATCGACTACAAGTGCGGTGCCTGGAATTAAATCGATGCGAGATTCGACTAATCGTTGAGGAGATAATTCTGGTAAGTCTTCGGGGAAGACTTCAGGATATTTCCTTATCACAGGGGTTTCTTCGAGTTTTGGTTCTTCGGCTCCCTTGTCCCCGACATGAGCCAAGAAAACAACACATCCTTTACGCAACAACTTTCGTGCCTTCCAGCAATTAGTAATTTGTAGGGGCGTATCCTGCTTCATGAGTCACGATCGTTCCTTTATTCGCCATCGGGATGCGGACATCAATCTCCGCTTGATCACTCGGCAATTAATCCATCCCAATTATCTCGTCGAAGTTTCCAACTCAACTGGCAGCCGATCAAGCGTAAACTTACGCTCTCCGGGTTCTATCTTGCCGTTTCTAGTTACTGCGTTGGCTTCCCCTAGCTTCACCTAGCTAGTTCCATCGAGTGCGAGTTATCTAATTTACTTGCTACTAAACCAAGTACACTTTCAAACTCTGAAGCTAAAATTTGTAATAATATCAAGTAGCACAGATGCATAATGTTGAAATTTGCGAGCTTTCTCTTGTTATCCCCAGATAACTCTACAGGAGTCTCCTTTTTCTCGTCCGTAGTGGAAAATTTTCCTAGTCTAACTGCTTCTTCAGTGAGCGCCACGCTTATGTCGATAGCCTCGGTGATCGTTGAAGGTTTAGATGTTGTTACCAGGCTTAGAATCTGAGGTGACAATCCCCCTATGAAACGTTCGACCCTCTTAAACTCTGGTCCCACCAGGAGCGTAGCAACTTGTGATAAATCATTAAATCTCTGCACATACTCAGCTATCTTTGGTCCTTCCATTTTCAAGTTCCACAGTTCAGTTTCCAACTTCTGGACTTCTGCCCTCGAGCAATATCTCTTACGCATCAGTTCTTTCAGTTCGTCCCACGTCAAAGCATACGCAGCGGTCTCGCCCATTGTCTGAACATGAAGGTTCCACCATGACAGAGCCCCATCTATAAATAGTCCAGCTATGTACATGACCTGATGTTCTGGGGCGCATTTACTTAGTCGCAAAACATAATCCGTCTTCTCAACCCAACGCACAAAAGCTAAGGCACCCCCAGTACCATCGAATTCTTGAGGTTTGTGGTTCAAGAAATGCTTGTAGGTGCAGCCGTTGGGTGGGTTATTTCCTGAGGTACCTCTGCTACGATTGGGGCGAAGGGCCTCGAGCTGTGCAATGGCCTGTGAGATGCGCTCTTGTAGTTCTGCCGCTGTCGCTGGCAGAGGGTTGTTGGTCTTGATGTTCCCTTGTATCGACATCTTCTGAGAAGAAGATCGGTTAGGCCAGGTCTTATTGTTCAGGGAGTGCATATAGTTGTTTAGAGGTCATTTGTACATACACATAATAGGTTATCATACCAACCAATCAAGCAATAGCATAATAATAGCATAACCAAGTGATTTGGTAATTATGTTTAATGAGAGTATAGCAAGTAAGCACGTAGCGTTATAATTATAGCACACACATATAGATCAATAACGTGCTTAATGAAGACATAGTGACTGAGCTTTCGTTGGTCATTGGTCACAAGGTATTGTCGCATGTCTAATGATGATTGGGCCCTCATTATTCCCTGACCACAATTGTATTGTCTTCCAAAATGTATCACATCAACAGGGACACAGGGTCACCCTACCCTTGTCCATTAAATATATTAGTGTATCAAAATTACGTAGTCAGATGTGGTCCTCAAAAGTCTCCACAATCCCGGCTTATCATTAGTGTCTTTACCCAAATGTAATGCAATCCACATAACCCATAAATCCTTATACGGGTGACTGAGATGGAGGAGGAAAGAAAAGCAAACTATTAACATGCGTGAATTCCTCCTCGAGCTTGTATATACGTCGAAGTAATTAACTGATCTGTCGCTCGACAGTAGAGAAACGAGCATCAAAACCTGGGAAAAGTGTAATAGCAGCAGGTAAGAGCGTAAAAGGAATCTTTGATAAACGTGGAGGACCAAAGTATACAGGCAATAGGGTGAAGGACGTGGTGTCAGCTCAAGCTCCAAAACTCCGCGACTCATATTCTCAAACTGTATCTGATGTTACAGAAGCAACTTATCTCGTGTGTAGCCTCCATAATGTAAGGGTCTAATTTCAGCATAGTGTATGATAGGAACCATCGAAATGGCTCGTCTATCGGTGTAGAGGTGAA
Organism: Helianthus tuberosus; assembly: GCA_030545235.1. Taxonomy (NCBI): domain Eukaryota; kingdom Viridiplantae; phylum Streptophyta; class Magnoliopsida; order Asterales; family Asteraceae; genus Helianthus; species Helianthus tuberosus. The sequence goes on from CM060442.1 coordinate 113,855,845, forward strand.
GGTAGCAAACGGTGCGGCCAGGGAGGTCGTATAAAATACTGCTGTAGCAAATGGGATCGTTACGCGGGTGCTGACCTGGAGTACCTTCCCGGGGTGGGCATGTCTTGAAAGAAAGCGATAGGCATGTTGGCGCAATGGACGTCGGTCTTCACAAGAGCAACATCAGCGGGTGAAGGTGCAGGAACAAACGTCTCAACTGATAGGAAGATCATTTAGTGCAGGTACTGGGTCGGGTATAAGGGATGCAATGCCTGGTAAACCAAAAGAAACAGGGTCATGATCAAGTAAAGGTGCAGGTTCAGCAGGTGCAACATCAAGCTGACCCAAAAGGTGCAGAAGCTAGCTCAGGAGATGGCTCTGGGTCGTGTAACGGTGTGGTGCCTTGAGCAGGTGATAGTGCAGCAGCCATGTCATCATCGTCTGCGTCAGTAGTAGAAAGCTGTAATCCATCTGTTTGTAAGGCTGCAGATGTCACAGACTCAAATGTGTCTGAAATCGAATGCATGCAAGAATCAGAGGATAGCTTGTTAACAGGGGTCTCAAAAAGTGAAATTAGTAACAACGTTCTCGTCTAACTTTCCATCATCATAGGTGTTATCAGAAGGACCATCAATAACGTGCCAATGTCATCGTCAATTATTCGTTGAGTAGCCTACCTTCGGAAGGAATGTCCACAGGAGGCGTACTGTCGAGGATCGGAGCCATGGTGTGTTCACCATCGGGGTGACCAGTGGTGTAGTGGTCATGGACTGAAACAAGAGTGACAGGAGGATTCTTGTCGGAGAAGTCATTAGCTAGGGTAAATCGTCGCCAAAATCTGGTAGCGCGGATGGCTGCAAGTCGTCCTCACCCTTGGTCAGTATGTCAGGGTCACTCTACTTGTTTGGCGTAAACATCCTCGGCGCAGGTGCAATTCTCATTATTTATGGTGGTGGCCATAGGGTCATCACGTCTGACAATTTTGCTTTTTAATCAAAGTGACATGTGTGCCGGTACATATTAGTCATAGCACATATAACCATAATGGTCACTAGCAATTAGCGTATGCAAATAAAAGTAATTTATCATGTAGTCATGTATTCACATTATTCTTCCTAGTCTCTCAGACTAAACTTCCCAGTCTCACAGACTAATCACCCAGTCTCTCAAACTAATCACCCAGTCTCTCAGACTAATCACCCAGTCTCTCAGACTAAACATCCAGTCTCTAAGACTGAACCTCCCCAGTCTCTAAGACTGATCCTCCCCAGTCTCTAAGACTGATCCTCCCCAGTCTCTAAGACTGAATCCCTGGTCTCTAAGACCAAACCTCCCAGTCTCTAAGACTAAATCCCTGGCCTCTAAGACCAAATTTCCCCAGTTTCTAAGACTGACTCCCTGGTCTCTAAGACCAAACTTCCCTCAGTCTCTAAGACTGAACCTCCCTCAGTCTCTAAGACGGAATTATAAACATAAATTTTGAAATGTGTACTGTGCCCTTTTTGTTTTGTAAAAATGTTTGTTCCCTGGATCTGGACGTCGAGTGTATGCAATGTAAAAATGATTTCGTGAGAGCCCTGATGATCATAGTCTAGACTCGAGAAAGAATCCTAGTTCGCTATGATCGAGGCTCTGATACCAAGCTGTCACACCCTGACTTTTGCGGAAGCGTGGTTATCTGGTGTGACTTCTTAATACCATAGCAATCAATCATAACATTACTATATGATAAAATCAAAAGATATTCATCCGTTAATTAAGTTTAGAAAATACCACAATAACATTGTCTTGAAAACATCGTCACCAAATTAAGTCACAAACCATGACATGTTTAACTGAGTTCATAACGACTCCACAATGACTTTAAATAAAACCCGAGTTTAAAAGCATGTATCCCGTCCAGGAATAGGATACACCCCCTAAACTCAACAACCATGGATAACATCTTTATTTATACGCAGCTTGAAAACAGATGCATACATCTGCCAGATCCACTAGTTCCCTGAAATACATGTAGTTTAAAAAAAAACATCAACAAAAGTTGAGCGAGTTCATGTGTTCGTTTGTGTGTATGTATAAGCCTTTGAAACATTATAAGTATGTATGTAAGTCCCTGGTATGTAGCAATAAGGAAAAAGAGATCACCACTGGGTTGCAAAGCCAATGGTATGTGTGAAGTGATGCAGGAAGAGTCAAACCTAGCAAATTTCGCACTGGGCTTCCGGCTGTAAGACATAGTCACCACATGGTCCACTCAGCGAACTCAGGAGTGGGGCTCGCAACACCCAAATAGATCTATCACTCATGCCCCTCGTTCCTACAACGAGGATTGATGGCCTTAATCGCCCTACCCATTCACATGATCTAGTAGTAAACCCTCCTTAAGCTAATCATACCATATATAAAATGTCTGTAATAATTGTAACATGTATTTCACCCCCGAAGTATAAAACTGAAAACAGTTAAAAGAAAAAGGGGGAGCATGAACTCACTGTTTTGCGTCTTCGTATCCAATGTAACTCGAAGCTTCCTCTAGAACGCACGACTACCTACATGCGTACTATGGTCTGTTAGACGAGCGGGTCGTGCCTTGTCTTAGTATTGACTAGTGCCCTTGAGTTACGTTTTTAAAGTGTTTTTAATATATTTGTAATAATACTTCTCAAGTATTGTTATTCGCATTTCCTTCCCAAGGATGGGAGTATCTCATACTTGTGTATTCGTATTCTTGCATTGGTATATCTTGCCATGTATTGGCTTCGTATTCCGGTGTATTATTCCAAATAAAGATACGTCAATATATTCCCAATATATATTTCCAAAACACTTATATTTTCAAGTCCCACTTTAGAAAATATATAATAACTTATTTTGTCCCAAAAATAATGTATCGTCCAGAAAATATATATTTTCCCAAAATCATATATATTCTAATATGCTAAGAAAATATATTTTAACTTCCCAAAAATATTATATTTTCTCTTTGTCGAAAATATGATATTCTTGGTAATATGTACAAAAATCATATTTTCACTTCTTTCGTTTCCAAAATAGTATTTACCAAAAATTATATTGTAACGGTGTCTTCCGGAATATTTCATAAGTTACGTTTTATTGTTCGGCTTCACAATATTAAATGTGTAACTTATATTTCATCCCTTGTGATTTTTGGTATTATTTTGGAGTTGTAATTTCATGGTCTTTTGTTAAGATATATTATTTTACCCTAAAATAATATGACTAGTTTACAAATCATGCAAACATTCACACAAACGTCTTAGTATAAAATATATATTCTAAATATATATTTATCCCTTTTCATTTACAAAAACCAACCTCCGATTCTTGTATTTTGTTACAAAAATTATGGCGAGGTTTCTATTCGAAAAACATAGTTTAAAATACACAAGTAAACTCTTGTCTAGAAAATATTTTCTAAGTGTTTAAATTTTTAGAAAATTTTGCCATAGTTTCCTTTGTAAATGGAGGTGTCCATGCTATTTAGCATATTATTTTCTTTTCAAAATAATCACAATAACCATCAACAATCAATCTTTAAACACTTTACATCACCAAGAGCAAAAACTATATGCTTTATATAATAATTATGAACTTGATATTTCACAAAACGCGTAGTAACTTGGTAACGCGTTTAGTGGCCTTAGTTACCTTCCAAAGTGTATTCATCCCTTTAAAATCTCATTTTTTAAAGAATCTCGGTGTTAACAACTTGTGAACATAATTTACAAAAGTTATTCTTTTGAACTCTTCTGGTAAATAAAGTGTTCTTACACTTATTTCATTTCCAAAAATGGTGCAAGTGTAAGTAAAAGTCATGATCTTTCAAAAATCGTCTCTTGAACTTGGTTTGTTTAGAAAAATCATTTGTAAATCTCGGATCTACATGATCATCAACTCACTTTGTTTACTTATATTTCAAGAAATCATCTTATTATCAAGTTCATATCTTTATTAGAAGATGATTATTATATGTAGAGACCTAATCATCTCCAAACTTGTTAAATCATGTTTTTAATCATAATCTAACAAGTTCCATATGATGATCAACATCATATTATCAAGAAATCGACAAGTAATCATCATTCATTCACTTAAACAATATCATACTAACAACATTTCATCATATTTCATCTTTATGTAAACTTTATGTTCAAGCTTTTAGTTTATGTTCTCTAGTGTTCTTGTGAATCACAACATAATACAACTTTTAATCATTCATAAATAGAAGTAACAAAGGTTAAAAAGAATCTTACTACTAGCTCTAAGCTAGGGCAGAACACTTGTGAAAAAGATGATGAAATTGGTGGGTGAAAGCAAATGAGAGAGATTCTTGATGAACCACAAGCTCTAAGCTTCTTTAACCTCCTTCTAGTACTTGGAAATGAGCTTGGAATGTATGAACATGAAATGAAAAGAATGGTGGTGTGGTGACGGGGGGTCGGCCGAGAGCTTTATGAGGGAGAGAGGATAGGTGAAGTTCTGAAGAAGGTGAAGGTTACATATAATATCCAAGTAAAATCCAAATGAATCTTCAAATATCTAAGCAAGATCTCCAAGTAATCCAAGCAAGATCTATTAAGATTGTGTGAAGATTTAGAAAAATCTTGAGTGGGGCCACCCCTTTCAACCGTAAATATGGAGGGGGAGGGGGTCCATGTGTAAATTTTGATGGTAAGTGGGTAATTGGCTAGGGTGTTAAGTGTAAAGTCTAGTGTTTTATGTGTATCTTGCATTATGTAGTATGTTTGGGTGTTCGGGGACCATAACTAGTCAAGAAATAATAAAATAATGCTTCTAGTAAAATTTTGGTGTTCCGGGTAATGTCCGGTTGTTCGGTTAGATACCGTTCCGTTAAGGTGCTAAGTTATTCCGTATAGTGTCTTTTATGTAACCTTTTGTGTCACTATTAATTCCCAACACTTAAGAAAGCATTCAAGACCATTTAGTCAATTTTCTGCATGTAACTAGCTTGTTAAAAAGCTGAATTTTGCAGAAAAATGCAGAATTCTGCATTTTAAGTGGGTTTTAGGCACTTTCCGGCACTTTATCTATCACCTAGTGACGCAGTTTTATGGTCCTTACTTCCCTACACACCATACAAGTGTAGTACTTTGACTCTGGCTCATACTGGGCCTCAAAACACTGTCTGTCTATGTACTGGCACTGTCAGTATATTTCTGAGTTATCCGCTAACTGTGCTAACTGTGCTTTGTGCATCATGTTTGTCACTAAAGTTGGTATGCAATAAATGGAGTGACAGTATGAAATGTGATGCACATGTATGAATGATGTAGAAATCAGAAAGTAGTTTAAATCAGTAATTGTAATTCAGCACAGTAATTAAGCACAAATTGATATTAACTAATTGTACAAATACCTGTAAATTTGACGGTTGTCACATTCTCCCCCTGTTAAGAAAATTTCGTCCTCGAAATTTGTACTACCTTTACTCCCTAGGGTTTCATTATGCGTGTATGTATACGAATAATACCGAGGTAGATAGTCACTAAACCGACTCAAACCTTATTCACATCAGGTGAATCCAAGAATATATAACAACACGAATCCAATGGTTAAAAGGTATGTGCTTTTAGCATTTGATGTCAAAGGCACAGGACGTATTTGACGTATAGTCTAGTGTAATCCAGCTAACAGGGTTCCACAAAAGAGGAGTTTTGACCAGTAAGATTCTCAAATGATCGATCGCAATATGCAAACGAGTTTTCACAAACCATAGCATCCGCTATATAAATTCAAAGTCAACAACTCAAACGTAATAGTAAAATGATCTGTCAACTCCCGAGTAAATGAATGGTAAGGTTTAGTGTGTTGAGATTCTTAAATTTCGGAGGCACACCGAATGAAATACAAGCGAATCTGGTGTATCATTGTCTTAATTCATAGTTGCATCAGAAATGTTTAAATGACAAGTCAAACAAAAGCATGTGTAGTTTCGTGTGAGGCGGTTGACCATGATTAGCATAAGCTACAAGTTTGTAATGACACCACAAGGTGTCGTAACGACATAATTTAGTAATAGTGGTGACTGAACAAGCTCACCGTGTTTGAAATCAAATGAAAGTGTACTGAGACAATCTGAAGATTTGATTTACACAATGTCGTAAAGTTTCCAGTTGAACAAGGAATATCAAAGAGCCACTGTTTTTTATCGAAGATGAAAAAGTAATAAGTACGGCAAGGTATTCAATTTATAACGAAAGAATTGTTAGGAGGTACACCGTGATATGAAATGAATCTATGTACCGTTGTCTTAACACGCAACTGTGTTGAGACTGCTTTGATTGTGAATATCAAAATGGATTGTTAACAAATAAGTAGACAATTAAATCTGTGTATGAAGTGAGTAACCCAATTAGCGCAAGCTTCAATTCTGTGAAAGTATCACCGCAAGGTATCGAAACCAATCAAACAATTTAGTGGATTCGTAGACCAACCAAGTCTACTATGACTCGAAACGAGAGAACCTTTGCAAAAATATTTGAATGTGATGTTCTCAATACATCATATAGCGTCTCAAATCAAACATGTGAAATGGATAAGTTCAAGCAATTGAACTTAGTTTCAGCGTAACCCGACAATAAACGTATGTATCAACAAAGGAATCTCGGCATGGTAACAAAAATAACACATGAATGTAACTTGAAAGAAGTTTCAAGAAAGTGTGTTGACTTGATAGCAAAAGAGCCAACAATTACAATAACGTAGGTTATTTGAATCATAAACCAATAGCTAGCTTTAGCAAAGTAATATTTGTACTTCAATGAAGCGTTTATTCAAAATGAAACCGCATGCGTAGCAAAAGATGCATGCATAACAAATAAGTTTTCAAGTAATGAAGCAATGTGTATTTGCTAAAATGGAGAAATGACCAAGTATACGAAGCAAATGTATGTTTGCTCTTAGCGAAGAAAATCAACGCGATGCAACTACTTTAAGGGGAGTAGAGATGCAAACATCTACTCGCTAGAAGCAAAAGTGAAGATTTCAACGAAAGAAATTTAAGTACTTTCTGTTTTGTTAACTGAAATGGCATATATATCAGGTTAATGGTGTTCGATTGAGTTAACAGATATGGTCTCTAAGTAACAACCTTTACAAGTTTGGACCTGGGTTCCCAAAGGTCTTAAGCATATGTTTTCTAGACCCTCAAGGCTTAGTATTCTGTGTAACTCTGTTTTGTGCATTGTGTAGGAAACACCATTTTTGTGTACGTTTAAAACAAGTTATTGTCCCACAATTTTCCCTCGGTATACTTTCTTTCTGAATTCACTGCTAACGACACTCGATCATCGATTAGTCGTGAAATAGTAGTTGGATCCCCATAGTTAGTTAAGTAAGTAATTCGTTAATCCTTAGCAAGAGTCACTGACTCTCGTGGGTTAGCTCATTCGGCTCCTGGTAGTTGATGCTCATTTGAAAATCACGTCCTTCTTCTTGACGAGCAGAGCTGGGGTTACCCAAAATGGGAACTTGGTCTGTTATCTTCCTTCTCCATCAACTACCAAGGTTACTCTGACAATCCTTGCATCTCCGAGGATGTAAGTCGCTACGGTGCATCGACTACAGGTGCGGTGCCTGGAATTAAATCGATGCGAGATTCGACTAATCGTTGAGGAGATAATTCTGGTAAGTCTTCGGGGAAGACTTCAGGATATTTCCTTATCACAGGGGTTTCTTCGAGTTTTGGTTCTTCGGCTCCCTTGTCCCTGACATGAGCCAAGAAAACAACACATCCTTTACGCAACAACTTTCGTGCCTTCCAGCAATTAGTAATTTGTAGGGGCGTATCCTGCTTCATGAGTCACGATCGTTCCTTTATTCGCCATCGGGATGCGGACATCAATCTCCGCTCGATCACTCGGCAATTAATCCATCCCAATTACCTCGTCGAAGTTTCCCAACTCAACTGGCAGCCGATCAAGCGTAAACTTACGCTCTCCGGGTTCTATCATGCCATTTCTAGTTACTGCGTTGGCTTCCACTAGCTTCACCTAGCTAGTTCCATCGAGTGCGAGTTATCTAATTTACTTGCTACTAAACCAAGTACACTTTCAAACTCTGAAGCTAAAATTTGTAATAATATCAAGTAGCACAGATGCATAATGTTGACTATTAAGGAACGTATGGATAACCTTGTTTGGATTCTGACGTGTTTCCCCTAGCTCCGCTATTGAGCTTTCATCCTTGTGCCTGGTTCTTCTTAGGGCAGTATTTTCTGAAATGCTTTTTGCTCCCACAGTTAAGGCAACCTTGAGCACGTTTTTGTTCGTCACTCATCCTTCCTTGATAGTTGTCGTCGTCGTTGTTTCCTCCGTGATTCTGGCTACCATCCTGGCCTCCATTTCTATGTTCAGTATCTTGCCTACAAGTTTCTTTAGGATGTCCCCTCTTGCCACAGTTATCACATTTTCCATATTTACATCGCCCGACATGATAACGTAGACAATTGTCACACTTAGGTAGGATACCCATGTAGTTTTTTTCCTTTTTGGCCTTCTTCTTGCTACTCGCCCGAGTAACCATCTTGAAATTTGTGAGCTTTCTCTTGTTATCCCCAGATAACTCTACAGGAGTCTCCTTTTTCTCGTCCGTAGTGGAAAATTTTCCTAGTCTAACTGTTTCTTCAGTGAGCGCCACGCTTATGTCGATAGCCTCGGTGATCATTGAAGGTTTAGATGTTGTTACCAGGCTTAGAATCTGAGGTGCCAATCCCCCTATGAAACGTTCGACCCTCTTAAACTCTGGTCCCACCAGGAGCGTAGCAACTTGTGATAAATCATTAAATCTCTGCACATACTCAGTTATCTTTGGTCCTTCCATTTTCAAGTTCCACAGTTCAGTTTCCAACTTCTGGACTTCTGCCCTCGAGCAATATCTCTTACGCATCAGTTCTTTCAGTTCGTCCCACGTCAAAGCATACGCAGCGGTCTCGCCCATTGTCTGAACATGAAGGTTCCACCATGACAGAGCCCCATCTACAAATAGTCCAGCTATGTACGTGACCTGATGTTCTGGGCGCATTTACTTAGTCGCAAAACATAATCCGTCTTCTCAACCCAACGCACAAAAGCTAAGGCACCCCCAGTGCCGTCGAATTCTCGAGGTTTGTGGTTCAAGAACTGCTTGTAGGTGCAGCCGTTGGGTGGGTTATTTCCTGAGGTACCTCCGCTACGATTGGGGCGAAGGGCCTCGAGCTGTGCAATGGCCTGTGAGATGCGCTCTTGTAGTTCTGCCGCTGTCGCTGGCAGAGGGTTGTTGGTCTCGATGTTCCCTTGTATCGACATCTTCTGAGAAGAAGATCGGTTAGGCCAGGTCTTATTGTTCAGGGAGTGCATATAGTTGTTTAGAGGTCATTTGTACATACACATAATAGGTTATCATACCAACCAATCAAGCAATAGCATAACCAAGTGATTTGGTAATTATGTTTAATGAGAGTATAGCAAGTAAGCACGTAGCGTTATAATTATAGCACACACATATAGATCAATAACGTGCTTAATGAAGACATAGTGACTGAGCTTTCGTTGGTCATTGGTCACAAGGTATTGTCGCATGTCTAATGATGATTGGGCCCTCATTATTCCCTGACCACAATTGTATTGTCTTCCAAAATGTATCACATCAACAGGGACACAGGGTCACCCTACCCTTGTCCATTAAATATATTAGTGTATCAAAATTACGTAGTCAGATGTGGTCCTCAAAAGTCTCCACAATCCTGGCTTATCATTAGTGTCTTTACCCAAATGTAATGCAATCCACATAACCCAGAAATCCTTATACGGGTGACTGAGATGGAGGAGGAAAGAAAAGCAAACTATTAACATGCGTGAATTCCTCCTCGAGCTTGTATATACGTCGAAGTAATTAACTGATCTGTCGCTCGACAGTAGAGAAACGAGCATCAAAACCTGGGAAAAGTGTAATAGCAGCAGGTAAGAGCGTAAAAGGAATCTTTGATAAACGTGGAGGACCAAAGTATACTGGCAATAGGGTGAAGGACGTGGTGTCAGCTCAAGCTCCAAAACTCTGCGACTCATATTCTCAAACTGTATCTGATGTTACAGAAGCAACTTATCTCGTGTGTAGCCTCCATAATGTAAGGGTCTAATTTCAGCATAGTGTATGATAGGAACCATCGAAATGGCTCGTCCAGCGGTGTAGAGGTGAAGGTAGCAGACAGTGCGGCCAGCGAGGTCGTATAAAATGTTGCTGTAGCAAATGGGATCGTTACGCGGGTGCTGACCTGGAGTACCTTCCCGGGGTGTGGGCATGTCTTGAAAGAAAGCGATAGGCATGTTGGCACAATGGACGTCGGTCTTCATGTCACACCCCGACCACGTATAACATACAAAACGTGGCGGAAAACGTCGGGGAGTGTTGTAACTAGCTTCCTTTCAAAAATTCCGCTAGTGGGACTTGGAAAAATATAGCAAAGGTTTTTATTAAGGTTAAGGTGAATAATGAGCCTTTGCGGAACTGTTTTAAAGGTTCAATTGGAAATGGCGACAACATCGCGTTTTGGCTAGACCCGTGGATCATCAACGAGCCCTTAAAAAATAAATTTCCTGGCCTTTTTTTGCTGCAAGCCGCTAAAAAATGCAAGGTTAGTGATCGGATTAGGCAGGGTAACGGACAGTTTTTTCGTTTGGAACTGGAAAGAACAGCCGGTTTCGACTGAGTCGGCTGCCGATTTCCAACAGTTATGTAGTCTTCTCGCTGTTGTTTCCCTCGGTCAACATCAGGACAGATGGAAGTGGATTGGTGGTTCCTCAGACGTTTTCTCCGTTAAAGCTGTGAGAAGAGTCCTCGCTACTGGCTTTTGACTCGAGCAGCAGATTTGTGTTTAATTGGTTTAAATGGATCCCGCAAAAATGTAATATTTTTGCTTGGCGATCTGAATTAATAGTATTCCTACCTGTACGGCTTTAAGGAGAAGGAATGTTCCAATTGCTGATGTTTCGTGCCTGTTTTGTCAATTTGATGACGAATCGGTAGATCACTTGTTCACGGCCTGCTGGGTTGCTACATCGGTGTGGCAGTTTGTTAGCTACTGGTGCAAAATTCCTGGTATATTTGTGTTTTCCTTTAAAGACCTTCTTGAGATCCACTACTCAGCCGGTGTGTCGGATCAGTAGAAAGAAGCTATCCAAGGCATTATGATTATTGGCTGTTGGAGCATTTGGAAGGCAAGGAACGAGTTGAAGTTCACAGGTAAGCCAGTCAGAATTGAGAAAATTACAAGCGAGATTAAGGCTTTAGGTTACTTATGGCTCTCTAATAGGTCGAAGCATAGGAATGTTACGTGAGAAAGTTGGTGTAAATTTGTATAATGTAGTGTTGTTGTAGTTTGGTGCCGGCCTCTCTTTTGGCCGATGTGTTTCTAATGAAGTTCCCCTTTAAAAAAAAGTAGCATTCCCCCTTAAAAATAGATCTCTCAAGCACAGTTCAACTATCATAACAAGTCAAAGATATGCTTACTTTGAATCTTACGAACATGTTATATTATTTAGAATGATTCGTATTACAATTAACAAAATATTTCTAAAATGGAGACGTATATCGTGTCGGCTTGACATTGATAATGAGAAGGGACTTAGGTGAAACAAAACTTTCGTGAAGGGGTATCTTAGCAAATTCACCTTCCTTTTAGGTACAACCATCTTTTCGTGGAGTACAAAATAAGTATAAAATTTGATAACTCAACATGAAGACGAAATACTTATGTAGTCACGTTGAAATAATAAAATTGGATCCAACTCACTAACAAACATGTACACTAATAACCCCTTAACTTAAAAATTAGATCAATTTGTCCTAAATTTTTTTATTAAACGCCATATGTTAAAAGGGATGTTAGTATAACGATAAGATGTCATTCTGCGATAATCTCTTTTCTTATGTAGAAGAAAAGATCTGCCGTCTTATCTTGTTAAAAAGGGTGTTAGCATATAACGATAAGATGTCACAGTGCGATAATCTTTTTTCTTATGTAGAAGAAGAGATCTACCTTCTTATCTTGTAGTTCTACATCTAGGATCCGACTTGTTCATAGATGACGATAGAAACTTAAACAAATGCCACTGTCTGAAGGTTAATTACTTGTGTAAAGATGTGAAGACTCAAATTTATGTGTAAAAGTAAAATACAACTAAATCACTTTAGTAATTGATTTAGTTCATTATTACATTTTATATGTTGATCACATTGTTATACTTTGGAGAAAATTATCTTTTCGGTCATTATTATGTTATTTATGTACCATCTTCTTTCATATTGCTTTCAGCTTATTTATTTTTAAAACTTTCTACAAAAATAAAAATAAAAAGTCAAAAGAAAACAGCTACATGATACACAAATTCACAATATTCTTTTACTCTTTAACTATAAATTCTTAATATTCACATTTTTTATATCAAAGTTCATCCATCTTCTTGCACTCATCTCAAAATAAAGTCAATGGCCTAAAATGAAGTAGCTAAATCCCCAAATTGGGCTTGAAGCCGGTAGGATTTCACTTTCTTTTGGTATCCCCAATCATTAATTAGATAATTTTAGGGGTGTTTAAATCAAAAGTGTAATATTCATGTCTTTGATATTGAAGAGTTCCTAGTTTGAAGGGATTTGTTCTAATATCATAACATTTGTAAGAGTACTTAAATACGAGATCGCACCCAGTAATCTAGGTCTGTTGCAATTGCCATCACGAGAGGTTCCTAAGTGCGAAAATTGAAGACATCATATATGTCAAACCGGACCATCATTATCATATTTAAATTTTATTTAAAAGGATGATTAAAATTTATCTTAAGAACTGGTTTCAACCATTTTCTAAAACTTTAATTAGTGGTTCTGTTTTATCAAAACCAGTTAAATCAAACTGTAAACACCCCTAATTTATGGTATCATTATCCCTTATGAGCTAGCTATATGATGTTATAGGTACCATTCACCATGTATCAAATGCATACAGTAAGGAAAGCCAACTATTTTTTTTAACGGTCAACGAATCCCCCCAAGTTGACTACTGACGAAATTCACCAAATCGGGATACACTCGAAGTATTAGTCGACTTATCTCTATTTGGTTGGGTCCTTTCGAATCCAAAAGCCCTAATTAAGCATATATTATCCTCCCCCCCCCCCCCCCCCAAAAAAAAGTATAAATAATAATAATGTTCAAATTCCATCACTAGTTCTTGTTGCTTCAAATTCGTCAAAAGAAAGTGGTGTTATAAATACAAAAATTAATATAAAAATTAGTAAGTGTTATATGACATTTGTTCCATTATGATAGTATCTCAGTTGGTTAATAACTTAATATGGAGCTTAGTTGAATGACATCTATGTGGTTGCTTAGGATCAAGATTCTCCCAAACATTTGGTTTGTTGATTCAGATTATCTTTTTCATGTATACGTTGTTGTTCAGTTCTGTATAAGCATATTGACAAAACATATAGAAATATTTGTAACAGCAGACAGGCCAGCAGACAGTCAGGGACGCAGTCATAGTGTTCGACATAGTTGTCAGCTTGATCTGGTTCCTCTTTAGGGTGTAAGTTCTTGATGGTAGTATCGAAATCTAGGGTTAATATTTTATATGGAGAGAGAGAGAAAGATAGAGAGGGGTGAATTTTTATGATGTTATAGTAGTCCAAGTTGTGTAACCTTTAATCTCTCTAATTACCTCCTTATATATACACCTAAGAGGAAACCTAATTAGTTAATAAGGATAATATGATCCATCAACAATTACCAACTAATTATATAATATGTATAATATACTTTGATCTATATATTATATAAATGATTATATGGCTACAAGATTAAATATCACATTATTAACATATTTAATCTTACATTCTTCCACTTAGCCGAGTAATCATTTATCATGAGCATTAGATAAGCCTGATTAGGAGTGTTAACACTCATTTTATCTTTAAACCAAGAACCATAGCAGAGAAATACAACCGTTGAATCATTATTCGATTCAGGACCCCTATTAGTCATACTACAACCTCATTTTTAAAACCTAACAGTTATGATCAAAATATGCAAATAAGCCCTTAACGTGTGATTTGTATTTATATTTGTCTATATGTCATTATACCGGCATAACATATGTTAGAGACATACAAACTCAAAACCGTGGAAATGTTATTAATTGAAACATAAGTACAATATGCTATTAATAAGGTCTTTAGTAAATCTCATATTCGAAACATGTTCTTTGAAACTTTAGGTGGGAGACCTTCAGTCATCGGATCTGCAAACATATTTTTAGTACTAATATACTCAATACAAAGATTATTTCCCTCAACTAGTTCACGTACGAACAAATACTTTGTATCAAGATATAAACCAGCTCCAGTCGAACTGTTATTGTTCGAGAAACTAACGACAGCTGAGTTATCACAGGAAATCTTCAATGGTCTAGAAATTGAATTAATGATTTTGAGTCCAATAATCAGATTCCTAAGCAACATTCCATGACAGGTTGCGTTATAAACAACAATGTATTCAGCCATCATTATAGAAGTTGTGGTTAACTGTTGTTTATGACTCTTCCATGAAATAGGTCCGTCTGCTAACATAACGATATAGCCCGAAGTGGATTTTTTGTCATATTTGCATTTGGCAAAGTTAGAATCAAAATAGCCTACCACTTCTAAATGATCACTTCTTCTATAAGTCAGTTTATAGTCTTTCGTCCCTTACAGATATTGAAGTACTTTCTTAGCTGTTTTCCAGTGATTTTGGCCAGGATTAGTCTGATAACGGCCTAGCATTCCAGCAATATAAGTGATATCAGGGCGAATACAAACTTGAGCATACATCAGGCTCCCGACTCCTGACGCATAAGGTATCTGGCTCATTTGCTCATTTTCAACCTCTATTGTCGGACATTGGAACGAACCGAATTATGAGTGTTAAATATAAAATATGTGAATGTTAAAGACGAGTTTCCACGCTATAATTTCCTTAATATTCAACACAATTTCTTTTAACTCCTCTATTCTATTTTAAAAGTCCAAATGTATAATTTTCTTCTTCTAAGAAAAACAAAAGATAAACATGAATAAACATAAACAATAAAGAATTTAAAAAAAAGTTAAAGCATGATGAATTAAAATTTTACCCAAAATGGTCAACTTTTGTCTTGAGATGGAAGAACCCCAACCTTTTCGGGTAGAACTACCCGCAAAACAACCAAAACACGTCATCCTCATCTATATTCAATAAGCGAAGAAAGGGCGAAGAAAATTATATACAAAAGTGGCTTGATTTTCATTTAACTGCCGTTACCTTCAACCCATTAAAGCTTTGCAATTTTGGCTTTTCTTTATCGCCCCCTTCTCTTATTTCTCCAAGAATTAATGCACAGAAGCTCAGATCAGAGGTCCCCAACAAAACCCATTTGACCATCTTTTCCAACTGATTTTCGTCGGTGAATTTGGAAGGAAAAAAAATCAATCTTTGAGCCGTTTCAAGATCTGGGTCTGCAAAAAGCATAGATCTTTGGTGTTCTTGCAAAATCTTGAACTAAAATTTGTGGGTTTTTGGTTGTGATTGATGGGGTGGAGATATAGAGCTGGGTTGCTTATGATTGGGACTGTTGTTGTCATATGGGTTGTCTCTGCAGAAGTTACACAGGTCAAACTCTTAAGATTTTTTTGTTAGTTGATGAGTATGTATGTGTGTGATTTGGATTGTTAACATTGGGGGAGACATGTGTTGATGGTTGTTTGACTTATGAGCATTTTTTTTATTGTTTTGGTGGATCTAACATTTTAATCCCTTTGAAATGTTTGTTGATCTGTTTTTATGTTCTGGGTTTGAAGTTTGAGTTAGATCACATGAGTTTCTAGAAATCCTTGGGCAGTTTCAAGAATAGGGTTACAAAGTCAACCCTTTGACTTTAGTTTTGATATCTTGTTGTTGCACACTATCATGATTATTTCGCTTTAATCTTTAAATAGTTACATGCATCTTTTAGTTGATTTCATGGTATATCATAGATTGTCTTGGTTTGAAATGTGTTAAGGACTGTTAGGGCTTGTTTGGATGTGTGGTTTGATGAGTAATCTTACCTTGAATAAGACAATCAGTTTATGAGATCATCCGTTGATTGAAGCTAAGGATTTGTAGTAATTTACATTATCACCGACAGTCGTATCTTACAAGTTTGTTCCAATTCTGTAGACCTGCTTAATGGATTTGTAGTTATTTACATTTTGCTCGAGTGCTCGACAATCGTTTTCTTACAAATTTGTTCGAGTTCTTTAAACCTGAATATTTTGACCCTATGATCAAAATAATCATAATCGCCTGTTACTTAAGCCTAAAAATATTTTTTTGCGACTTAAGTCACAACAATCCTCACAATTGCACATCCAAATATCTCCGTTATTCTGTTTTATCAAGCAACGTCTCAGTTTAAGTCTTTAAGAGTTTAATAAGGTTAAAATGGTACATGTTATTTAAGAGTTTCACTTGTAGAACTTGTCATAAGGTAGTTTTGCACGCTACATGAGTTCTAGATAGAGCATATAAATCATTCAAGAACAACTTGACTACTCTACTTGTTTCAACTCAGTTTTGTGGCGCCATCATTGTTTTTTTCTTTTTGTTGTGTGGGATTGTTATGGTATATTAGGCTATATTTCCTTTTTCTTACCGGCCCCAAGCTAAATTTACTCATTTACCCTTTTAAGTTAATGTTGGGATTGGTTTTCATTTGCGTTTTGGGGATTCCTCTATCTTGTCAATGTCGATGGCTGGTTTTACATTTACCTAACATGTTAACACTTCATATCTAATCACATTGTACTACTTTACTACCAATGAAGGGATCATGTCACACCTTTTGAAAAATTATCATCTTCTCAATTGCGAAATTTCGAAAACAAATTTTGACTACTTTTGTACATCATAAACAGGGAATTTTCACGGACTATAAACAGCCATTTGCAGTGACATATCTTGGAGCTTCATTGATGGTAATATACCTTCCGATCGCGTTCATTAAAGATTGGATTTATAAGTTTATCAAGAAAGGAAAAAACCAATCCTCAGTTGGAATGAACTCCCCTCTTAAGTACATCGGTGGCTCAACAATGTTTGAAATGGAAGTTGAAGGGTCACCCTTTAGTCGGAAAGGTAGTGATCATGACATTTCTGATCAAGAAGAAGGAAACGCGTTAGTCCCGAAAACCAAAAGTGATACTTTGTCATTAAAGCATGAAACCACCGCTACAACAAGGGAGGTTGCTACTTACGGATTCTATATTGCGCCTATTTGGTTTATCACCGAGGTAACTACTTATGCTTATGTAATTTGCAAGGCTAAATGCGCCATTTCTCATCTTACTGTTGATTGTTTGCATAAAATATAAATACTCATTTTTGAAATTATTATGTCAGTATTTATCAAATGCTGCACTTGCACGTACGAGTGTTGCTAGTACGACAGTGCTGTCATCAACTTCAGGGCTGTTCACTCTATTCATCGGTGCGTTTTTGGGCCAAGATTCTTTAAATGTGATAAAAATCGTTGCGGTTTTTGTCAGCATGGCTGGTGTTGCCATGACCACTATGGGAAAAACTTGGGCTGCGGATGAAGTAGCTACAGCTTCCTCTTCGTAAGTCCTTCGTTCTTTTAACTATTACTTCAAGAACCCGCATTCGATCACATGGTAACTATTGGAATATATTAGCGGTAAGCCCATTATGCGCAAGCTTGTTGGGGTTAGGATTTTGTTCTGTCTATATGTACTTGTACATTGTATCATACCAGTTGGTATTTTCATCAATTTGGTGTTCTTATGGAATGTTTCAGGGCATTGACTGATATATAGTTGAAATTTTTGTTTCTTTTAAAGAAATGGTGATCACTCTCTCGTCGGCGATCTGTTTGGGCTTTGCTCAGCTATGTCATATGGGCTCTTTACCGGTGAGTACCATCTTTTCTCAACTTAGTTTTTTTTTTTTTTGCATAGTTGTTCTGGTTGACCCCCACAATAGTGGTGCGGGTTCAAATCCTTTTAAGTGCAAGGTTAGGTGATATTTATGTGTAAAAATTGCTGTTTAAAAAATGTATGCATGTGGAAATTGTAAACTGTAAATGTTGTTCTATGATATGCTTTCTCAATCATTATTATTTCATCCGCAATATGTATGTCTAAGAGCACAGTTGTGTGACTGTGAATTTATATATACCCGCAAACAATATTTTAACCCCTATTTCAGTGCTTCTTAAGAAGTTTTCCGGGGAGGAAGGAGAGCGTGTTGATGTGCAAAAATTGTTTGGATATATCGGTTTATTTACTCTTGTGGCTCTGTGGTGGCTCGGTAAGTCTACACTTGTAATTGTGCAAATATACATATGTGGTTTTCATATATTTATCTTTCACTTGCAACAAACAGATTGTAAGCACAAAATATATACTTGTTATGGGACTTTATTAATTTAACTCATCGTGGGATTTTTGTTGTATGATTTCAGTTTGGCCCTTAACGGCGTTAGGAATTGAACCAAAGTTCAAGATTCCTCACTCAGCGAAAATGGATGAAGTAGTTATTGCCAATGGACTTGTCGGGAGTGTTCTTTCAGACTACTTTTGGTATGTCATAAAATAATTTTTTTATTGAGATTAATACCGGTTATCGATGTTTAAATGAATTACTTATTTGTGTTTAGGGCGTTATGTGTTGTATGGACGACTCCATTGGTGGCCACCTTGGGCATGTCACTGACTATCCCGCTTGCAATGGTGGCGGATATGATGATCCATGGCCGCCATTATTCCGCCATTTACATTCTTGGTTCTGTTCAGGTGATGTGTAATGATGCTAAAGATTTGTTATTTTGTCATTGTTTCGAGGGTATTTTAGACATTTACATAACATTTTGAATATATATATATATTTTTTAACTTGAACAGGTATTTGCTGGTTTTGTGATTGCTAATCTTCCTGATAAAGTTTCCAAGAAGATCGGCTTATAGCACAGGCTTGATTCTCCATTTCAAATACTGATTCTGAAACCACTGAAGCTGGAACAGTTGTATGTATCATCTGAGCTTTGATTGTTGGAAAATGAACTACTGTTGGGGCGAAGATGTTCATGTTCAAGAATGTAAACTGTGATATATACTTACTTTTTTGTCATTTTGATTCATGTTTTTTTTTTTTTCATTATTTGTTAGGATATGCCATGCAAGATTGGTAGATCATTTCCAAACATGTTAATATCAAATGTCTTCATTTGTTTTCTTTTATCTTCCAAATTGTTTCAAACTGTGTTACTCTTCATACTGTTCGGTTTGACGTTTAGGGGATCTTTTTATATTTTATTTTTCAAGATCGTTATTTGCAATGTTTTAAAAACCGGTATTTTAATCGTACCGGGTTAGACTCAGAAATGGTTCATCCGGTTGAATCGGGTTGTACCGGACGGTTCAACCGTGTGAACTAATTAATTCTATAAATCCATAAAATATAATATAATTTCAACTCAAAAAATAATTCAAAACTATATTATTCTGTAATAAAAAAATATATATTCTAAAAGTTAATCCATAACCAAAAGATTATCCAAAAGCTCATGATCAAATACCCATATATAGCAATTAGCAAACACTATAACAAATAAAAACATCAATGATTGAACAGAAGTCAAAAGAAGGTAAACCTGGATGATCGGTTGAAGAACTTAATTTAAAAAACCCAATGATTTTCTATCTTTGAGCGAGGAAGAAGTTTGATCGATGTGGATAGTTATAGTCAATTGTGGGCGCCAAGCTTTACACTTTAACTAAGAAGGTAAATAGTCACCTTTTTAGGCACATAAAAATTAAAAGTTCAAAGTTTTGACCTTTGGCCCGGTATGAACCGGTACCGGTATACCGGTTTAAACCGGTATAACCCAATTTACCGGCGGTATAACTTCTTTGTCGTTTCCTTAGTTTACCGGTATGATTCGTGTCGGCCAAGCATCCAGCATCTGGTTCAACCGGCCGGTTTAAACCGGTTTTAAAACATTGGTTATTTGCATTAATTTTTCGAAACTGATGGAAATGTTTATGAATATTAGAAGTATGCATAACCATATATTTAAAACTTGAAACAAAAGTATAAATTTAAAGTTTGAAACATAAATTGTGTATAACAAGAAAAGTTAACTCGGCCGATTTTTAGAGTTGGCCAAACCGTTAAACCCAGTTGTATAAATAAAAACCAAAAGAGTTAATTGCCAAAATCGTCCCTGAGATTAGGGCACGTTTGTCATTTTCGTCCAAAATGACACTTTTGTACCAAATTGCCCCCAACGTTTGTAACTTTTTGCCATTTCCATCTAAACCACTAACTTAATTTATTTTTTCTATTAAGTTGAGGATATTTGGATGAAACTGACAAATATAAAACCACAATGACGATTTTGGCAATTTACTCAAACTCTTTTAAATTTCTTTTAGTTAATTAATTTTGTTACATATATAATAAAAAAGAATATACATGCAATTTTTATATGAAAAAAATAATAGCTTTGTCACATAATTTTTATAAATTTTCATCAAACCACTAACTAAATTAGTTTTTCTATTAAAGCGAAGGATGTTTATAAACTAAGACAGAAATTAATTTCTAAATTAAGTTCATACCGGGCCAAAGGATGCTTTACACTTTAACTAAAAAGGTAAATAGTCATCTTTTTAGGCACATAAAAATTAAAAGTTCAAAGTTTTGACCTTTGGCCCGGTATGAACCGGTACCGGTATACCGGTTTAAACCGGTATAACCCAATTTACCGGCGGTATAACTTCTTTGTCGTTTTCTTAGTTTACCGGTATGATTCGTGCCGGCCAAGCATCCAGCATCCGGTTCAACCGGCCGGTTTAAACCGGTTTTTAAAACATTGGTTATTTGCATTAATTTTTCGAAACTGATGGAAATATTTATGAATATTAGAAGTATGCATAACCATATATTTAAAACTTGAAACAAAAGTATAAATTTAAAGTTTGAAACATAAATTGTGTATAACAAGAAAAGTTAACTCGGCCGGTTTTTAGAGTTGGCCAAACCGTTAAACCCAGTTGTATAAATAAAAACCAAAAGAGTTAATTGCAAAAATCGTCCCTGAGGTTTGGGCACGTTTTCCATTTTCATCCAAAATGACACTTTTGTACCAAATTGCCCCCAAGTTTGTAACTTTTTGCCATTTCCATCCAAACCACTAACTTAGTTTATTTTTCTGTTAAGTTGAGAATATTTGGATGAAACTGGCAAATATAAAACCATAAGGACGATTTTGGCAATTTACTCAAACTCTTTTAAATTTCTTTTAGTTAATTAATTTTGTTACATATATAATAAAAAAGAATATACATGCAATTTTTATATGAAAAAAATAATAGCTTTGTCACATAATTTTTATAAATTTTCATCCAACCACTAACTAAATTAGTTTTTCTATTAAAGCGAAGAATGTTTATAAACTAAGACAGAAATTAATTTCTAATTTTTTATATAGATCAGTTTTATAAAAATAAAATCTACTTAAACCGCTAAATTTTAATAAACTAAAATGCTGGTGACCTTATTGAAAATGTCAAATAAAAAAATCTTATCATATGTACAAAGTTTGTACTTCATCTTCTACTATTTTAAATTCACTCCTAAGGAAAAACAGAAGACAGTGACCCCCCCCCCCCCCCCTCTATCAAACAACGTATTGTTACCAAACCTTAAAACCCACCAAATTGTAATTATAATGCTATGAACCAAAAGTTTCTTTACTCAAGCCACTCAGAATAAGTATTAGTTAGTTACCCTCATAATCTTAATTAAATAAATATTTTATTTCTACCAACATATTTCCTAGGTGCTCAACACATTTAAAAAATATGTAACGTTTTACAATTTTTTTCTATCTCTACAACTGATGAATACTAAAAGTTGTAATCGATTATTATGTGTTGCACACCAATGACGTCTTCTCTTTATAAAACTGATTTATATAAAGATGCTGTAAATTAATTTCTGTCTTAATTTATAAATTTAAAACATCCTTCACCTTAACAGAAAAAATAAACTGAGTTAGTGATTTGGATGAAAATTTATAAAAATTATGTGAAAAACTATTAATTTTTTTTTCTAAAAACTCCATGTATATTCTTTTTTATTATATATGTAATAAAAATAATTAAATAAAAGAACTTAAAAAGGGTTTGAGTAAATTGCCAAAATCGTCCATGTGATTTATTATTTGCCAGTTTTATCCAAATATCCTCAACTTAACAGAAAAAATAAACTAAGTTAGTGGTGTGGATGAAAATGGTCCTTAAAACCCACCAAATTGTAATTATAATGCTATGAATCAAATGTTTCTTTACTCAAGCCACTCAGAATAACTATTAGTTAGTTACCCTCACAATCTTAATTAAATAAATATTTTATTTCTACCAACATATAACCTAGGTGCTCAACACATTTAAAAAATATGTAACGTTTTACAATTTTTTTCTATCTCTACAACTGATAAATACTAAAAGTTGTAATCGATTGTTATGTGTTGCACACCAATGACGTCTTCTCTTTATAAAACTGATTATATAAAGAAACTGTAAATTAATTTCTGTCTTAATTTATAAAATTTAAAACATCCTTCACCTTAACAGAAAAAATGAACTGAGTTAGTGATTTGGATGAAAATTTATAAAAATTATGTGACAAAACTATTAATTTTTTTTTTCTAAAAACTCCATGTATATTATTTTTTATTATATATGTAACAAAAATAATTAAATAAAAGAACTTAAAAAGGGTTTGAGTAAATTGCCAAAATCGTCCATGTGATTTATTATTTGTCAGTTTCATCCAAATATCATCAACTTAACAGAAAAAATAAACTAAGTTAGTGGTGTAGATGAAAATGGCAAAAAGTTACAAACGTTGGGGGCAATTTGGTATAAAAATGTCATTTTAGACGAAAATGGCAAATATGCTCAAATCTCATGAACGATTTTAGCAATTAACTCAAACCAAAATTTATAAACTCCAAAATGGCTAATCTACACTTTGATGTGATGGTTTGAATCCATGTTTCTTTTCAAGTCGTTTGATGACGTGGTTAAGCTAATCCCCACCGACCTAATAGAATGATACACCGGTTGAGGTGCCCCCACCACATACACACACATTTAGATAGTGTTTGATAAGCAAGAATGTGAGGTGGAATGCAATGGACTATTACGAGGGAATAAAAATACATGTGTTTGGTTAGTCAAGGTAATGGAATAACCCATTACATAAGACATTCCATTCCCTCAAATTCATTCAATCCACTACCCCTGTTTTTTTTCCATTCCATTCCCTATCACCCTTCTTCATCAACATCCAGCCCACCACTACCACCACCCGCCACCACCACCATCCCCTCCCACCGTCGTTGCCAACACCCACCGCTGACAACCGCCACCACTATCCCGTGTCACCGCCCGACCACCCCTGCACTCACCCTCCGCCACCACCGTCAACACCCGCCACGAACAACCGCCACCCCGTGTCGCCTCCACCAACCACCGATGTCGCAACCCCCGTCCCCTAACTACCCAGGAACAGGCGGCCGCGGCCAGTTTCAGTGGTATCTGTGTTTATCAGTTTGGCAGCGGAATTTACATCAGGATCGTAGTTAGGAAATATTTTATCAGAGTAAAATACCACGCTTTTTATAATATTAAATACATGGGAAATCCCAAGTTTCAAGTACACACATTTTCATAGGGATAAACCCTATTTTATTTAAATAAAAACATCTCTTTATTTAGATAACTTTTATAGCCACTTTTCCAAGCCTTCAGTGCTGTCCAGCTGGCTTTTATTTGGCTTTCACATTTTGTTGCCTGAAACGCGTTTAAAACATTTTGTCAGTGGGAAATACTGGTGAGTGAATCCTAGTTTAATCAAGTTAAGTAAAACCATTGTACAGTATTGAGGGCGGTCGCACAATTACATTTGTTTCCATCTACTTTAATTACCACCCACGGTACTGTCAACCCGACTTGTGGTCATGTTACTACTCACAATGTAGTAACAAATTTTGTATACAAAACCCCAACATACCGACGATAATTGTATAATACAAATACTCAATCATTGTTTAAATATAATGTTAATCATATGAGGTTTTGTAAAAACAGTTTGCAAAAAGGAGATTACTCACATTGTTGTCTTAGGGTTTTCCTTAAGGATTTCCTGGTGATTATCTATTAATTACACAATGTACACGTGCTAGTATAATAACCCAATATTTACATTAGTAATACCCTCCCCGAGACGGCATTCCAACGACTACGTCGGGCAGAACCACGACAGCCGTTACGGAACCCTGGATCAATCGGGCAGCGTATCTAATACGTAACCGGGGTTATAATACTTACAACGAGGCAGAACTTCGTTATTTAGGGGGTATAATACCCGATTATAGCTTCTCCACTTATATATTTCGAGAGAGAAAGAAAGATTTTTGAACGATTTGTGAACTGTGCTCGTCGACTCTATTTATAGGGTTGATCAGACCTTTCCTTGCGCCCCGCGTAGATCACACAGGGGTCCTTCGCGGCCCGCGAAACCTAGGGGTAGGGCCTAGCTGTGCTGATTCGTCGAGTATAGGCTTAACACGCGTTTGACACGTGGCGACACCGGGTGAGGCCTGGTGTCCAGGTGCTCGCGGCCCGCATAGAACTTAGAGCAGTCTGTCGCGGCCCGCGACAGACTTATTTTTCTTGTTTTTATTTTATTTTTAATTATATAAGGGTATTTAGGGTCAAATCTCATATATAGGGTGTATTTTAGGACATATAGGGATGTTCTAAATATGTTAGGGGTGTCGGAAATATTTTGGAGGGTTGTTATAACCGCCACCCGCCGCCTTCGTCACCCTCCGCCACCGACCACCGCCACTACCGACCTCGGCCACCGCCTGCCACAACCACAGATCACCGCTGCCCACCACCACTGCCCAACAGACTGGGGTTCGGCACTTTCGTCCATAGAGTGCTTCGAATGGTGCAACATTGATACTTGTATGATAACTGTTATTGTAAGAAAATTCGATTAATGGTAAGTGGTCATCCCAATTACCTCCAAAGTCAATTACACAAGCTCTAAGCATATCTTCCATTGTTTGAATTGTCCTTTCGCTTTGTCCGTCCGTTTGAGGATGATGAGCGGTACTTAGATTTAGCTTGGTTCCCATTGCTTTTTGGAAACTTGTCCAAAAATGTGAGGTAAAACGGCTATCTCTATCAGATACAATTGATAAAGGAATACCGTGTAATGAAACTATTTCATTTACATATAATTTGGCCAACTGTTCCATACTGAATGTTTCCTTCATTGGTAGGAAATGAGCAGACTTGGTTAACCTATCTACAATCACCCAAATTGTATCATTACCTTTTCGTGTCTTGGGTAATTTGGTAACAAAATCCATTGTTATCAATTCCCATTTCCATAATGGCATTTCTAACTGTTGCAATAAACCGGAGGGTTTCTGATGTTCAGCTTTAACCTGTGAACAGGTTAAACACTTAGAAACATAAGCTGCTATATCCTTTTTCATTCCTATCCATCAAAAATTCTTTCTTAAATCTTGATACATCTTATCATTTCCAGGATGCATCGTATACTTAGACTTATGGGCTTCTTCTAATATACGGTGACGTAGGTTTCCTAATTTGGGTATCCACATTCTTTTCTTATGGAATCTCCAAATTCCATCTGTTCCTTGTTCTAATTCCTTAATCATTCCTTTCAGTTTCTCAGTATCGTCCTTGATTACTGATTCTTGTGCTTTTCTAATCTGTTCATTTAAATCTACTTGTAGATTTAATTTAAGAGAACGTACTCTTTTTGGCTTCTCATGATACTTTCGACTTAAAGCATCGGCTACTACATTTGCTTTTCCTGCATGATACTGGATATTACAATCATAATCGCTAAGAAATTCCATCCAGCGTCTTTGTCTCATATTCAGCTCTTTTTGCCCAAAAACATACCTTAAACTCTTATGATCTGTGAAAATGGTAAACTTACTACCGTAAAGGTAATGTCTCCAAATTTTCAGGGCAAAAATTATAGCTCCTAATTCTAAATCATGGGTTGAATAGTTTTCTTCATGATTCTTAAGTTGTCTAGAAGCATATGCTATAACCTTTTGGCGTTGCATCAACACACATCCATAACCTAACTTAGAAGCATCACAATATACTTCAAAGTCTTCAGTTCCTTCTGGTAATGCTAGTATGGGTGCGTTGGTCAATCTTTGCTTAAGAATTCTAAAGGCTTCTTCTTGTTTTGGTCCACAATCAAACTTAACAGATTTACAGGTTAACTTAGTTAAGGGAATGGCTATTCTAGAAAAATCTTGAATAAATCTTCTATAATAACCGGCCAATCCTAAGAAACTTCTAACCTCTGTTGGTGACTCAGGGGTTTTCCATTTAGTAATTGCCTCAATCTTTGTGGAATCCGCATGAATCCCTTCATGATTGACTAAATGTCCAAGAAACTGCACTTGTTCTAGCCAAAACTCGCACTTCGAAAACTTTGCATAAAGCTTTTCTTTTCTCAATAAACTTAGAAGTGCATGTAGATGTGCTGCATGTTCGTCTTTATTCTTAGAGTAAATGAGAATATCATCTATAAAGACAATTATGAATTTATCCAAATATGACTTACATATTCGGTTCATCATGTCCATAAATGCAGCTGGGGCATTGGTTAAACCAAATGGCATGACAGTAAATTCATAATGGCCATACCTTGTTCTAAAAGCGGTCTTAGGAATGTCCTCTTCCTGTACCTTTAATTGAAGATATCCTAAGTGTAAATCGATCTTAGAGAAAAATCGAGCTCCTTGCAATTGATCAAACAAATCATCGATTCTTGGTAATGGATATCGATTCTTAATCGTGACTTTATTTAATTCACGGTAATCAATGCACATACGCATCGATCCGTCTTTCTTTTTGACGAATAAAATCGGCGTTCCCCATGGCGATGAACTTGGCTGTATGAATCCTTTTTCTAGCAGTTCGTCTAACTGTTTCTTTAACTCTTGCATTTCTGCTGGTGCCAAGCGGTAGGGTGCTTTGGCAATTGGTGCTGTTCCTGGTAGTAGATGAATTCTGAATTCAACTTCCCTGATTGGTGGTAGCCCTGGTAATTCTTCTGGGAATACATCTGAAAATTGAGATACTACAGGGATATCTTTTAATTCTTTTCCTTTAGTGTTAATGATTATGGAAATCATATACACTATTGATCATTTTCTTGCATAACTTGCAGTTTTCATCACAAAGATGAATTTTGTGGATCTAGTTGGCTTGTCTCCTTTAATTGTGATCTTTTCACCTTTTGGTGAATTTACTTGTATTGACTTTTGATCACATAAAATACTGGCTTTATTGGCTATTAACCAATCCATTCCTAATACAACATCAAATCCTGCCAGATTTATTGGGTAAAGATTTGCAATAAATTTTTGATTTAAAAATCTAATTCTTGCTCCCTGCAAGATTTCAGTAACCTTAATGGTCTCTCCATTTGCTGTCTCTACTAGACATTCTTGTGGGAGTTTAGTTAATGGTTGATTGAGAAGTTTGCAAAATGATGTATTAATAAAACTTTGGTTCGCACCAGAGTCAAATAATACTTTAGCAAAAACATCATTAACTAAAAACGTACCGGCTATCACGTCCGGAATTATCTTGGCTTCTTCTGCAGTCAGAACAAATGCTCTAGCATTTTTAGTAGTCTTGTTGTTTGTAGCTGGAGCCAGTTTTGGGCAGTTTATCCTGATATGTCCTTTTTCTCCACAACTGAAGCATACTCCATTACTGGGCTTCTTCCTGCAGTTTTCTTCCTTGTGTCCTGGTATCTTGCAGAAATTGTAGTAAGTGGAGCATTTTCCTGAATGCTTCTTCTTGCAGGCCTTGCAATAAGGTGCAGAGGTAGAACCTACATTTTTCCTACGGTTGGAATTACCGTAGCGAAATTCCTGGGTAAGCCTGTGAGCTAGGTTCCTCCTCTGGTCTTCTTCTCGTGTACGTACTAATTCACCAGTCAAGGTGTTTGCTAGTTCTACGGATTCTTCTATAGTTTGAGGTCTAGCTGCCTTGACTACATGCCTAATTTCATTGATTAATCCCCATATGTAGCGGGAGATTAACACTGGTTCGGGTGATGCAAGGGTTGGTACTGTTCTAACATATTCAAAGAATAACGTAGTGTAACCCTTACTATCCACTCCAGTTATTCTAAGGTTTAGGAACTTATTTGCTATCTGTTCCTTTTCATTGGGAGGGCAGAATTTCATTTCTACCATGTTCTTAAATTCCTCCCATTCCATATTGTAAAACTTGTCACTTCCCCTAGATTGGAGGATAGTGTTCCACCATTCTAAATCCGAGTTCTTAAATAGATTGGAGGCAAACATTATCTTATCCTCTTCCGCGCACTTGCTTATTTTTAAGACTGCCTCAGTCTTTTCTATCCAGCGTAGAGCTGCAACGGCCCCTTCATTGCCCGAGAATTCCATTGGTTTACAAGACCAGAATTCTTTATAAGAACAACTATAAGACATGGTTCTTCTTCTTTTGGGAATGGGCACTTGAAGTATGGGTCCATTGCTTACGCTGTTTTCTGGTTCAGTAGGTCGTTTACTGCCATAATTACTTTTATTATCAGCTTCCCTAACCGTTTGGATAATATATGGCATCGCGTCTATAATTCCTTGTGCCACTATGTGTTGGATGGCACTGTTATCCACTTGGTTTCCATTATTATTGTTATTCTGGTTATCGTTATTCTGGTTTTCCTGGTTCACTTTGTTGTCCATCTGAATTTTAAACATTTACCACATATTAATATCACAAAATAGTATTTAATGCAAACGATCACATAACACGCATATTGATCAAAATCGTCGAACATTGCGACTTACTCTTTCTTATACTGTGCATCTAATACAACTGGAAACTGAAATTTAAAATTACAATACTATTATGCATCCATAGCTATTATCTAGATTTTTTTTAAACATACACACATATTATATATTATTATTATTATTATATTATTACTATTATTACTATCACTGGTATGGGTTCATCCAGAACTCCATATTACGCTCGTCATACTTCCAGATGAGTCGTTCTCCTATCTACCTCATTCTCTCGCTACCTTCTAAAATCTCCTCACCAAAGGTTCGGAGTTCTTGCACATTCTCTGCACTCATTGGGGGTACAGGGGCTGGTACTGGGTTTGGGAACTGGGGCATGGGTTCTTGGTAAGGATAAGGGTTTTCTAGAATTTCCCTGATTTATTAGCCGTTATCATAGTAGGGATCTAGAGGGTCCAAGTCTGGGTAGGCTGCTAGGTTTGGCATGGGTTCGTCTTCTGGTATTGGGTAGCGTTGTTGGTAATCCCTACGGTCGTCAAACCACGGGTCGTAGTCTGGGTCTAAGGGATTGTGTCACACCCCCAAAATACCACATGCGGAATCACCGCGGGCCGTGTGACGTACCAGGATCCAAGCCACCAATCACATTGAACTACGCATAGTAATTAAATAAAACATTCCACTCATTTCAAAATATAAATCCCAATCATAAATTAAACCAAAATAGATGTTCAGCGGAAGCATAATGTAAACTGTAAGTCAAATGTTTCAAAACATGTGATCATAATCAACAGAGCAACTATCCAAGAGTCTCGACCCATGACCACTCCAGCATTCCCAGATAGCAAGTCCATATCAAGGATCTAACGACCTGCAAGCATGCAGACAAGTGTGTCAGACGACGCTGGTGAGTTCAAAGTTTTGTTAACGTGTTTAGATACCAATTACTAGATTAAAACGTTTCACAGATTTGATTTGATGTTGTTATTAACTCGAATACCGCATATGGCTACAAGATGTTTTTGCCCAACCCCAATGCCTTTATCAAAACATTGGTCAAGTGGTCAAGGTAATTAGTTCACGCCCGTCCTCCCCGGTACGGTGTGAGGGTGCCAAACCTAATAGCGCTATCAACTAAATACCTCGTTGCCTCCCCGGCAACTATCGGTAGATGTAAGGGGTCTTATATGATAGAAATGAGTGTAATAACCAACATCCCACAACCCGACGTTCCTCCCCAGAACAATTACCAGATATCCCTCCCCGGGATGCATGCTTGGAAAAAGAGCAGTGAACTCACCTTGGTTTGCTCGGTTTGTTTAGTTACTTGTTCACACTCAAACAGTCACAGCCTATGATATTTACGTATGCGATGTCAGTTTACATTCACAAGGTACACATATAAATAACAGTATGCACTTCAAACAGTGATTCCCGTATGGCACATAGCAGTTACATAACTCATTCGAATCCACAGTTCACGTATATGTTCCGTAATAATGCTTAACAGTTATGTGTACTATACTAGGTGCATGAACCAAATTATGTCACTTGATCATAAGTAAACATCATTAACAGTAGGCATCATTAACAGTAGATATCATTGACAGTAGATATCATTGACAGTAGACATCATGGTTTTATTAACATAATTATAATCATTCATCACAAAAGTCAACCCAGTTCACTGTGTTCGTTTGCCCTCTCGACGAAACACACCCATTGACGAAACATCCATGTTTCGTCGTGATCCTCCATCGACGAAACATCCATGTTTCATCGACATGTGTGTTTCGTCGACTTGCATGAGTTACGTCGGGAAAGAAGTTTCGTCATGATGTGAGTTTCGTCGACATGGGTTTCGTCGACATGGGAGTTTCAACAATTACAATATTCTTTAATGCACAAAGGTTCAATCATCGTCTAATCGTTAACCCTAATCATGTAAAACCAGTTACACAACAACAGCAGATTTAATGAAATCAGTTTACGCAAACATTCAGCAACCCTTACATACCGTTTAACATCTACGCTATCATCCCTATGCCAATTACGTAAGTTTGATCTCATAAAAGTCATTCTATCCTTCATCGATTCAGATCATCAAATGACTTCACATAATCGGATTGTCAATACATCGAGATATAAGTTCATCACACACAGGGATTATTAGAGTATCGAACCACATCTCAATATGAGCATATACAGACTAACATAATCCTATCCTTGAAACCCTAATTCATCATATAAAAATCATCACAACAAAATACGACAATCTAGTGCAGGTAAAAGACTAACCAAAATTCCGAGTGAGTTGATTAGATTGATGCACCAAAGCTTGAGATATTCTACGGCCGTCGCTCAAGGAGTGGAGGAAGGACTTTTAGGGTTAAAGTTTACGTAACTGTGTTTAAGAGGGAGTTATAAAATTAACCTACGGTGTTGGGCCGAAACAACTTCGGGCCGAAGCCCGTTCCCGACGAAACACCCCACTGGACGAAACTCCAGTGTTTCGTCGACTGAAGGGAGTGACGAAAGTTATATGTTTGCCGAAGAGGGATAATGGTGAAAGTCCAATGTTCATAAGCTTTTATTAATTATCCACTTATCCAAACAATCATACAAGACACCAAACATATATCAAACATGAACAAGTTACCATGCAAACGAATTATGAAAACACTTGCGAAACGAGTAACAGAAACGAGTAACATGTCTAGTAAGGACCTTGTAAACTCGGGTTGTCACAGATTGGGTGTGGGTACTCTAGGTATCTCAGCTGGATCAATGTCAGGCATTGGGATTTGGTTTTCTGGGTTGTCTACAATTTCCATTGGCTGTGTGGGAAACAGTGGTAATGGCTGGGGTGCTACAAGTTGCTCTAGATTAGGGTCTGCAGCTGTAGTTGCTAGGATATGAAAATTTGCTAGACTCCTATTGAGCATATCCTGAGTGTGGGCATCTGTTTCTCTCTTAACGGCTGCTAAAGCACGCTGTTGTTGTAACTTTTTAATTCTTTTCCTACGTTCATGCGCTCCTCTACTGAACCATCCTCTCTTCTTAGGAGGGAATGGCTCTTCAGACTGAGCCTTAAACACGAATATCCCATCTTCATTGTCAGCTGAATACCCTAAGAGGGTAGGCTGTGAAGAGGTGCCTTCGCTCCTAGGTGAGCTGGACAACTGACCGTAGGCGTCTGAAGGTCCTTGGTCGCTCATACTGTAAAGTAACAAATAGTCAAATAACACACAACGATAATATACAGATATGCACATAGTTCTGTAATTAATTTCCTAACATATTGAATAAATTTTGGTGTCAGCAGAACACTTCAGTGGCTTGGCTCTGATACCACCTTCTGCCGCAACCCCCGTCCCCTAACCACCCGGGAACAGGCGGCCGCAGACAGTTTCAGTGGTATCTATGTTTATCAGTTTGGCAGCGGAATTTACATCAGGATCGTAGTTAGGAAATATTTTATCAGAGTAAAATACCACGCTTTTTATAATATTAAATACATGGGAAATCCCAAGTTTCGAGTACACACATTTTCATAGGGATAAACCCTATTTTACTTAAATAAAAACATCTCTTTATTTATGTAACTTTTATAGCCACTTTTCCAAGCCTTCAGTGCTGTCCAGCTGACTTTTATTTGGCTTTCACATTTTCTTGAAACGCGTTTAAAACATTTTGTCAGTGGTAAATACTAGTGAGTGAATCCCAGTTTAATCAAGTTAAGTAAAACTATTGTACAGTATTGAGGGCGGTCGCGCAATTACATTTGTTTCCATCTACTTTAATTACCACCCACGGTACTGTCAACCCAACTTGTGGTCAAGTTACTACTCACAATGTAGTAACAAATTTTGTATACAAAACCCCAACATACCGACGATAATTGTAGAATACAAATACTCAATCACTGTTTAAATATAATGTTAATCATATGAGGTTTTGTAAAAACAGTTTGCAAAAAGGAGATTACTCACATTGCTGTCTTAGGGTTTTCCTTAAGGATTTCCTGGTGATTATCTATTAATTACACAATGTACACGTGTTAGTATAATAACCCAATATTTACATTAGTAATACCCTCCCCGAGACGACATTCCAACGACTACGTCGGGCAGAACCACGACAGCCGTTACGAAACCCTGGATCAATCGGGCAGCGTATCTAATACGTAACCAGGGTTATAATACTTACAACGAGGCAGAACTTCGTTATTTAGGGGGTATAATACCCGATTATAGCTTCTCCACTTATATATTTCGAGAGAGAAAGAAAGATTTTTGAACGATTTCTGAACTGTGCTCGTCGACTCTATTTATAGGGCTGATTAGACCTTTCCTCGCGCCCCGCGTAGACCACACAGGGGTCCTTCGCGGCCCGCGACCTAGGGGGTAGGGCCTAGCTGTGCTGATTCATCGAGTATAGGCTTAACATGCATTTGACACGTGGCGGCACCGGGTGAGGCCTGGTGTCCAGGTGCTCGCGGCCCGCGTAGAACTTAGAGCAGTCTGTCGCGGCCCGCGACATAATTATTTTTCTTGTTTTTATTTTATTTTTAATTATATTAGGGTATTTAGGGTCAAATCTCGTATATAGGGTGTATTTTAGGACATATAGGGATGTTCTAAATATATTAGGGGTGTCGGAAATATTTTGGAGGATTGTTATAACCGCCACACGCCGCCTTCGTTACCCTCCGCCACCGACCACCGCCACTACCGACCTCGGCCACCGCTGCCACAACCACATATCACCACTGCCCACCGCCGCCGCCCACCACCGCCGCCTACGCTAATTACCGCCACCACCTGTCATCACTACCACACGTCTGCCACTACCACCGCCCGACCACCGCTACCTACCGTCGTCGTCAACCTCCACCACCGCCGACGAAGGCTACCACCGGCCACCGCCACCGCCGCCTATGCCACCACCACCCACCGCCGCCGCCATCCATTGCCGGTTTGTTTACTTCATCTATTATTGCCTACCAAACAACACAAGGTAATGATTCATTCCATTCCCACATGGTTACCAAAAAAGACCATGGAATGGTAATATTCCATTTCATTCCCTTGTCCATTCCATTACCTCGTCCATTCCATTCCCTCGCCGATTCTATTACCTCATACCAAACAGACCCTTAGGGTATTCTATATACCGATAAAAAACACGAAGACTAATACTAATATGGAGTATAAAGCCCATAGGGGCTTTATCACGCCACATCAGTGTCATGTAGACGTTACCTCATATAGGGGACTTTAAAACCCTTCCTTTAACATCCTTGCAATGGTTTAAGTCACTTTTAAACAATATAAAAAAAGAAGAAGAAAAAGAAAAAGGAAATAAAAAAAGAAGGAAATCTGATTGGTAAAAAAGGAATGGGTCCCACATGATTGGCGTTAAAATGACCGTTAGCACGCTGGCGGGGATGCGATAGCGCCCCCTCAATGGCGGGCATGGGGTGGGATGGGGCGCTAGAGGGCGCCATTTTTGGTGATGTGGCGGGGTGGGCGCCGTTTTTGGTGATGTGGCGGGGTGGCGCGAGGCCACACCCCCTTAGCCTAAGAGCATTCACATCTCTCCCACTATTTTGCCATATAATTACACAAAAAAGAATTATATTTTTGTCTCTTTTCAGTTAAATAATATTTTTTTATATCTTTATCATTATCTTTTTATCTCTGCTCCACTCACAAACACTTTCAAAATAT
Source organism: Helianthus tuberosus (assembly GCA_030545235.1). NCBI lineage: Eukaryota > Viridiplantae > Streptophyta > Magnoliopsida > Asterales > Asteraceae > Helianthus > Helianthus tuberosus. Next base: position 113,890,570 of record CM060442.1, read on the forward strand.
ATTAAATCAAAAGAACATATATATATATATATATATAGGTTGGTGTTAGGCTATGTAATTCCACCAATTTCAAAGAACGTATTTGTGGTGTTGTGTGGACGGATATTTTTACGCCCGAAGAGTTTGAATCAGGATGAGAAGAGGTTATTGGAGAGTTCAATTTAGATTATAATGACTGGCTTTCTGATATTTTTGCACTTAGGGAATATTGGATCCCTACATACTATAGAATGGAGGCACTGTCGGGCCTTATGCGTATGACATCGTGGTCGAAGAGTGAGAACCATTTTTTTGGTCAAGTGTGCAATTCAAAATCTACTCTTGTTGAGTTCATGACTCATTAAGAAACTACAATAGAAGCACAGCGTCACATGCACCAGAAAAATGATCATGAATCTGTAACACCTCGAAAATTCACGTCCTATAATGTATTGACACGTGTCATAAGCTTGAACGTGTGAAAGAATACTCTAGAGGGACTAAAGTTGACAAACATGGAAAGTATGTGAATATAAGGGTTTGAATTGTCAACAATGGATAAATATACTTTAAAATAGCCCTACAAAATGTTTATACCTTCAAACGAATAAATCATGGATCATGCGAAGCTAAATATGAAAGAAAGTGAGAGATTACAAACTACAGGAGTTAAATGTGTCAACATGTTTAAAGTATACCTCTGAGTGACCTTTTTGCAAACTCGAAGCTTTGTAACGATTATTTATGCTCACTAGAATACATGATAAAAATTTCACCAAGTTTCGTTATCGTATGAGAAAGTTATGATTAAATTCGTATACGAGGGGTTAAAAGCGTCAACGATGAAGTTTATGACTTTTCGGTTGATAACAAAGCAAACCAAGGACTTAACGAAGTGGGTATAAGTCTTGGAGCCCTTATATGTCAATTTGGAGGGCTCATAATGCAAGAAATAAAGTCGAAACAACTTTACAAGGACCAAGGACCTAAACACAAAAATCAGAAAATTTGATTTGATTTAGAAGGGCGTCGCGCGATGCGAGGGACCCTCTGATGCCGAAAAACTTGCTAAGTGTCTGGCATGTCCATTGTAACCGACTGATAATGCCTTTTCTCAACACCAAGGGTTGCCTAGGCTTGCTTTTAGACATTAGGGACACTTGTTGATGATCAGGGATCAATGGTAGCATGTTTTGGCATGATCTTGTGCAACCACAAACACTATATAAGGACCCTTTGGTTGCAACCTTGATCATTCACCCACAACTCATCTTCTAATCATCTCTGGAGCTCAAGAGCCTTCTCTAAGCATCTCTGGTCGTGCATTAGACTTTGGTAAGTACCCTTGACCTTCCTTAACTGAGTTTTACTTAGTTATTAGCTTAAAAGTCAAACCGTCGTAATTAACGTTTGACTTAGCGATTAATCATTAATGGTCCAGTGATTAGTCAAATTGAAGGTAGTTATACTTTGGTAATTATGTGGGCATTAAACCCTTAAAAGGGCACCCTCTGATTCCCGCTCTAACTAGATCAAATGTCGGGTCAAAGTTGTTTATAAAAAGTCAACAGAAACTTAATTTGCAAATTAACATGTAATTAGCAATGTAGAAGGCATGTAACCTATTTTATCACTCATATAACTTGTTAATAAGTATAAGAACTGGTCTAAGCTTGTTTGATCCGACAATTTTCTGTTTAGACCCGGTTCGGAACCGAAAGTCGCAAAACTTTGACTTTTGCTTTGACTTCAGTTCTGACCCGATTTAGTATGATTTGAAAATGCCTTAGAGCTTCCTTAGGACCAGGCTACATGTTGGTATAACCCTCTGTGGTTGGTTCATTGATTACCCGATTCGTTTACATGTTTCCGTTAATTGCTTAATGTTGACCATAATGCCCTTTTGACCATAAAACGAGAATTTTGGATATGTGAAAGAACAATAATCTTTGTTACTGAATTATAAACATGTCCCTAAAGTTTCATATCAGTTCGAGGTCCAGATTAGGAGTTATGCTAAATAGCGCATTTAAGAAACTTTTTGTTAATTAAACGGCGCAATTAGCATAAACCCTATCTAAACCCAATTTTGACACCAAACCTTTTACCCACTGATGTAATATAATATTTTAGGATTTTTAAAGATTTTTAATTATTTTTAACCTGCTCATAACCTAAGGTTATGGCGTTGATTCGGTAAATACCGATTATACCCTTTTTAGTTATAAAATGAGTTCTACATAATATTTTGACACCAATCCAATTGCTACTAATTTTAAATATTAAATGAATTATTTTGAACTTTATAATCTGATCAGAAAACTCAGATTTCCTGTATAACCCGGAAATCGCTTAAAATGGCTTTTTAAGCGTATTAAACACATAGTTTATGTTTAAAACCATTTTTGTCATATAAGACTTATCACAACTGATATGACCTATTAAAATAAGTTATTTTACTGATGTATTCGGACCCGAATCTCAGAATTTCATTTAACCTCTTTTATAACCTTTAAAATGACCAAAATACCCCTACGGGGCTTAAATTGAGATTAAACTCATTTAGGGCATAATGGAAGATATCCTACTGATATCACAACATATTTAAATCATATTGACTTAGGAAACCTGTATATGACTCTTACGGTTACCCGTTACACTTCTTACGCGTTCGGTTCGGTTTATGTAACTAGTTTGCATAAATTAGCCGAAACGGGTCAAACCTTGTCGTTTTTATCTCAAAATCCAGAATGTGTTTAGATTACCCATATTATACAAGTCTTCAAACTTGTCAGGTCTAAATCACATCCTATTCCGGTCTTCGCTTAATCACCCGTTCGAACCGTATCTTTCTTTAAAACTAACCGGTCTAGGCTTAGGCTTAATTAAAGACCCGTTAGGATTCTAATAGGTTATTATAAACCTTCGTTCCAGAATAGGAGACCCGGTAAAAGCTACACGCACTTGCTATTTGTGATTGATACTTGCAAAGGTAAATACTTTTAACTTATTTTCCCTATACGGGCTTGGGGTATGGTATATAAAATACCGCTTGGTCAGACATTGAATCTTTAATCGAATAGAGGTTAAATCATTGATATGCTCTGTTTTGAAATGTTTTGTTTGCTTAAAGCCTTTGGGGGGTTAATGACCATGTCCGGATATCCTTGGCATCATCTTACGAGATGGCCACGACCTAAGCACGGGGTGTAGGCGTACACCCGTCAGTGCCAAAATACATAATGTGGTGTGTCTATTGATCTTTAACCCGGTCTATGGATCGGGCTACTGAACGCATAAGGAACATGTAATTCTTTTACAAGATTATATTCAAATAATTATCCCAAGTTATAAAAAGTTTGTGCCACGTGCATTCAAATCAATTTTATTAAACTTTTCAAAATGAGTCAGTTGATTGTATTTACCAGTGTAAATTGACGTATTTTCTCAAAAGGTTAAGTGCAGGTACTACTCGTAATAGGCTGGCTTTCTCCTAGCGTCCACAATAAGTCTCGCAAGCTTGGATGTCAAACTGTTGAACAATGTTTCCATTTTATTTTGATCCACCTGTGGATTACTTTCAACTGTTTGTGATACTTGATATTACAATTTATTAAAGTTGAAATATATCTATCTTTTGCTTCCGCTGTGCATTTAAATATTGTGTTGTTTGACTGTAATGTTACCAACCACGTCACGATACTCCCCCACCGGGCCCACCGGTAATACGTGGAAATATCGGGGTGTGACAGGTTAGTATCAGAGCCAACGTTGAGTGAATTAAACACTAGCCTTTTGTGTTTAATCTCAATGACACAATTGCACATTCCAAAATTTTCGAGTCTAGACAAAGAACTTAGGACAAATCCAAATTTGTTTGTTTTTATTTTAACTTTGTCCTTTATATTTCTGGTTGTATCTTTTATTGTTTTGACAGGAAAAATGCCGCCAAGAATTAGAAGAGGAGGACGAGGCAAGGGGCCAATCACCGCCCCCAACGATCACGAAGCTGGGCCTTCGCACCGGCGAGCTCCTTCTACTACTGCAAGTGCTGATCCGTAAGGAGCCTGGAGGACCTACACAGAGCCCGCTAGACGGTCTGTCTCGCACAGCTCAACACCTCCTTACCGTCATTCATTCGGGCCGCATTCAGAAAACGAGCCCGATAACCCACAACCTTCATATATACCTCTCCAGCGATCCCTTTCGCACAATTCCTTTGGCAACCCCACTCCTGTTTTCCAGGGCCGGTTTAACCCGGCAAATTATATTCAAGAACTAGTGGGTTTTAACCCATTGGGACCGGAGGATCACTTTTCCGGTGATCACGCCATGGATATGGATGAGGACACCGACCCTATGGAACCACCGACTGGAACCCCCATACACCCTATTGAGGTCTCCGATGGTTCATCCTTCCACGGATCACCCTACGGTGGTCCAGACAGTTTCCAAGCAAGGTTTAACCAGCATGAATGGTACTTCACACCTTCTCACCATTCATCACCTCACCAGCAACAGCAGCAGCAGGATCCCTCTGTGGATTCACGATTCGTGGCAGTCACGCCACCGCCTCCACCGCCGCCACCGCCGCCAGTTCATCAAGCACCTCCAGAACCACCAAGGCGTAGGAGAACGGGCGCACGTATATCTGCGCGAGCAGGGGAGTTTCACTTCAGCACCCCCCATCACTCAAGTGGCTGTCACTACCCGCCACTGCATGAAGACCCACAGATGGGTGGGCCTTTAAACCCAGTACCAGGGGTGAGTTCTGCACCAGTTGCACCACAGCCACCACTGATGGGTTTTGATAACCCGATTCCTGCATACGCCGGTTCAATGGCGTATAACCCGTTTGAGCAGCCGGCTCACACTCATTATAACTATGCAGAAGCTGACCCGTACCTAGTCGCGGCAAACTACAACGCCCTTCATCCGGAAGGACCGTATGGAGCTCCTTGGGGAGTGGGATATCCAACTCATGGATATCAAGTACCTGCTCGACCACCGATTCGGCAACAGTCCCAGCCACAACGATTTTCCCCACCAGAACAGGAGGAAATCCTCCAAAGACTTAGTCGGGTGGAACATGAGTTCCAAGAGGAACATAGGAACAACAGGGGTTTCCTCAAGGGCCTAGCGAGCTTGCTAAAGGGGAAGAAGAAGAGGGATCATTAAATCCCTAAATGTATTGTTGTATTTCCTATTTCAATCAAGTCCCTGCGTGGACATTTATCTGTGTTTTTAGTCCCTGCGTGGACATGTATTCTATGTATTTAGTCCCTGCGTGGACATCTGCTTTAGTACTTGGTCCCTGCGTGGACTTGTATTTCGGTTTAACCGCTGCGTGGGTAATTTGTCTATTAAAAGTCCCGTTTAGGGCGATGTGTAATCCTTTTTATAATTTATGGAATGTTAAGTTTATAAATTTCATTTTTGCCATTATATGCATAAATAAATTATACATGAAATAAATAAATTAAAACCATTCCTTTTAAAAATAATCTGCCTATTATATATTAAATGAGAATCTTAAAGGTATGACCTAGCCTGCATGTCATTATAAGACTTGGCCAAGATGGTAAAACCTGTTTAAAAGGTTCGGATTCCTGTTAACATCTGAAAACATGTTAACGCTCCTGGCAGACGTGATTCGTTAAAATCACACACGTCATTCTTATATTAGGATTCTTCAAAAGATTTCTATCCTAACCTGATGATCTATAAATCATGGGTTTAAATCATCAGTTAAGATGATCACATATTAGACATCCATTAGTGATGTAGTGCCTACAGGCCATACTCATTGTCATATAAGACAAAAGACAGTAGTAGTCTACGACTCCCTGTCAAGAAAAGGTAAAGAACTATGTTCAAACCTTCATGCCTTGATTCTCTGAAATCATGGCTTATAATTTAGGATGTCCCTGAGACTAGGCCTTTAGTGCCACTAATAAAACAGTTATTTGTTTTATAATTATGATAAATTATAATAAAAATCCTAAATAATTATGATTAACAAATTAACCAAATATGGTCTATATTTGCCATGGTTAATGAATTGCCATAAAAGACAATTCCGTAATAAATTATTGTCAATATCTTATGTAACAGTTCAAGATACAATGGCTGACTCAGATGAGATCAACAGTCACCCAGGGGGAAATCAGGATGATGCCCGAATTAATATAGCGGGTGCTGAACTGCAAGCATTGATAGACAATGCGGTTACAAAGGCAATAGAGCGGCAATATCACGAATATAGTGGGACTCGGAGTATGACCCTATCCGCACCGCATTCTAAGCCTAAGACTCATTCTGAGGCTCATAGCAAGCCTCCCTCCAAGAAGGAAGAACCAAAGAAAGTTGATGACGATCGTCAGTCCTTAAATCAACAAAGTGTTCCATCTCAAAAGATCATATTGAATCAAGGACCCCGTGATAAGGGTTGCTCCTAAAAGTACTTTGTTTCATGCAAGCCCCGAGATTTCACTGGGGAGAAAGGGGCTATAGACTGCATGACATGGTTGGATGAGATGGACACTGTGGTTGATATCAGCGGGTGCGCTGAGAAGGATGTGGTAAAGTTTGTGTCTCAATCGTTCAAAGGTGAGGCCTTAGCCTGGTGGAGATCGTTGATTCAAGCTTCTGGGAAGATTCCACTGTACAATATGACATGGGAACAATTTGTTACCCTCATCAGGGAGAATTACTGTCCTCAACATGAGGTGGAAAAGATTGAGTCGGATTTTCTGTCATTGGTAATGAAAAATCTGGATTGCCAAGCTTACCTTACGAGCTTTAATACAATGTCAAGGTTGGTTCCTTATCTGGTGACTCCGGAACCCAAAAGAATAGCTCGTTTCATTGGGGGTTTAGCCCCAGAGATTAAGGCAAGTGTAAAAGCCTCTCGGCCAGCTACATTTAGGTCTGCAGCTGATATATCCTTGTCCCTCACACTGGACGCGGTCAGGCAGAGATCGCTGAGGAACACGGATGCCGAGAAAAGGAAGCGCGAAAATGATAATTCGCGACGGTCAGATAAGAAGCACCGGGGAAACAATGACCACAAGAAGGGGTCTGGTTCTAAGAAGGATGGGCATCAATCTGGAGATAAGCCCAAGTGTAAGATTTGTCAGAAGCACCACTTTGGGAGGTGCAGACTTGACTCAAAATCCCAATCTCAGATGAGGCCTTGTGGGATTTGCAAATCTTCGAAACATAAAACCCTAGAGTGCAAGAAACTGAAGGACGCAACGTGCTATAGTTGCAATGAAAAGGGGCACATTAAGACAAATTGCCCTAAAAATGCAAAGAAAGCTGATGAAGGAAAGAAGACCAATGCTAGGGTCTTCAGAATGGATGCAAAGGAAGCTGTGCAGGACGACAATGTGATCACAGGTACCTTCCTTATAAATGATGTTTATGCGAGAGTGCTATTTGATTTAGGAGCTGATAAATCATTTGTAGATAATAAGTTTTGCAAATTGCTGAATTTACCTGTTAAAACCTTAAGTGTAAAGTATGAGGTGGAATTAGCAGATGGCACCTTAGAAACCGCCTCAACCATATTAGATGGATGTTTCATGTCCATTAAGAACCACTCTTTTCCTTTGTCCCTACTTCCTTTGAAATTAGCCGGTTTCGACATAGTTTTGGGTATGGACTGGTTATCCCATAACCAGGCCCAGATTGTCTGCAATAAGAAGCAAGTGGTGGTCAAGACTCCGTCTGGCGAATCACTTATCATACAGGGAGATACCCAGTATGGACTGCCTGAGCAAATGACTATGCTCAAGGCCTCTAGGTGTTTGAAGAAGGGTTGTGTCATCTACATGGCACAAGTGACTATTGATGAGCCGAAGCCTAAGATTGAGGATATCCCTGTCATTTCTGAATACCCTGAAGTTTTTCCAGAAGAACTACCTGGTTTACCACCAGATAGGCAAGTGGAATTCAGAATTGACATTATCCCTGGAGCAGTACCAGTAGCAAGGGCGCCTTATAGGTTGGCACCAACAGAGATGAAGGAACTGAGATCACAACTAGATGAATTGCTAGCCAAAGGTTTCATCAGACCTAGTTTGTCTCCTTGGGGAGCACCAATCTTATTTGTCAAGAAGAAGGATGGGTCGATGCGTCTGTGCATCGATTACCGTGAGCTTAATAAGGTCACCATCAAGAATAGGTATCCATTACCCAGGATCGATGATCTGTTCGATCAGCTTCAAGGGACAAGTTATTTCTCTAAGATTGACTTAAGGTCAGGCTATCACCAACTGAAGGTTAGAGATGAAGACGTACACAAGACTGCATTTAGGACTCGTTACGGTCACTACGAGTTCCTAGTGATGCCTTTTGGGCTCACTAATGCACCAGCGGCATTCATGGATCTCATGAACCGTGTCTGCAAACCATACTTGGACAAATTTGTTATCGTCTTCATTAACGACATTCTGATTTATTCAAAGAATCAGGCCGACCATGAGAAACATCTTCGATGTATTCTTTCACTACTTCAGCAGGAGAAGCTCTACGCCAAATTCTCTAAGTGTGAATTTTGGCTTCGCGAAGTCCAATTTCTTGGACATGTAGTTAGTGAACGCGGAATTCAAGTAGATCCCGCTAAGGTTCAAGCTGTCATGAATTGGCAAGAGCCAAAGACGCCCACATAAATTCGCAGTTTCTTGGGATTGGCAGGATACTACAGGCGTTTCATTGAAAATTTTTCAAGGATTGCTGCACCCCTAACTTCTTTAACTAGGAAGGATATTAAGTTCAACTGGGGACCCAAGCAACAAGAATCCTTTGATATCCTTAAGAAGAAGCTAAGCAATGCGCCTGTACTGACATTGCCTGAAGATACTGAAGAATTCGTGGTTTACTGCGACGCATCACACACTGGCATGGGGTGTGTGCTTATGCAGAAAGGCAAGGTTATTGCCTATGCTTCACGTCAATTAAAGGTGCATGAAAAGAATTACACCACCCATGACTTGGAGTTGGGTGCCATTGTATTTGCACTGAAGCTATGGAGACACTATTTATATGGTATCAAGTGTGTGATCTATTCTGATCACAAGAGCCTCCAGCACTTGTTTAACCAAAAGGATTTGAACATGAGGCAACGACGTTGGATGGAAACTTTGAATGATTATGATTGTGAGATAAGATACCATCCTGGCAAGGCGAATGTAGTCGCAGATGCCTTGAGTCGAAAGGAAATGTTGAAACCCATCAGAATCAATGCCAAGAGCATTGAAATAAAGAATAGTTTAAATGAAAGGTTGTTAGCTGCGCAGAAGGAAGCTGTGCTGGAAGCTAACTATCCAAATGAAAAGCTAGGAGTAACCGAAGAACAGTTATCTCATGGCAAGGACGGAATTCTGAGGTTAAATGGACGAATATGGGTTCCAATTTATGGAGGACTTCGGGATGTTATCCTCCAGGAAGCCCACAGTTCTAAATACTCCGTTCATCCTGGAGCTAACAAGATGTATCAGGATCTGAAAGCAAATTTTTGGTGGATAGGCTTGAAGAAGTCTATAGCTACCTATGTAGCTAAATGTTTGACATGTGCGCAAGTAAAAGCTGAACATCAAAAGCTGTCAGGTTTGCTACAACAGCCTGAACTTCCCACGTGGAAGTGGGAAATGGTGACGATGGATTTCATCACCAAGTTGCCAAAGACAAAGAAAGGAAATGATACGTACGATATGGGTGATAGTTGATAGGTTGACTAAGTCAGCACATTTCCTACCCATTAAGGAGACTTATAGCTCCGACATGTTAGCCCAACTATACGTATAAGATTGTAGCTCTACATGGCGTACCAGTGTCTATTATCTCTGACAGAGATACCAGATACACGTCACATTTTTGGAAAAGTTTCCAACAATCTTTGGGCACGCGCTTAAATTTTAGTACGGCTTACCATCCTCTGACGGACGGCCAGAGTGAGCGTACTATCCAAACTTTGGAAGACATGCTTCGTGCATGTGTGATTGACTTAGGTGGTAGTTGGGATAACCACCTGCTATTAATCGAGTTCTCGTATAACAATAGCTATCATATGAGCATCAAGGCCGCGCCCTTCGAGGCCTTATATGGTAGAAAGTGCAGAACGCCCGTTTGTTGGGCGGAAGTTGGAGATGTCCAACTGTCAGGACCGGAAATAGTCTTTGAAACGACGGACAAGATTGTCCAGATTCGTGACCGCCTGAAAGCTGCCAGGGATAGGCAGAAAAGCTACGTAGATCTAAAGCGTAAACCTCTGAAATTCGAGGTAGGCGACAAAGTGTTGCTTAAAGTATCACCCTGGAAGGGAGTGATGCGATTTGGTAAGAAAGGCAAGTTAAGCCCAAGATACATAGGACCATTCGAGGTCATCGAACGTGTCGGATCAGTTGCCTATAAGTTAAACTTACCCGAAGAGCACAGTGGTATTCACAATGTATTCCACATCTGCAATCTGAAGAAGTGTTTCGCTGACGAATCACTAGTCATACCACATACAGATGTGCACATAGAAGAGAGCTTGAAGTTTGTTGAAAAACCTGTGTCGATCGAGGATCGACAGGTTAAGAAGCTTCGAAGGAAGCATGTACCGATTGTAAAGGTTAAATGGGATGCCTGTAGAGGCCCCGAGTACACATGGGAGGTAGAGTCCACGATGAAAGAAAAGTACCCTCATTTGTTTCAGTAAATCTCGGGGTTGAGATTTATTTTAAAGGGGTGAGGATGTAACACCTCGAAAATTCACGTCCTATAATGTATTGACACGTGTCATAAGCTTGAACGTGTGAAAGAATACTCTAGAGGGACTAAAGTTGACAAACATGGAAAGTATGTGAATATAAGGGTTTGAATTGTCAACAATGGATAAATATACTTTAAAATAGCCCTACAAAATGTTTATACCTTCAAACGAATAAATCATGGATCATGCGAAGCTAAATATGAAAGAAAGTGAGAGATTACAAACTATAGGGGTTAAATGTGTCAACATGTTTAAAGTATACCTCTGAATGACCTTTTAGCAAACCCGAAGCTTTGTAACGATTATTTATGCTCACTAGAATACATGATAAAAATTTCACCAAGTTTCGTTATCGTATGAGAAAGTTATGATCAAATTCGTATACGAGGGGTTAAAAGCGTCAACGATGAAGTTTATGACTTTTCGGTTGATAACAAAGCAAACCAAGGACTTAACGAAGTGGGTATAAGTCTTGGAGCCCTTATATGTCAATTTGGAGGGCTCATAATGCAAGAAATAAAGTCGAAACAACTTTACATGGACCAAGGACCTAAACACAAAAATCAGAAAATTTGATTTGATTCAAAAGGGGCGTCGCGCGACGCAAGGGACCCTCTGATGCCGAAAAACTTGCTAAGTGTCTGCCATGTCCATTGTAACCGACTTATAATGCCTTTTCTCAACACCAAGGGTTGCCTAGGCTTGCTTTTAGACATTAGGGACACTTGTTGATGATCAGGGATCAATGGTAGCATGTTTTGGCATGATCATGTGCAACCACAAACACTATATAAGGACCCTTTGGTTGCAACCTTGATCATTCACCCACAACTCATCTTCTGATCATCTCTGGAGCTCAAGAGCCTTCTCTAAGCATCTCTGGTCATGCATTAGACTTTGGTAAGTACCCTTGACCTTCCTTAACTGAGTTTTACTTAGTTATTAGCTTAAAAGTCAAACCGTCGTAATTAACGTTTGACTTAGCGATTAATCATTAATGGTCCAGTGATTAGTCAAATTGAAGGTAGTTATACTTTGGTAATTATGTGGGCATTAAACCCTTAAAAGGGCACCCTCTGATTCCCGCTCTAACTAGATCAAATGTCGGGTCAAAGTTGTTTATAAAAAGTCAACAGAAACTTAATTTGCAAATTAACATGTAATTAGCAATGTAGAAGGCATGTAACCTATTTTATCACTCATATAACTTGTTAATAAGTATAAGAACTGGTCTAAGCTTGTTTGATCCGACAATTTTCTGTTTAGACCCGGTTCGGAACCGAAAGTCGCAAAACTTTGACTTTTGCTTTGACTTCAGTTCTGACCCGATTTAGTATGATTTGAAAATGCCTTAGAGCTTCCTTAGGACCAGGCTACATGTTGGTATAACCCTCTGTGGTTGGTTCATTGAATACCCGATTCGTTTACATGTTTCCGTTAATTGCTTAATGTTGACCATAATGTCCTTTTGACCATAAAATGAGAATTTTTGATATATGAAAGAACAATAATCTTTGTTACTAAATTATAAACATGTCCCTAAAGTTTCATATCAGTTCGAGGTCCAGATTAGGAGTTATGGTAAATAGCGCATTTAAGAAACTTTTTGTTAATTAAACGGCACAATTAGCATAAAGCCTATCTAAACCCAATTTTGACACCAAACCTTTTACCCACTGATGTAATATAATATTTTAGGATTTTTAAAGATTTTTAATTATTTTTAACCTGCTCATAACCTAAGGTTATGGCGTTGATTCGGTAAATACCGATTATACCCTTTTTAGTTATAAAATGAGTTCTACATAATATTTTGACACCAATCCAACTGCTACTAATTTTAATTAATAAATGAAGTATTTTGAACTTTATAACCTGATCAGAAAACTCAGATTTCCTGTATAACCCGGAAATCGCCTAAAATGGCTTTTTAAGCGTATTAAACACATAGTTTATGTTTAAAACCATTTTTGTCATATAACACTTATCACAACTGATATGACCTATTAAAATAAGTTATTTTACTGATGTATTAGGACCCGAATCTCAGAATTTCATTTAACCTCTTTTATAACATTTAAAATGACCAAAATACCCCTACGGGGCTTAAATTGAGATTAAACTCGTTTAGGGCATAATGGAAGATATCCTACTGATATCACAACATATTTAAAGCATATTGACTTAGGAAACCTGTATATGACTCTTACGGTTACCCGTTACGCTTCTTACGTGTTCGGTTCGGTTTATGTAACTAGTTTGCATAAATTAGCCGAAACGGGTCAAACCTTGTCGTTTTTATCTCAAAATCCAGAATGTGTTTAGATTACCCATATTATACAAGTCTTCAAACTTTTCGGGTCTAAATCACATCCTATTCTGGTCTTCGCTTAATCACGCGTTCGAACCGTATCTTTCTTTAAAACAAACCGGTCTAGGCTTAGGCTTAATTAAAGACCCGTTAGGATTCTAATAGGTTATTAAAAACCTTCGTTCCAGAATAGGAGACCCAGTAAAAGCTACACGCACTTGCTATTTGTGATTGATACTTGCAAAGGTAAATACTTTTAACTTATTTTCCCTATACGGGCTTGGGGTATGGTATATAAAATACCGCTTGGTCGGACATTGAATCTTTAATCGAATAGAGGTTAAATCATTGATATGCTCCGTTTTGAAATGTTTTGTTTGCTTAAAGCCTTTGGGGGGTTAATGACCATGTCTGGATATCCTTGGCATCATCTTACGAGATGGCCACGACCTAAGCATGGGGTGTAGGCGTACACCCGTCAGTGCCAAAATACATAATGTGGTGTGTCTATTGATCTTTAACCCGGTCTACGGATTGGGCTACTGAACGCATAAGGAACATGTAATTCTTTTACAAGATTATATTCAAATAATTATCCCAAGTTATAAAAAGTTTGTGTGTCACACCCCAAAAATCCACACGTGGAGTATCACCGCTTGGAGGCGTGACTGATTGGTATCAGAGCCATTGGTTATTTCGAACTTGGTTTTAATAAGGGAAAAAGTTTTGTTAAAACCAGACTATAACCTGTACAGTGCTCAATGATCCACAACGACGCTTCGCTCCACGTGCAAGACTCGACATTCTAGGTGACATGATTTATGTTTACATTGCCTACTTGCTAGTTACATAGAACTTTGCTCATGGTATGCTTAGAAGAACGTAACAACTATTGTTTGAAAACACGTGTGTGTTTACTCTCTTCTGTCATCGCACTTTCGCAAACCCCTCTCACTCATGTTTTCCCTTGATATGAAGATCATGGCTGGACGCGTTAACATGACTCAAGCCCAGTTGACGGTCTGATTAACCAACAAGTTGCTGCGGCACTTGCAGCCGCCCAAGCAGGAGGTATACCCTGCAGTCGCAACTCCCTCTAGGATCATTAGATCCTACACTCCTAACCCCACTCTTGTGTTTAACTTTGTCCTATTCTCGTTTATACAACAGGCCAGCATGCTCAGCTGCCTGCGTGCACGTTTAAAACTTTCATGGACTGTCGTCCTAGTACTTTCAGTGGCACTGAAGGAGCAGTGGGACTCCTCCACTGGTTCGAGAAGCTCGAGTCAGTATTCGAAATGTGTGAATGCCCTGAAGCTCGCAGGGTGAAGTACGCCACTGGTACTCTCGAGGGCATTGCGCTGACTTGGTGGAATGCACAAGTTCAGATGTTAGGGCTGGTAGCCGCTAACGCCACCCCCTGGAATGATTTTAAGGACCTGATCAAGCAGGAATACTGTAGTCGTGATGACATCCACAAGCTGGAAGTGGAGTTCTTTAACCTGAGGATGACGGGGTCAGAGATAGAGGCGTATACGAAAAGGTCAAACGAGCTGGCCATCTTGTGTCCAACTATGGTGGAACCTCCCATCAAACGTATCGAGCTGTACCTCAAAGGCTTAGTACCAGAGATTCAAAGCCATATGACTTCTGCTAACCTTCCTACCATCCAGGATGTTACTCGTCTTGCTCATCGTCTCACAGATCAGGCAGTGGAACAGAACAGGCTGCCTAAGCGCATCGGTGCTACTACTACTCCTCCTGCTACTTCCAGTGACAACAAACGAAAGTGGGATGGAACCTCCAGTAAGGGTTCGACTTCAGTTTAGTCCCAGGCACAGCAACGAAAGATTGATGACTATCAGAGCCCTGGTCAGCAATCTTCTGGTAGTCAAGGGCAGGGTGGATATCGAGGAAACCTCCCAAAGTGCAACAAATGTAGTAGACACCACAATGGTCAGTGCAACAAGGGTCGTTGCCAGAGGTGTCTCAAGATGGGTCATGAAGCTAAGGATTGCAGGAGCTCACGACCTGCGAATCAGAATCATCAACAATAACCACCCGCTCCACAGAACCAGCAGCAGCAACAGCGAGGCAACAGGGGATGCTTTTAGTGTGGAGCTGAAGGCCACTTCAAGAGAGATTGTCCCCAACTGAACCAGAATCAGAACAACAACAATAATAACAACCAAGGGAATGGAAACAACGGGGGTAACAACGGCAATGGTGCCAGGGGTCGTGTATTCGTGATTGGCCAGGGGGAAGCAAGGAACGATCCCAACGTCGTGACGGGTAAGTTCCTACTAGACGACTTTTATGTTACTGTTTTATTTGATTCGGGTGCCGATACTAGCTACGTGTCCTTAAAAGTTAGCCAAATGCTTAAGCGCATCCCAACACTTTTGAACACCAAGCACACTGTAGAACTAGCTAATGGTAAGAGTTTAGAGGCCACACACGTAGTCAAGGGTTGTAATCTTGTTCTTGCAAATCAGACCTTCTCCATCGACCTCATTCCTATCGTTCTGGGTAGTTTCGACGTTGTCATTGGGATGGACTGGTTATCCCAACACCAAGCAGAGATTCTTTGCAACGAGAAGATTGTTCGTATTCCTCGTTCAGGTGATGAACCTCTCATGATTTGTGGCGACAAGAGTGGTGCTGTTGTGAGCATCATCTCTTTCCTTAAGGCCCAGAAGTGTTTGCGAAAGGGTCACAATGCTATTTTGGCTCCCGTTACTGACACCTCGAAGAAAGAGAAGAAGATAAAAGATTTTCCTATTGTACGTGACTTCCCTGAGGTATTCCCTGAGGAATTACCTGGCCTTCCGCCTCATCGTCAAGTCGAGTTTCAAATCGAGCTAACTCCTGGAGCAGCACCCATAGCTCGAGCGTCCTATCGTCTCGCTCCATCTGAATTGGAAGAACTATCTGCGCAACTACAAGAACTCTTGGATAAGGGTTTCATTCGTCCTAGCTCTTCGCCATGGGGAGCTCCAGTGCTATTTGTGAAGAAGAAAGACGGTACCTTCAGAATGTGCATCGACTACCGTGAACTCAACAAAGTGACCGTGAAGAATCGCTATCCTCTTCCACGCATTGACGACTTGTTCGACCAATTGCAAGGGTCGAGCTACTACTCAAAGATTGACTTGAGGTCAGGCTACCATCAACTAAGAGTCCGCGATGAGGACATCTCTAAGACAGCGTTCAGGACTCGGTATGGACATTACGAGTTCCTGGTTATGCCATTCGGGTTAACAAACGCACCTGTAGTTTTCATGGACCTTATGAACCGAGTGTGCAAGCCTTACCTAGATAAGTTCGTTATAGTTTTCATCGACGACATCCTGATCTATTCTAAGAGTCAGGAGGAACACGAGCAACATCTACGGCTTATTTTAGAACTTCTTCGAACGGAGCAACTATATGCAAAGTTCTCGAAATGCGACTTCTGGCTTCGTGAAGTCCATTTCCTAGGCCACGTGGTAAACAAGGATGGGATTCATGTTGATCCATCCAAGGTAGACTCGATCAAGAATTGGCCTGCACCCCATACACCAACAGAAATTCGCCAATTCTTGGGCTTGGCAGGTTACTACAGAAGATTTATCAAGGATTTCTCCAAGATCACGCAACCTCTTACCTCACTAACTCAGAAGGGCGTCACCTATCGTTGGGATGATGCACAGGAAACAACGTTTCAGCACTTAAAGGATAGACTTTGTAGCGCACCTATCCTCTCATTGCCTGAAGGCACAGACGATTTTGTAGTTTATTGCGACGCATCCATTCAGGGTCTTGGATGCGTGGTGATGCAACATGACAAGGTTATTGCATATGCGTCATATCAACTTAAAGTTCACGAAAGGAATTACACTACACATGATTTAGAGCCGGGAGCTGTTGTTTTCGCACTCAAAATATGGAGACATTACCTGTACGGTACCAAGTGCACCATCTACACCGATCACAGGAGTCTCGAGCATATCTTCAAACAAAAAGAGTTGAACATGCGACAACGTCGATGGGTCGAGCTATTGAATGATTACGAAGGTGCCATCAAGTACCATCCGGGCAAAGCCAATGTTGTGGCCGACGCCCTCAGTCGAAAGGATACTACACCTAGGCGCGTGCGAGCCTTACAACTTACCATTCAGTCTAGTCTTCCTGCACAGATACGAGATGCTCAGGTAGAAGCCTTGAAACCAGAAAACATCAGGGCTGAAGCCCTACGCGGCTCAAGACCGCGGTTAGAACAAAAGGAAGACGGTGCTTACTATGTAACAGGACGCATCTGGGTCCCACTCTATGGCAACCTACGAGAGCTTGTGATGGATGAAGCACACAAGTCTCGCTACTCAGTACATCCTGGTTCAGATAAGATGTACCACGACTTGAAAACTACGTATTGGTGGCCTAGCATGAAAGCTCACATAGCAACTTACGTTAGCAAATGTTTAACTTGTGCGAGAGTCAAGACCGAATACAAGAAACCCTCAGGCCTACTTCAACAACCAGAGATACCACAATGGAAATGGGAGCAAATTTCCATGGATTTCGTTACTGGCCTGCCTAGATCTCAACGTGGAAATGATACTATTTGGGTGATCGTGGATCGACTCACAAAGTCTGTACACTTCTTGGCTATCAAGGAAACGGATAAGTTCTCCACTCTAGTAGACGTATATCTTAAGGAAGTTGTCTCGAGGCACGGGGTGCCCACCTCCATTATCTCTGATCGTGATGCGCGTTTTACTTCTGAATTATGGCAGGCAATGCACAAGTCTTTTGGTTCTCGATTAGATATGAGCACAGCGTATTACCCGCAAATGGATGGGCAGTCTAAACGCAGCATCCAGACCCTTGAAGACATGCTTCGTGCATGTGTGATAGATTTTGGCAACGGCTGGGAAAAGCACCTGCCATTAGTGGAATTTTCGTATAATAACAGCTACCACACCAGCATCCAAGCAGCTCCGTTTGAGGCATTGTACGGGCGTAACGATCACCTCTTTGTTGGGCAGAGGTGGGGGATAGTCAGATCACTGGCCCAGAACTTGTGGTAGACACAACAGAAAGGATTGCTCAAATACGACAACGAATGGCGGCAGCTCATGACCGTCAGAAAAGCTACGCTGATAAGGGCAGGAAACCACTCGAGTTCCAGGTTGGGGATCAAGTGCTACTTAAAGTCTCACCCTGGAAGGGTGTTGTTCGTTTTGGTAAACGAGGCAAGCTGAATCCACGATACGTTGGACCGTTCGAAATCATTGAGAAAATAGGCAGGGTGGCCTACAAACTGAACCTACCAGTAGAACTCAGTGGAGTTCACAACGTTTTCCACGTGTCAAATCTGAAGAAGTGTCTGTCAGATGAGACCCTCATAGTTCCTTTGAAGGAGCTCACTATCGACGATCAGCTGCGATTTGTCGAGGAACCAGTAGAGATTACTGACCGAGATGTGAAGATTCTCAAGCATACTAGAATTCCTCTTGTTCGAGTTCGTTGGAACTCCCGTCGTGACCCAGAGTTCACCTGGGAACGCGAAGACCAGATGAAACAAAAGTATCCCCAATTGTTCGTAAACAGTACAACCACTGCTGAGGCTGAAGCTACTGCGGAATTTCGGGATGAAATTCCAGATCAACCGGGGGAGGATGTGACACCCCAGGAAAACCATGCAACTTAACTAGCTTCCTCAGTGAGTACGTAGCAAATTTCGGGACGAAATTTCTTTCAACTTAGGGATAATGTGACAACTCATATTTTCAAACCTCTCTTTGTACTTTGATATAACGTATGTGGAACGTTATGTGATTATGTGAACTTTGTGATTAATTGAATGTTATGTTATGTGTTTATGTGTAATGAATTGTATTGTATATTAACGAACTGATCGCACAACACAACCCGATTGCACAAGCCCTGTTGGGCCGCACAACATGTACTCGAATCAAAAGGGCAGCCCAAGTTGGGTTCGGCCCACTCCTTCATGCGCATACACACACCCTTAGGGAGTTTTGTTTCTCATTTGTTGCAAAACAAGAACACACACAAACCCTACTCTCTCTTCCTTCTCTCACGAAGCCGACGGCAAACACCCTCATCTCTCGAAGCTTTCTTGCTTGGATCGATTCTATTCTCCTCTCAATTGGTTAGTGTTTGTAATTATTAACTGTATGTTAGATGATGTTATGATCTATATGTATTACATGATGATTTAATGATATCTTGTGATTGAATGTGATATAAACTATTAATGGTTGATGTTCATATAATCGGCTCACATGTGTATGATTGGATCATGATACGATTTAGTAATCAAATAATGATAATGATGATTAGAACCGAAGGTAGGTAAGTCGGTTGGGTTGTGTTTGAACTCGGATGATATGTGATGATCCTAGTGTTAGATCCGATTGAATGTTATAATAGGTTGTGTTCTTGATTCGGATGTTTATTTAGGGTTCATATGAACTTTATGATAAAAACCTTGTTTTGATCGATTAAGGGATTGGTTAGAAATCACTGATTGTGTTGATTGATAAATGGCAAATTTGGAAACTGTTGGAATGATTGTAACTATTGCATGAATTAAGGAGATTAGTTAACCAGTTGCACAAACCCTCTCGGTCGCACAAGATCAGATTTTATCTGGTCGCACAAGACCGAATCACACAAGTGCCGATCGCACAAGCCCTTGAATCGCACAAGGGCTAGTCGCAAAAGATTGGGTACAATCACACTAAGCCCCGTGTACAATCAGTTTATGCATGATCGCACAAGACCTCGTGGATCGCACAAGACAGTGCCGATCGCACAAGGCTTGGGCCACACACAAACATTTGGACGGTTGGGCCTTAAAGCCCAATA
Organism: Helianthus tuberosus; assembly: GCA_030545235.1. Lineage (NCBI taxonomy): Eukaryota > Viridiplantae > Streptophyta > Magnoliopsida > Asterales > Asteraceae > Helianthus > Helianthus tuberosus. The sequence continues at coordinate 113,910,495 of CM060442.1, forward strand.
TCCACTCGCACAACCCAACTGGATCGCACAAGTCCTCCGGATCGCATAATTCTATCTGGATCGCACAAGACCAATGTTTAGTTGTTTGGGCCGTTTACATGTTGGACTGTTTATTTATATTGGGCCAGTCACTCGCACAAGATGTTATTGGGTTGTACGATTACCTCAGCCCAATACATTCTGATCGCACAAGTTGGGTTTTATGTGTTTACTGTTTCGTCTAGCATGTTTAATGTGTTGCCATGATCAATACGTGTTCGTAATATGTTAACTTATGTGTAACCATACGTACTTTGCTTGAACCTAGACCTGACTTGTATGGTAACCATGTTAGGACGTGGTTGACCACATTTAGCTCAAGTAACCTTTCTGTGCATCTGCCGAGCAAACCAAGGTGAGTTCACACTCTTTCCAAGGCATGGGATTCCCAAGGGTTGGGAATGGGTTAATGATTTAAACGGTAACTACAACCATCCTCCGTGGGTAGGATGCCAAGATTACACACTGGACCAAACCTCTATCATTGAAGTCCCTCATTTATATCGACTTAATCGCCGAGGCCTATGGCGAGTGGGTTATTAGTTAATAGCGCTATTAGGTTTAACAAACCTCACACCGTGCCAGTCGGACGGGTGTGTACTAATGGACTATAGGCAAAGGGTCAATGCTGATAGACATTGACTTAGGGCACCTCTTACATTTTCGTAGTAGTCGATACACGTGGTCTAATAACACATGGGAAGCCCCCACTAATCTTCGCAAACATGTCTGGGAGACCGCGATACGAATCAATACGATACATGGTTTACAAAACAAACATACGAATTACGAAACGAATGCTATCACTAAACAACCAACTGTGAACTCGCTCAACTTTTTTGTTGACTCCTTGTTACATGCCTTGCAGGTCGTTAGGTACTCATGGAGCTTGCACAGGGAGGCGTAGTCGTTGTGGGATATGGCAGTGTGCCATGATTAAAACATTACATCATTTCGAACTTAGTACTTATGTTGGGTTTTACATTTATGCTTCCGCTAAACACTTAACTATGCTTTGGTTTTGATGTGACAACTGTGTTCTGTAACCGATGTACGATGTAAAACAATGATGATTATTAATAAAACAATGTGCTTTGGTGTTATTATATGTGTTTTGGTGTTTCTATGTGTGTATTTGTGTTTGGTGATTTTTCAATTTGATTCGATTCCAATTTCAAGCTCTAAATCGCTTTCTGGAAGGTTATACGCAAACTGGTGCTTAAACGCAGTCAGTATAACATGACAAACACTCCAGAATAGTGACATAGGCTTAACATACCTTAAATAACCTCCACATAACTTAGAAATAAGTTTTGAATGGTTTGGTGTGTTGAAATCAACTTTGTTCGATCGCAGGGACTATTTGTGTCAAACTGCGAAACTATGCCGATTTGTATAGTAATGAACATTTTGGAACTTGATCATAAGTTAAACATACCCTAAATAACCTTTACATAGCTTAGAAATAGGCTTTGAGGGGTTCGGTATGCTAAAATAAACTTTATTGATCAATAGGGATTGAAAGCGTCAAAAAGTGCATAAGTTTGCATTTTCGCGCATATCTTACGTTCTGAATATATCCGGACCTCCAAAAATTTATGCAAGTATTAAAATATTTTATTTTAGTGTTTGGCATAAGAAAATTCCATTCGTCGCTTAGTTTTGATCGTTTTTGCGTTCGTTACGACTTCCGTCGTAATTAACCGAACAACGCAACCGTACGACCAAACGAACCGACATCCGAGATATTTTTGAGCATGTTTTGAGTTCCCTATACTTTAACTTTATTTTAGAGCCTTGAAATGGGGTTAACAGGGCTTAAAAGTGCAAAAAAAAAAAATCAAGTTTTACAAGGGCAGGGACCATTTTTGAAATTTCTGGCAGATTCAATGAACCTAGTCCATTTTGAAGTGTGATGGTTTTAACCCATGGTTTTGCAAAATCATGGGCTGGTATTCAATAAACATAGTCCATATTAGGGGCTCCCATGGTTTTAGAAAACCATGGGCACACATGTAAGGTCCAGATCAAAGCTCAGTTTTCGATGAACGATCTTAACGGTTCTTGAATTCCTATAAATACTCACCCTCACTTCCTCCCAAAGAACACTTGAATCTGATTTTGGCTCTCTAAGTTGAAGTTTATTCTTCATACCTGAGAGTAAATCGGATCAAGAGCTTGCGGGGACCTTCTGTAAGTGTTCTTTCGTTCTTTTCATTCGTTTTAGCGTTAAAGTCAAACTGCGTTTGACTTTCTGCATTGACCAGTTTATGGTCAATGTGAAGCTCGTTTGAACTTCATAACGTGAGCGTAATCATGATGGTTATAGTCCCTAGTGACTATACCTACTGATTACCACGTTATCTAGGCTCAGTGACGAGTCGTAGTTTCGGCCAAAATGCGCATTTACGCGTATTTTGTAACCAAACTACTCTAGGATATCAAAATCGTTTGTTTTGATATCAAAACCTGTTTTCTAACTTAACTAAACATGTTTTAGCATGTTTAGCTCGTCACTTTTTAGATTAGTGCTTATGTAGAGTCGTAAGTCAAGCGGACTAAACACCCGCTTAAACTTTCGAACATGACCCGTTTGGTCGATCATTAGGATCTGACCAAACATGGTTAGGTGACCATAGTATATAGGGAATAACCTTCCAAGGTTATACCTTATGGTCGCTTCGTTTAAGTAGTTTTATGATAGGTAGTTTATATGCCTTAGGTAAATTACCAAAAATGCCCTTTTAAGCCAAAATTCATTTTTAGCATATGTAACATAACCTTTGGTATCTAAACTGATTAGACAACAATATTAAACATGTTGAGGCATATTTTACTTATCATAGGACTAGTTAGGCGTTCCGAACGCGTTTCACGCGCAAGACGCGTTAAAGTAGCATAAGCTACCTTAATGGGTCGCGATGGGTCGAAAGCACTTAGGTTAGGTTTCATTTAGGATGTAGGCCTTGTTAAACCATATCACATGAGTTCCAACACTCATTTGGTTTACAAGACCTCATTCTGTCCGATCTTCCGATTTAGGCGTCTTTTTTTTACTAGTAATTCGACTACTAGGTGCTGTTTGATTTCTCTGGTTTACTCGAGTTTGTTGAAGTACTATTGATTGAGGATACCTTGCACTACATGTGAGTACATAGTTCCCCTATTTTACTGTTTTCAATTGTTTTGGGGTGATTCATATGTACAAAATGTTTTTAAGGTTTAAACGATGATTTCAAAAACGAATAGAACGATTTATACTAAACTAATAACGATTTCGATAATGTGAACGAACTTGTTGGTTGTAGTTACATAACGAATGACATTCATTAATTTTGGCCGAACCGACCAGTATTAGGTTATGGTACCATATGATCTGACAAATCCCGTTATTGCGCTATACCCATGGTTATGTGTGGGTGTTGTGGGTAACGACTGAATCTGTAATTATTAACTTACCCTTTGGAGGTTTGTTAATACGAGAAGCGAGGAACGAGGTAGTCGAGTCACGAAGGTTTGAATGTTATTAATGAGACGACCATATATAAGTTTTCACAATTAAAACGAGGATGATTTAAACGATTTAAACGAGTAAACGATTTGGAGACGATTTGGAAACGATGTTAAACGATTTGGGTAAACGATTGGTTTTTGGCTAGTGTTTAGATAACGGGACGGGTGTAATGTGGTGAAAACATGGTAGATACGCCGCTAGTACTTCTTATATATAAGTGTTTTCAACATATTACATACTGTGGCGCTGTTTAGTTCACTTGGGTAAACGATATTGAAACGATGTCACTCAACGATGTTTTCGAAGTAATATACGAGTTTTATTAACGAGTTTATACGAGATGTTTTACAAGATGGTTTTCTAAAACAAAAAGCTTTTGGGTTAAGAATCGTGGCTACGAAATTTTATAAATTATAACCATCTTGATTTGAGTTGGTTAATCATGTTGCAATATTATACATTTTTAAAAACAAGGTTTTCGAAGTATTGCAATATATGTAAACAAGCCATGATTTCGATACTCTTATAAAACCTATGTACTCGCCAGCATTTCTTTGCTGACTTTGTTTTTACATATGTTTCAGGTGTTGTTGCTTGATTGACGTTCTAGGATGCATGCGTCACATAGGATCTGGACGAGGCCTTAGTGACATAAAACAATGATAGTCGATATAAAACTTGTTTGTTATGTGTTAAAACAATGTTAATGTTTAATATTATCAATAAAACGAAACACTTTTTGTATCCATGGTTATGAAACGATAATTCTGTTACAACACCCCCCGACGTTTCCGACACGCTTTATTGTTTTACGTGGTCGGGGTGTGACATATACAACCCCCTTGTGAAACTACACATCACCATTGATGATGATCCCAACATAATGAGATGATCAAAGAAGATATTCATCGACAAAAACACATAATATTAAGTCTTAAACTCATAATCATCCGTTTACGGGCTAGGTTATCTAATCCTATTGGTTGGTTAGCATGGTATTGGTGGGTCCCGTGGGTTATTGGGTTTTTTTTTCTATCTTTTAATGGTAACTTTTATTCGATGCACCAGTGTTTTCCTTTTTTGGTTTGTTCCCCAATGTCTGTGCATTCAGTTGTACTTTTGTTTTGTATGTACAAACTGATTACATATTTATGCAGTTGATCTTTTATTTATACGATGTTTGTTTGGAATGTTTGTAATCTTTTCGAATGTTTTTTTCGCAACATATTGTACGATGTTTTAATTAAACAGGTTTGTGTAATTTAATAAAAATATCTAACTCAAGCTATATAAGCTCGGACTTAAACTAAAAGCATTGACATTCAAACAAAGTTTTTTCTACAAAAGTCCTTAGTTTTTAAGAAAAAAACATAACATACCATAATACACATAACCGAAAACTAAACCGTGACCAAACCGGAAATAACTATTCGGATTTTGCTAAATATTATTTTTCCTTCAAAACTGGAATTAAATCCGTTATTGTTGTTAACTTCATACAATGTTGTTGGTGTATACATATTAGATTAAAATAAACTCGAGTAAATTATTTGTTTGTTTTGTTTAGCGAATTGCCTAGGTTAGAATAAGTTTCCTTGAAAAGGAAAACATAAAGTTTGTCAATGTAATCGATAACAAAGTCCAAATAATATAAAAATTGATAGATCTATTTCTTTAACAACTTTTTTAATATATATTTTAAAAAAACTATAATCTACAACTTTCAAACAAAAACACAACCAAATACACTCAAACAACAACCAAAACAAAACATCATATCCCCATATGCTGCGCTTTGGCCAAAGCGCATCATATAGGTACAGCCGACAGACAACGACTGACGGGTGTCAGTCTGTGTCGTTGACCTTGTACCTATATGTTGCGCTTTGGCCAAAGCGCAACGTTTGTGGGTATCCAAAAAGCCAAGGGGTATGTTGGAATAAACGGGGCTATATTAAAACTATCAAAATAAAGGAGGTTCACAAGTACAACACAACAACATTATTAAAATAGATACATAGGGTGAGGTTCCTCTACAAAGTGTTTTGGGTCATTGGATGAGTGGTTTTAATGGTTGAGGTTAGAAGAATGGCATTTTTTAATATTTATGTTTTAATTAATGACAAGTTTGATTGATGAAGGGCGTTTTGGTAATGGAACTTGTTAAAAAAAAGAAACAATCATCATTCCTTCTTTCTCGCATAACATCTCCCACATTATCTCTATGCACTAAACAAAAATCTCCTAAAATTATGGATAGATATTAAGATAAAAGATTTATTCGTGTTTAAAAATCGGAGTTCGATTTTGTTTATTATCTAGGGACGAGAATCAGAGTTCATTTTTTTTTTTATCAAGTAGTGTGTTCTATATTGGAGATAAATGAAAAACTGATATACGATATGCTTATAAAACACATTGTGAAGAATCTGTGAATAAATATTTAATGGAACTAGAAACTGATAAAAACACTATGAAGAAACTGTGAAGAAAGACACATTGTTAAGAAATTGTAAAGGGAAACACGTTAGAATTGTGAAGAAACTGTGAAGGAAAACACGTTGATAAAACACACTGTGAAGAATTGTGGAAAAAAAGGTGAATGAAAGCAGAAACTGATAATACACACTCTAAAGAACTACGTAAAAAGTTAATGAAACGGAATTTGATAAAAACACACTGTGTTAGAATCGGATGAAGCCATTACCATAATCAGTAATTGCATTAGACATCAAAGTTTTGATCCGTAATATACAACGAAAATAATAATAAACATGATTGGATGAAGGATGAGATGAATGATGCGTGAAAAAAGTCTACATAACTGATACAATCGTGAATTAAAAAAAATGGAGTTTTCTTAAAAATCTTAATTTTTTGCTTAGAATTATCTCTTTTTTTAAATAACTTATTTAGCCAATTAAAATTGTGCCACTTTATTAAAAATAGATATAGATGACTCACATCACTTTCTACACAACCACCAACTTCTTATCTAACAAAGATGATTAAGGTAATAAGAATAACTGTATTTCCTAAAAGTAGATAAAAAAGGATAAACAATTTGTTGAAAAAAATAAAGGGTTTGGAGATACGGGGGATCGAACCCCGTGCCTCTCGCATGCAAAGCGAGCGCTCTACCATTTGAGCTACATCCCCACCTGCTAAGACATTCCACTTTTCCTATATTATTATTCTAAATAAACCAAACGTTCATTTCTTAACCTCCCGTTATCACCGAAATTAACCAATCCTCCTCTATCCGAAGCTTGAATTGAAGGTATGGCTGCTCTCCACTTCTTCAACTTCTACAAACCCTCCTTATTCCGAATCCAGTCTCGTAAACTCTTCATCACCAACGTTGGCACATCCAACAACCGTCTTCATAAACCCAACACCAACATAATCCGGTTTCTTTCTTCTTCCTCAACATCAATAGGGCACTCAAATGTATCGAAAACCGTAGGGTCTTCTGAAACTGTTTCAAAATCAAAAGAACATGAGCTGTGGCTCTATAATACGATGAGCAAAGAGAAGGAGCTGTTTAAACCTAAAGTGGAGGGTAAAGTTGGGATGTATGTTTGTGGTGTTACTGCTTATGATCTTAGTCACATTGGTCATGCTAGGGTTTACGTTTCCTTCGATATCCTTTTCAGGTCTATTTCTCTTTTACACTTCATTCTAATTCTTCTTATATTTGTTGATGTATGTAGAAAAGGGGATAATTTTGACTTAGAACATATAAAACAGTTATGAGATAGAACTAGTGTGTGTTTTCATTGGATTGGTTAGAGAATTGAATATAGATAGATAGATGGATGGATATTTGGGCTTTTTGATTTCGAGATTATAAACCGTTTGTCTTGAAAAACAATTTGCTACTATGGAAGTTGTTATAATTACACCAAAGACTTGTAAACATGTTTTAAATGCTTACAAAGTTACAAGAAGGTAAAGTAATTTTTTTTTGTTTATCTTGGTAGGCTGTGGTTTCTCATACAGAGTAATGTGATTGTGACCATAGATTTCTTGTATTTCAAAGAGTTTAGATAATTAAGTAAGTTTGGTTTGTTTGTTTATACTGGTTGTTGCTAATCAGGTGGCTTTCTATCTGTTTTACTTGAAACTTAGGCAGATATCTACGGTTCATGGGATATGAAGTCAATTATGTTCGAAACTTTACTGATGTTGATGATAAGGTAAGTGACTTATCATTTAGTATTAAATCAATCCCTGTCTAGCTAAGCTCTTCCAGCTGCGTATATGTGACTTTTTTTAGGCTCTGTACTTTCACAAGCAACAAACATGGGTGTAAAGCTTATAGCTGTTGCTATTTGAGGGATGGTGTTACTGGTTCCACCATTAAACCCCCCCCCCCCCCCCCCCCCCCCCCCATAAATGAAAAACTTTTTTGTAAACAAGACAATAATGGACTTTGTTTATTAATTTATTTACTTTATTATTTTTAGGATTATCTTTCACAAAGTAAGTACATTGCCTAAAGTACAAATTTTAAGAGGCCTAAACTGTAGTAGAAGATGTGATTGCCTTCAGCTCATTAGCTTTCTGGTCAACTGTTATTATCGCCTTTTGAATAAAATGAAATAAAGGGTAGTCCCATAGTTACCTAAATCACTAGGGTAGCCACGATCCACTTATTGGATCGTGGTGTATCCAATCGCCAGTCGCTATCGCCTACCGATCCAGAACACTATGGTCCGGCAATCCAATTTGCTTCGGTACGGCGTTCCGATTTGATAAGGTTCGGCGAATTTGATTAAGTTTCGTACCATACGTAATACGTATACGAACCAATTCAGTTCCAATTCGCGAATTTAGAAAGTTACAAACAAACGTATCCAGTAATCTCTGGTTTTTGGAAGTATAAGAGCTAAAACAGAAATGAGCATAAAGCTTGTTACTTTTTAATGCAAATAACGCTTTCAAGAAGATCATCTTATGAACATAGGATAAAAGGAAATGAAGCTGCCACTATGTAAATATCACGGATCGATATGATAGAGAACTTCGTGTTGACCTTAAGTTCTTGTTGTATGCTTAAAAGGTGGATGGTTCAACAAGTAAATTTCCTCAAATGATTAGTTAGCTATGCATCCCGACACAAGACTATGCGTTCAAGTACCAACTGCTTGTTATATATTATGACAGGATAGCTTAGTGCAATTTTCAAATTCTGTAGATAATTGCTAGAGCAGTTCAATTGGGAGAGGATCCAATCAGCTTAAGCAGACCGCTTTTGTGAAGAGTTTCATAGAGATATGGACTATCTTCACTGCTTACATCCTACTGTAGAACCTCGTGTTTCTGATCACATGCCCCAAATCATTGATATGATAAAACAAGTATGTTTTTTAATCATAGTAATATTTTATGATAGCAGTATATAAGTTGTTATTAAAACGACTGCATTTTGCAAAGTAATATTTAAGTCGTTCCAATTTCTTTGTTCCATTACAGATTCTTGACAATGGACGTGCCTACAGAGTTGAAGGTGATGTATATTTTTCTGTTGATGAGTTTCCTCAATATGGGCGACTTTCTGGGCGGAAGTTAGAAGATAATCGAGCTGGTGAACGTGTAGCAGTTGACTCGAGGAAAAAGAATCCAGCTGATTTTGCTCTGTGGAAAGTAAGAAGCTGATTCATAAATAAGGATTTAATGTTTTTGAATAAAACAGTTTTGGAGGTTGTAAATACTTGACTGTACTTTGGTTGACTTGTAAACTGTTCCTCCCATTTCTTTTTCAGCTATTTTTTTTTCTTTTTGCTTTCACCCGTTTATATTTTCAATTTTTTTACTTGTAGTCTGCAAAGGAGGGTGAGCCTTTTTGGGAGAGTCCATGGGGGGCTGGAAGACCTGGATGGCATATAGAAATGCAGTGCAATGAGTGCTGCTTATTTAGGTTACTCGTTTGATATTCATGGCGGTGGAATGGATCTTATTTTTCCCCACCACGAAAATGAAATCGCCCAAAGTTGTGCGGCATGTGATAAAAGCAACATAAGCTATTGGATACACAACGGTTTCGTGACTATCGACTCTCAAAAAAATGTCCAAATCACTTGGTAACTTTTTCACAATTCGCCAGGTAAAAGAGCGGTTTGATCTTTCATCATCAATTTTTTTTTCATCCTTGTTAGTTATGTATATTTGTTTTTATCATTAACACTTTCACTGTGGGTTTGTTTATCATTAACAGCATCAATTTTTTTTAATCCTTGTTAGTTATGTATATTTGTTTTTTTATCTTATTTGTTTATCATTAACATTTTCATGGGATGTGATTGTGGGTCCCGTTATGGAGATTGGAAGAAATGATAAATAAATAAGATCTTAGTCAGGCTTAATTATTAAATTTTAGAGTTAAATGCCCGGATAGTCCCTGTGGTTTGGGCTTTTTTCACCTTTAGTCCCTAACTTTCTAAAATTACAGCTATAGTCCCCAACTTTTCCAATTTCGTTCCCGAATGGTCCCTGGCGCAGATGGAGGTTAGTCTATTTAGTTAAGTGGGTGTGAAATGACCTAAATACCCTTACATCATTTGATTAAATAAACTCTGAACGAATTGAAGAACTTATACATTTTTTATTGTATAAGTTTTTGTGTAACTCTAGAAAAGGATAAACAAGATCCACTTAGTGTATTATCAAACCATTCTTCAAAAAATCAAAATCTCAACAGAAGAATCAACGTTCAAGATTCCTCCAAGATTTCATGTAAAATTCATTCAAATAATGCTAAGACACATAGAATTTCTGGGTTCCTGATCAGGGTTCTTCTTCCACAGATTAAAACACCATGGAAACCATCAAGGTTTCTCCTTTATGTCATTCTCTCAAAAACCATCTTCAAGAACACCCCTTTTAACAACTTGTTTTCGCCAATTTCGAGCTTCTGTGAATGAACTTCAGTCAAACTCCATCAACAATTTATCTGAAGTGTACAGGATTCCGGTAAAGGTTGTACTCCGGCGAGGTTCCGATGACGCAGACGTCCAAACAGAGAGTGATTATTATTCGAAAAAATTGAGTGCCGCCGGAAAGAGATGGGATTGCCGGAGAACGTGATTTTTTTCTGGAACTGGGAAAATGGCGCTTTGATTTGTTTATGAATTCTAGAATCCGATATTGGCAACTAAGGTCCCTGAGGTTGAGTTTGGTTTCAAGTTTTGTGTACACACAGAAAAGGGATTTCTGATTCAGATGTAACCTGCCGGAATCTTGCCGGAAAATCGCAGGGATCAACAACTTCAGGTGACGTGGACCTGTTATTTTGCCGGGGGCTGAGATGGTAGTGGTGGTGGTGGTGGAAGGTGGAGGTGGTAAAGGTTGAAGAAGATGATGAGGGTGGGGTGGGTGGTGGGTCCCACATTATTTTTAAGTATTATTTATATATCTTTTAACTTTTTAATTATTAATTTAACAAGTAAGGGTATTTTGGTCATTTCACATTCACTTAACACCAAAAACTAACTGATGTTAGGAGTAGGGGACTATCCAGGAACAAAACTGAAAAAGTTGGGGACTATAGCTGTAATTTTAGAAAGTTAGGGACTAAAGGTGAAAAAAACCCAAACCACAGGGACTATCCGGGCATTTAACTCTAAATTTTATGTACTCTCTACTAGTCTATGCCCTTGTAAATTGCAATGGTTAATTAAGTCAAAGTCAAATGTTCAGCTATGTTTTCAAATATCATATTGCAATGAATAACTGGCTACTTTCATATATTATGGGTAATCTTTATTGGGAAACCTGGAGAATGCTGGCGTGACGGTACTATACAAATACCATCAGTTAATTCATAGTGATGATACGGAGATGGTCGACTTTGAATGTAAAATATATTCGAAACAGTAAAACTTGCAATTCTATGAACATCAACTTTGAGCAGTTTATTATTATTAGTTCTCAGGTTATAGAACTATATCATCCATTGGCATTGAGGCTTTTCCTGATTGGAACACACTACCGATCCCCTATCAACTACTCTGATGTGCAGCTGGAAAGTGCTTCTGATCGCGCTTACTACATATATCAGGTATCTTAATCTGTGTTAAATTAAAAATAATTAACCTTCGGGGTTTCTATATGCAACATTAAACCAAAGTCAAAATCGGTTATCTTGGTTGCAGACATTGCAAGATTGTGAAGATGTCGTAGGCCAGCAAAATGAATCTAGTCAGAAAGAAAATATACCTACTGAAATACTCGATTGCATAAAAACTTTTAACGATGTATTTATTACTTCAATGTCTGAAGATCTTCACTCTCCAGTTGTCCTCTCTGCAATCTCTGATCCTTTGAAAACTGCCAATGATCTTCATACCCGTAAGGTACATATCTTTTCATGGTAATTTAGGTGCATACTCTCGGGTAATTAAACTTGTTCCCCAAGTTAACTTGCAACAATTTGCAGGGGAAGAAGCAAAAAGCACGGATACAGTCACTTGCTGCTATAGAGAAGGCTATCAGGAATGTTCTTGATATTTAGGGCTTATGCCAGCAAGTTACCATGAGGTAGGTACCTTTTTCATTATATTTTTCATGCAATGACTTCCTGAATCAGTTTTTGACATAAACATTTCATATGAAAAACGGACAAAAATATGTTTGCGGGTCAACCCAACTGACATTGCTGATCCATATGGTTTTTTTTTGAAGGTTCTGCAGCAGCTGAGGGAAAAGGCACTGAAGCGAGCAAAGTTAACCGAAGACCAAGTTATTGAACAAATCAATGATAGGAACACTGCACGCAAAAACAAGGAGTATGAACGATCAGATGCGATCCGAAAACACTTGGCTACACTTGGTATCGCCCTCATGGATAGTCCCGAGGGCACAACCTGGAGACCAGCTATTCCACTTGCCATGCAAGAACAACATTCCCCGCAATCTTGAAATCACAATTTATTTAGCAGGAACACAAGCTGCTGATTCGTCTGGTGCCCGTTCAACAGTTTTAAACTTAATTAGTACGGTTTCATTTGTTGGTTTAGCTATAGATTGAGTTTGTTTTGAGTCCATTTTGTTTCAGAATGGACGTTTGAATGCCTTAGAACTATTTTATCACTAATATACAGAGGTTGGTTCTCGTAAGAAGTTGGAAAAATGTGCGAAGTATACGATATGGTTCCTAGCTACGTATGGAAAAAAAACATGGTGATAGTTTTGTAAATGGCCAGGAAACAATATAGGCTAATATATATAACCGGAAGGTATTCCTGTCAATATATTACTAACATGTGAAACCAAAATAGAAATCCTTTGTGTAGTGTTTGGTATGTAAGGATGAGAGGAGGAATGGAATGGACCATTACGAAAGAATCAAGAAAAATGTGTTTGGTTGGTCAATGAAATGGAATCACCCATTACATAAGCCAGTGGCGGATCCAGAAATTATTTGACGGGGTCCGGATGAGGGGTTCACCCGTATTTTCAAGGGGTGCAGTCGGGTTCTTTTGCCTAAAATATACACTTTCTTTTGAGAAAAGTCTGGATAGTCTCTGTGGTTTGCTCCATTTTCATCTATAGTCCCTAAACTTCTAAAATCTATAGTTATAGTCCTTAACGTTTGCCCTCCCATTTCTCGGATAGTCCTTGGGCCTAACTGTAGTTTGTTTCCAACGTTAAGTCACCCCACGTGCTTATCATGTTAGGGCATTTTCGTCCGAATGTGTATTTCCAACCAATAAAAGCATGCCTGCACCCCTACTCCCTAAATGTCAGTTGTATTCCCTCCTTTCAAACACCGATTGAAGTTCTTAAAACTGTCATCTCTACACACACTAAACCCCAACGAGAATGGAAGACGACGATCCTCAACATCAGAAGAACAACCATACCTAGAAAATACGGTCCAAATCTCAGTATGCTAAGCCCTTTGAACCAGAGATTGTATACGGTATGTGTGGTTAAAATCGTAACTTGATTTTGTGCATTAACTGTATATGTGCAAGAATATGCAATCAACAACAATATATCGAATTCTAAACCTTAATGTGAGTTTTTTATGTGTGCAGATGGTTATGAGAACTTTTTCACAATAAAACATCATTATCGTGGTGTATTTACACAGTTACTAGGAAGAAGATACATTCTTGGAAAGTCAACTTATGTTGACTACTGCAATATTGACGAATTTCTGTGCATGAAATCGACTGGATGGTGAGAGACCTTGAACTATATGTTCCCGATGTTAGTTTGGTCTACCATTTTAAGATTCCAGAGTTAGATTTAAACCTTGGCTTATGCCCTTTAGGGAATGATGGTGATGTTATGCTTTTGGGCAAACATGTCGCAAATAAAAAGGTGATTAGGGTCTTTATAGAACATGATGAAACTAAGGTTAAAAATTACTTTAGTCCTACACAATAGTCTAAAGTTGTTATTGAAGAAATTGGAAACTGATTGGGGGGGGGGGGGGGGGGGGTGTTGATATATTCAAAATAGAACATGATGAAACTAAGGTTAAAAATTACTTTAGTCCTACACAATCGTCTAAAGTTGTTATTGAAGAAATTGGAAACTGATTGGGGGGGGGGGGGGGGGTGTTGATATATTCAAAAGCCAAGAAGAAAGAAACGGAGAGTATAAAAAAAACTATAACTTCAAGGGAAAGAAGATGGTGAGGGATCTAGTCAAGGAACAAATAAGGCTGTAGATGTTGAAAATGCAGCTGGTCTAGAGGCTGGTAATGAATCTAATGAAGTTGTAAAGGGTAATGTAGATGGTGTATGTGGCAACCGACAAAAAATAATGGTGATTCCGTACAACTTAGCAAGTAATTATGCGCTTGCGTAACCACTTGGGGTGTCCCAGTGGCCAGCCTCACCCACCTCTTCCCAGAGGACCCGGGTTCGAATCCTGGCAGGCACATCCTCCAGGCTTTCGCTTCCGGTTGGGTATTAACCGCCAGGCAGCTATGGGGCTAAGCTAGCTTGTGGAGTGGGATCACTCCAGCGGTTGGGAGGACCGTGCTATATCCCCCCCCCCCCCCCCCCCCCCCCCCCCCCAATTATACGCTTGCGTTCGTTTACGACTTAATTTATGCATGATTAGGTCATACAAAGTCTAGCAATCATAGGACATGGTTAAACATTACAAACAATATTGATATATTCATCGCGTCGCGAGAAAACAACAAACTATGTCCGAATATGTTGGCAAAATGCTGAAAATTACTATTCACCTGAACACACTATTCATGCCAGCTAGTTCTGAAAACTGTCCGAACGAGCAACGAATGGCATGAAAACATTTTATAGTTGAAATACATATAAAAACCCCTAATTAGGGGCACCAAATGATAAAACACTTTAACTTTTCGGAAAATGCGTATATACATCCTAAACAAGCTTGGGGTAATCAATAGGATATCCAAAACATAAGCTTTCGGTATTACGCCGCATCTTTCACAACTTGTTCGATTTCTAGCCGTTAGGCGAGCAAGTGATACTTCTATCATCCCAATTTCCTAAACTAGTAACCTAGCGAAGTAGTTAGCTATAATTTGACGTCGTAAACACCTTAAATAAACGCCATAGCTGGTAAATTAAAACCACCGTTCCTGGTATTATATCACACCTTTCACATATTACCCGATTTCGAACCGACGAGCGAACTAGTGACATTTTCACTATCCAAAAATCAATACACACTAAACTAGTGAACTAGTTAGACTTTATTCAAAACCCTAAACTACCATTAACACCCTAATTACCAAAATATCTATATAATTAACATTTCAACACATGTTTATTATGCAAATAAATAAATAAATAAATAAATCTTTGGCCATACCCTCCATAATTCAGCCCATCCCCCCCCCCCCCCCCCACCTACACTAGAGTACATGATGAATATGTATGGTGATGAAAGATTTTCTTTGACCAAAAACTACAAGTGTTGAAATTATAACATCATATTATCATCACCATCTCATTTCTTACAACACTAACACCCGAAAACCTTTCTTTTCTTCTTCCTTGATTTCGGCCACACCCAAGCACCACAAACCACCCTTCAACCTCCATTAGACACCACTTTTATAGCCTTACAACTTCATTTGAAGGTGATTTAAGGTGCTTGCAAGCTTGGAGAACCATTAGAGATCACTTTGGAGCTTTCTTATCTTCTTAATCTTCATCCTACAATCCACTAATCATTTGCAAATTTGTAAGATCATCATCTACCATTTTTAAGCTTGTTATATTATGTAGATTTATAAAGTACATGTTAATCATCTTGAACAAAACATAAATCAAAGTTAAACCACTAATCTCAACATAAAAAGTCTACTGTTGGGATTGAACCCTACAAAGGAACATATGATATAAAGCCATAACTGGTTCAGAACAGTGGATCATCATAATCAGTGTTTGCAGAAAGATCTTTCCCCTTAACAGTGGCTCTAACAACTGATTGATTCCAAGTACTGCCCAATACAACTGCTGCTGATCTAAGACTGATGAAAATTAAAGTACTGAAGCTCAATCTACTGATGTGTCCCAAGCACTGTTAAAAGACCAAAGCACTGCTCCTCCAAAGAACTGATCTTCCTTTGAAGAAAGCACTGATGCTCAACATCAGTGCTTATGCTACAGCAGTGGAATGAAGAATCAGTGGTTTATTTATGTATTTCCTATGTAATCAGTAGTTTAGTAATCAATGTGTCACACTCGTTATTTAGCGAAAGCGCACAATGTGAACTTGATTAGTTTTCATCGCATACGATATAAGTAAACAACCACATGATTTAAAAAAAACATACGATGTTCATCCATTAACATAAGTTAAAAGTACACACCATAAGTTGTTTAAAATACAAAACGACATAAGTTATAAGTTTTACAAAAGACGAGTTCAACATAAGTTTAAAATATGAGGCTTTGCATCCTATATCTCATTGAAGATGAGATATATGGACCAAACCCTCCAAAAGGGATGACATCTATAACTTGTTATTCCAAAAGCTTCAAAAGACCACCAACACCAAGATCCCGTTAGTTTCTTGAAATACATGTGAGTTTGAAAACATCAACAAAAGTTGAGCGAGTTCATGTGTTTTAAGTTCGTAAGTATCAAATGAATCTAAAAAACATTTGAAAGTTCAAGTGTTATAAGTAGGCATGTAAAGCGTCTATGAATTTAATGATCATTAATGTTTTGCAAGGACATTAATATGTGTGCCGACATAGGAAGCACTCAACCCGGTAGACGATTTAAGTGTCGATTCACTTCGACAGGGACACAAAAGCACTCTAAGTGGCCGCACAAGGACGGTGAGTGGGGCTCGCCCATACCCGATAGATCTACCCCCTGTTCCGTGGTCCTTAAAAGGATTAATAGTGCCTAAGTTAGCGCCTATTCGCACGTGATCCAAGAATTCATTTCATAGATTAATCATACCCTTGTTAACATGTATTTCCCCATAGAGTTGTAAAATCCAAAAACATTAAAAGAAAAGGGGGACATGAACTCACTGTATTGCGTCCAGCAATAAGTTCTAGCAACCGTGTTCCGTAAGCGTGAGTCAACCTACAAGGGTTCTAACTCATTAGACACGTCGGTCTTTCCCAGACCTTGTACTCGTTGTTCATCTTGAACGTTTGTTATATGTGTTTTGTTTTTGGAACACTTGTGTATTTTTAGTAATATGTTGGCATTTGTTTTATGTGTATGCTTTGGTTCAAGGCTTTATATTTGTTCCTCAAATATAGTTGTATATCCTTTATAGATATAGGTGTTAAAAATATTTATTTTTAACGTCATCAATACGTTGTCATACGTGTACGACATTCTTGTGAGAGTA
Source organism: Helianthus tuberosus (assembly GCA_030545235.1). NCBI lineage: Eukaryota > Viridiplantae > Streptophyta > Magnoliopsida > Asterales > Asteraceae > Helianthus > Helianthus tuberosus. Next base: position 113,927,882 of record CM060442.1, read on the forward strand.
CACTTCAACAAGTGTATGTGAGTACATCATCATGTACGTGAGTCTTTTATATGTATGCGTATACTGTATTTATACGTGTGGTATACCGTATTTATAATGTATTATTACAATATATATTTATAAAAACTAGTCGTTTACCCGCGCGATGCGGCGGGAAACATATCACTTAGGTTGGTTAGTTTAGGTCTATGTACGGAGCGTTTCGGTTTTGAGCCATAACAACAACACACCTTATGTGTTCCTGAATGGAAGCGAGTAACATAAGAGAAAGTTTGGATTATTATTTTTCTAGAATTGGGTTTTTGGATATATTTTTTTTCACAAGTCAATAATTGTGAAAGTTTGGTCTAGTAAAGATGTTTTGGACATAATATTCACTTGAGTGTTAAGCAATGATGATGGGTAAGTTAAGGACCCGATATCACCCCACACATTTACTATCAGTACGAACGAAATATGAGTGTACACTTCCATATGTTAGTATCTTATTGTACCCCTATCAAATAAGTTAGTCAATAAAAAAATTGGTCTTTAATAAAACAAAATATTAAACAAATTTCAAAATCCACAAACCTGAATATATATGGTTATTGATCATATTCGACATTCTTATTAGATGACTCTCCACCTTCTAAGTTGAAGCAACAAAATATTATATGTATGAATTATGCTAATGAAACTCAAATAAAGAACAAAATCTAATTTTGATCAAAACAAGAAATCCAAATTGTGAGCTATGTCATGCCAAAGTTCATTTGACATGCGGATGTCCCCATCGTTTTTTTCTTTACTAAATTCACACCGGCGTTAGAAAAACATACCTGGACCATGATCAGTAAGTTAAATATAGACAATAGACACCTCTTGATATGTTCAACCTATTTGACCCACCCAATTTCTTTTTTAGTTAAAAAAACTACTTGCCATTCGAGATGAAACAAAATCCAGTTCAACTCATTTATAAGTATATGGGTCAAAAAGCCACCTCTATATCAAACATTCATCAAAATTTGTGTGCTTTCTGTTCAATTTAAAAATATCACAAAGACTTTCTAAACGTACATATACCAAACATCATTTATTGATATTGACATTGAAAAAAAACATGTTGCTGTGAATAAAATTAAACAAACAAACCGGCATTGGGGATGTTCAAAGCTAAGAAAATTAACAATCAGGGTATGGGAGAGCTTCTCTCCCGTTAAAATTTACTTTAAGCATATGTGTATGTTTAAAGCTTTTTTGATGACTTCACCAAGGTATTGACTTATGAGGACTAATGGGATAGATATATATTGCAAGTAATTTGATCCTGCATGTCCTTCCTCGGAGTTTGCTGTCCGGTTTTTACGGTTTATGGGTCAAACCGTTGGTCACGGTTTTTGATCACCAAAACCGGCATCGAACCGTTGAAAATTAAAACCGAACCAAAGCAAACCGTTACTAACTGTTTGGTTCCGGTTTGGTTTGAGGTTTGGGCCTATTGGTCGTTATAAAATATTAATGCAGCCAACATACAATAGTTCATCTTTGACACCATATTCCGATAGCTGGAGCTTGTTACGAATTCAGCTTGTTGTTTAGGAGCCTCGTGCTGCTCCGTTTCTTTTTGCGCTAAAGATAGAAAACTTAAATAACAATTACCTGAATAATACAACAAAGAATGTATTCACTGTTCTAAGGTTAGAAAAAATAATTTTCATGTAAAATAAAGAGAAAGTACAGAATTAGTTTCAGTTACGCGTTCAAAAAAATAGATCATAACTGTTACGGACTCGACGCTAGTTACGGACGACGCTCGTTACGAACGACTCAGACGATAAATAAAAATATTATATATTTACAACTCGTTACAAACTCGATGCAAGTTATGGACGTACGCTCGTTACGAACGAATCGGACGATAAAATAAAAATATTATATATTTACGACTCGTTACGGACCCGACGCTAGTCACTGACTACGCTCGTTACGGACAACTCGGATGATAAAATAAAAATATTATACATTTACGACTCGTTACAGAGTTGAGGCTAGTGACGGACGATGCTCGTTACGGACGAATCGGACGATAAAAGATGTTTTGTAAGTCAACCGGACCCATGCCCCATTAACCAACCCGCCTATTTTCACCACTACACTTAGCCATATGGATTTCAGAAGAAGAAATTTGCTAAAATGTATACAAATTTGATAGCCATGAAACCTAACTGAGATGAAATCCTAACATTAATAAAAAGAAGCCACAAAATCCATACCTTTTCATAGAACTGGCGAAATGTCCAGGAGACAGTTGTGCATGTCCTTTAAAATATATACCGTACAGGATTAGTAGCATGACAGTTATATAATATATCATATCTCTACATATAAAAGACTTTGAAATACGACCCAGCGGCATATTTGGAGGATTGACTGGTATAATTTGGCCCTTTGACTATATTGACACTTTAATTGCTGCTAAAAGCAGCCAAAAGGAAAAATACAAGATCATTTTTTATAACAATGAATAAGCATAAGTTCTTACTTTGACTATATTGACACTCCAACAGGCCAACCCAAAGGCCACTTCACATCTGGTTGAAGCAAAGTGTACTCTTGCTCAATTCCAAACCTAAAATCAGATTCGGTTAACCAAATTAATCAGTTAACGTTAACATACACCAACTTCTGTCTATTTGTTTTTCGAATGAATTAATACCCCTCTATATAGAAAGGAGATATATAATTACCAAATGCAGCAGTTAATCTTTAAAGTTTAGTTGTACTAAAAAGATTTTCAACAGAAGCAGTTTACTTGCAATTAAGCTTAGTGAGGCTTGTATAGAAAACACAATTTGCTACAGAAAACACAAATTTTCACTGGGTAGCTGTCGTTACACGGCACAAACCATTTTTTAACCCATTTAACCAATCACCTAAGGAACCAAGTCTCACACAAATTTAGGTTAATTAGCACCTTGAAACATATCAGCTTTGACGTCTTTCAACTCAGCTCACAATCATATAAGCTACCGGGAGTAGAAACAAATTAAATAAGACAAAATATACATAAACAAAGGGAGTAGACAACGAACCAAATTGAGAGCGTAATACATTAGAAACAAAGTTTTCTTGCAGCTCCGATATGATAAAACGCGAGCATCCGTCCTTGTCTTCTTCTCCAATCTTCTCAAACCTGCAAACCTAAAACATTTAAAGAATCATCAGACATATCCCTACAAAGATAAACACAAACTTTCAAACATAAAACAAGTTATACAACAACACATATCAAAAAAATCTTGAAAAGTTGAAATAAAACACCCAAATCCCCAAAATCAAGAAAACCCAATTGAGATTGCGACCAAAATTAGGGCTACAAAACAGAAATTAACCTTGAACCATGAAAGGTGATTCAGTTTCGACCCTTTTATCAACTGGTACACTCATCACGGATTGATCTTGATTCAATGGTTACTTACATCAGCAAAGCCCTAAAAACAAAATCAAGATCAAAGCTTTGATTTTAGGTTGATGATTTCTGAATAAAAGACAAATCATGGGTAGTTTTGAGTTCTTGAGAAAAAAATTAAAAGTTGTCGATTCAATTGGAGAAGTATGATACCTGGAATGAAGAGGAATAGGCGGTGGAATCCTCACAGATCTGGTCATGAAACGGATCTGGTGAGAGATCAGGCATGGTTTTCTTGAGTCGCCAGAGAGAGAAGGTCTGATGGTTTTGTGAGATGTGTGAGTTGTGAGAGAGAGGAATTGAAAAGTTGATCCGTCTGAACTAAAGTAGACGGCTGAGATTGCGATCCGTGTGAAAAATTGTGAGAAATGGATGGCTGAAGATGATCCAGTTGAAGGGTAAATTATTAGTTTTTCTTGGTGCTTTAAGTGTTGTACATTGTGCATTGAGGGTGTTTTCAACACATTCCTAAATGACCATTTCTGCCTTTGCTATATGCTTATTAAAGTAGTATAGATATACATGTATTTTTACATTGGGCCTAGCCCATAGTTTAGTGTCATTGGGCCTGGCCCACATTTTATGGTATTTGGGCCTTTAACGAAATGGGCCATTGCTTATGTTGCTAAGATTTTGGGCCTAACCCAATATTTATGTTATGTAAGTGGGCTTTAGCCCCATTTATTGTATAAATGGGCCTTTATTAGCCTATTATAAGTCCAAGTATTTTTATACTTTTACAAGTGTATTTTATACGCATTATTATACATGTATCCTCACATGTATATGTATACTTAGTAATATTTACTTTATACTTTCCGGATTTTTATAAGTGTTAAAATATGTAGGTATACTTTTCTTGTCTAAAAATATGCATTATTTTTAGAGTTCCGTCGTAGAGTCGAAAATTTATATCCTCGTGTCGAAAGTGTCCCTTTGTCGTCCGCAATGAGTGCACGCTTCGTGCCGATACGTGGAGGTGTTCGATGTTGGTGGCGACGCGTTTCATTCGGTGGAGCGTTTATTATATTTATTTTGCATCGGTTCCAACATATTATATATATAGTCTTGTTATTACTTATGGTTAAAATTAGTTTCGTTCGGTGTCCGTTCGTTCGCGTTTAATTGTCCATTTATTTGTTTTAACCACAATATATATGGAACCTCATGTGTATAAGTTTGGTGTATTTTCCAAGTGTAGTGTATTTTTATATTTAGTATGTATTCTTCCTACCACTTATACATACACACATTATACAAGTAACATATACCAAATAGAGTATTTTAACATATGTAAATATAATTTTCTCAAAAATTATATTTATTGTTTTATTTATAAACTTTACCCACTTTTGTGTTATAAAAATATCTTTTTAAGTTAATAAAAAAACTTGGGCGGTTGAGACTTAACCATCGTCATTAGGGTTTGTATAATCATGATTAGGGTCATTAATCACAATTAAGTTTACTAATTATGATTACCCACGTTAATCACCCCATTAATCTCTTTTTAATCGCGATTAATATTTTAGAAAAATTTCGCCATAATTTCCCCTAAACTATGGCGTTTCCCCACGTTTTAAAACGCGTTTTTAAGTATGTTTAGCACCCTTAATCATGATCATTTCAAACCAAGTTTCATTTTATCAACTTTGCATGAACACTACACATAAGCATCTTCATGCTCCATAAACTTTACATATAAATTTTTGACCATACTTTTTAATAAAGATTATGATACTTTTAGATCTTTTAACAAGATTATTTAAACCATCATTTTTACCCCACTTATAACCTTGATCTTTTATTTACACAACTTGTTTAACTCACTTTTCAAGACTATTATAGTTTAAATCATCGTTTTTAATCTTTAAGAAAAGTTACATTTGAAATAAATCATCTTCATGTTGTAGTAAAGTTCATGGCTCATAAGAATGATGATCTTGTTTAGATTTAAACATAAAGATGTTTAAATCTTTATTTTTGTTCTTAATCATACAAGATCATCCATGTAAATAACCTATTTTAACAAAATCTACACATGTAACGCATCATCTAGCATATAATCAACATAATCCACATAATATACACCATATTTAGTAGACTTTTATGGCGGGGTTAGGGTTTTAATCTTTGATTTTTGTTTTGTTCAAGGTGATCAACATGTACTTTGTATATCTACATATTATAACAAGCTTAAAAATGATAAAAGATGATCTTACAATTTTACACAAGCTTAAGATGAAGATTAATAAATAATAGGAGCCCCAAGTGTTCCCTAAAGACCTCCATGCTTGCAAGCTTCTTAGGTGATCTTGTGGTGCCTTGATAAAGGCTTAAAATAATAAGTTTATAGTTTGAAAATGGAAGGCTAGGGAATTGATGGTGGTGTCGTGAATGTGAAAGGGGTGGAGGAAGTTTTTATGTTTTTGAAATGTTTAAAATGATGGAGTGTAAGTTGTGATCAGTAGGTTGTATCACCCGTTTCTTGCAAGTTGTGGTCAACAAGGAAGCCATCATCCATGCTTATGACCATTATTACTAGAAGTTGTAGGTTGATGGTGTGGGGACCCACCCTAGCTGAAAATAGAAGTATGGTGTGGTGATTGTCTTTTTTTTATTTTATATAAATTAGGCATGTGCATATAACATTTGATCTAGATATTTAGGTAATTAACTTAGTTATGGTAATTAGGGGTTAATGATAGTTTAGAGTAATAAATAAAGTCTAATTAGTTTTCTAGTTTAGTGGGTATAAGTTTTGGATGGTAAAAATACCACTAGTTTGCTCGTCGGTTCGATATGGGTGTTATATAAAAGATACTATATAATACCGGGAGCAATGGTTTTATTTTACCATCGATTTTATGGCATTTATTTAAGGCGTTTATGATGCCAAATTATTGCTAAGTAGTTCGCTAGCCTTTTAAGTTTAGGAGAATGGATGGTAGGAATATAATTTATTCGCCTAACGGCTCGAACTTGGACAATGTGTGAAAGTCGCGGCGTAACACTGGGAGTTTATGTTTCGGGTATCCCATTGACATCCCTAAGCTTATTTAGGATGTAAAATATTATTTACAAGTCCTACGGACATTAAAAATGCCAATTTTTTTAGCTTCGCGGACAATTTTTTTGTTATATTTTAGCGCGATTCGGACGAATTTTAACGACATGTATTTTCCAGAAAGTTAGAGTGTTTTTGTATTTAGTGTCCCTAATTAGGGATTTTTATTTGTATTTCATCCATAAATTGCTTTCATGCCATTCGTTACTCGTTCGGACAGTTTTCTGAACTTGCTGGCATGAATAGTGTGTTTCAGGTGAATAGTGTTTTCAGCACTTTGCCAACATATTACGACATAGTTTGCAGTTTTCTCGAAACGTGACGATTGTGTTAATATTGTTTAGCATATTTAACCATGTCCTATGATTGCTAGACTTTATACGACCTAATCATGCGATAATTAAATCGTAATGAGAGAAATTAGACGTTAAATCAAGTGTTTAGGTTGTACGAAATTACCATTATTTTTGCCAGTTGTCACACAGTGGTTGTATAGAACATTGTTTGTAGTTTGTTAGGAAGTTAGATGTCACTTTCATGGTGACGTTATCCGAAGATGCTCAGTGGTTGAGTTGTACTATAAATAGAACAGTAGCCTGTACTGTTCTGGTGGCTCTCTTCTTCAAAGTCATTCTGTACGAACAATCACTGAGCTCAGACTGAGGGGGAGACTTGTGCATGCATGCATTTGATTTGTTTATTGTAATCAAATACAATCATTTGATTCAATGTTAAACATGTGTGCTTAAACTTTTCTTCCATTGATTGTGTTATCAAAGTTTATTTCATTATTCCGCTGCAATTCATCTCTGTTTCATCTTCGCTTTAATTAAATAAACACAATCTAAGAAACTCAGATCCTAACAATTGGTATCAGAGCAAGGACAGTCAAACTTGATCTAACAATCATTTTGACGTAAAAGTTCTGCTCAATTTCGTTGATACTTTCGATTGTTCGTATCTAGTTGAAAAACAGAGTAAGGGATAATCACGTACAAAAGTTGATTATTCAGTAACTGTAAAACAACCAGAATGGCGTCAAAATCACAAGACACTAACAACACTGGCACACTCTTTAAACCACCTATGTTGGTCACAACATCTGGCAGCGTAGGATGGGTCACATCTTAGCTCAACAAAATACAGGGTGCTGGAAGTCGGTTGTCTTTGGACCACATGTTCCAATGGTGCCGAGTGCTGAGGATCCAAAAGTTTTTGAACCTAAGAAAATTGAAAACTATTTTGACCAGGATTTTCAAAAAATTGAACTGGATGCCAAAGCGTTTAGCATAGTAGCATCAACACTCCCAAATGAAATTTATGCTGGGCTGTTACACTGTAACGGTGCCAAGGAATTGTGGGATGCACTTAAGGAACAGTTTGGTGGTACTGAAGAAGTAATTGAAAACAACAGGGAGGTTTTGAATCAACAGTATGAAACCTTTTGTCACACTAAGGGTGAATCATTAACACAACAGTTTGAATGTTTTAGCTGTCTCATACGTGAACTGAAACTTGTTAATGTTGAATTTGCTAAATCAACTCTAAATAGTAGGTTTCTAAGGTCACTTCCTGAAAATTGGGACACAATTGCTTTTGTAACCAGAAATTCAGTTGGGTTCAAAGAACTTACCCTGACCCAGCTTCATGGTAGACTCCTTACCTATGAAAGGGAGTTGAACCAGAAAAAGAAGCTACAAGAGACTGGGAAGGTTGCTGATGATTATACCTTTGGCAACACAACTCTTTTGGGTCTGGAAGAATCTGGTGGTAGTAAGGATCAGGGTTATGATCATTACATTGACATAACAGCTGGTGGAGCTTTCAACAACTCTGATTCTTACTCATCCAATTATGCTTTTATAGCAAATGGAGAAAACCAGAATTCTGATAATCTGTCCTTTGAACTCAATGATCTCCAGCACTATGATCCAACTGATCTGGAGGAGATGGATATTTTGCACCAACTTGCACTGCTGAGTGTTAGATACAGCAAGTTTTATAAAAGAACAGGGAGAAAATTTCCAGGGTTACATGGGAACTTGAAAGTAGGGTTGGATAAATCAAAGATCAAGAGCTACAAGTGTAATAGGTTAGGTCATTTTGCTAGAGAGTGTAGGAGTCAAAACAATGGACCAACCATCACACACCCTAGCCCTAGACCACAAAATAACCAAACCACTTTGCAGCATTCCCAATATACCCCTGCTGCTCATGTAAACACTACTCACTATGCACACCCTGCAACCCCTGTTTCAGTGCACTATGTCCAAACCACTGTTCCTCAGATACAGTATGTCCAGGCCCCAGCTCCTCAGGTTTAGGTGCAACATGTTGCACCTCAACAAGCTACCCAACCTTCTGTTCAAACAGAACAGCAAAGCTTCTTCACCCAAGGCTTTGTTGATTGGAGTAGCTTGCCTGAGGATCTAGGTGATGAAAACTTTGCTCTATATGCTGAGAATGCTGTTTCTAGTGATGAATTCTGTTTTGCAGCATTAGAGTCCATTCCAGAAGGGCTGGAAACTGAAGAAGGAACATCCAGTGCAGAAACAGTGGATACAATTGCTGAAGCAGTGGTTACTGCTGTTGTTGATGAACAACTGTTGGAAGAAAATTCAGAACCCCTGGTGGAACCACTGTCTGACCCCTGGTCTGTAGAAGAAGAAGAGAAGAAGCAAAAAGAAAGTGAAGAGAAGAAGCCAGAAGAAAGTGAACTTGTCTGTGATTGTGCCATGATGGCTGCAACTAAGGTATCACCCCAGGTTCTTAAAAACCTTTGTTCAGACAAATGCATCATAGCATCTGCAAATGTCAAGGAGGTGAATGAAAACCTTAGAGATAAAATGTTAAATGATGAGATACAATTTGAGAAATCTTTAAAAGAATTGAAAATCAAATTGTCAGAAAAAGAAAATGAGATTTGCAGCCTCAAACATGAGCATAGCATAACCAAGGACCAACTTCAGGCAATGATAGAAAAATATCAGACCTGTAAAAAGGAGTTGGAATCCACCCAAATCACATGTGAAAAATGGATGGAATCCTGCAAAGGTTATGAAGTTATGCTTAAAAAACAGATCAAAAGCAATGCAAAATTTGGCATAGGTTTCAGGAAAAATGACCAAGTTGAAAACACTGCTGAAAATGAATCTATTCAAAACACTGTTGAAATCATTCCCACTAACAAGGATGGTCAAGAAATCAAAATAACTGATAAAAGTGGAAACAAAGTCACTTTGGAAAGATCAGTGGGGTCCTCAACTTTTGAGGAGATTGAGAAATACCAAGTTAAACCCACTTGGTCTGATGAGTGTAACCTCCTTGAAAATTTTAACCCATGGACTTCACCACAGTGGATGGTGTAAAAGCACCAAAGGCCAAGGTAATTCCTCTTAAAGACATCCCAACAGTGGTTCAAAACTCTGTTGCAAAGGAGTCTGAAAAGAAGAAAAAGAGAGAAAAGATTAAAAACTTGTTTTGTGACTTTTGTGAAAAGAAAAATCATTTAACAAAAGACTGTTTTCATTTAAAAGCATATGACATTAACAAAACAAGTACCATTGTGCCTTCAAAAAGCTGCACCATCTGTGGTAAATCAAACCATCTTACTCAGGAGTGTGTGTACCTCAAAACCTTTGAGGTCAAAAAGGAAGAGTACACTTCAAAAACACTCATGAGTTCATCAAATTCACAAGTCAAGAAACAACCATCATTTGTGCCTGTCCAAACAGCTGTTACAAAACAGTTGAACCAAAACTCTGTTAAAAGAGAGGTTCAAGTGACAGATGCACCCCTGCTAACCAATTCCAAAGAGGAAAAGGTCAACCTCCATACCAAAGGGTCCCACATGTTTATGAGGCTTACAAAAAGCCTTCTTAACCAAAAGTGAACAGGCATTCCTTTGGATATCAGCAGCTGATTGGAAATGGTCCCCAACAGTGGTTAGAAAAGAATGTGTCAAAAGCTGCTCAAACCCCTGATCTAACCACTACCCATGTTCCTGAACTTAACTCAGACACTGTTGTGACCCCATCCAAAGCCTTATTGGCTTTGGAGACCCTCCTGAACTAATTATTTACTTGATGTGCAGGGAGCTTCTGCATGCTTAGATAGTCTTTGGTATGTAGATAGTGGAGGCTCCAGGCACATGACTAGATGTAGAGCCCTACTCAAAGAATTCAAAACTCATGGAGGGGGTGATATATCTTTTGGTAATAATAGTAAAAGGAAGGTGATGGGTTCTGGTATAGTTCAGTCTGGAAAAGTTAAGTTTGAAAATGTCAATCTGATTGACAATCTAAAATTCAACCTCCTTAGTGTCTCATAAATGAGTGACAAAGGTTATGGGTCATTCTTTACTAAAGAGTGTTGTAGGATTGTTGGACCAGAAATGGTTAAAAAGATTGAAGAAATAATAAACAATGGAAAAACCCAACTTGTTGCTCAAATGAGTGGCAATGTTTATGTAGTTGATTTGTCAAAAGAGAGCCTCATGACTGATGCCTTTCTGTTCTCAGCTGCCTCTAACAAAGAGACAGAACTATGGCACAGAAGATTGGGGCACACAAATCTCAAGACAATCACTGCTTTGTCAAAACAAGGCCTTGTAAGTGGTCTTCCACAAAAATTGTTCACCTGTCCTGAGCATTGTGTTTCCTGTTTAAAAGGAAAACAACATAAAAGCTCATTTAAGACCATTGAAGAGTCCAAAACAACCAAGTGCTTGCAAATGCTGCACATGGATCTGTTTGGCCTAGCAAAAGTCATGAGTCTTAAAAAGAAAAGATATTGTTTGGTAATTGTAGATGACTTTTCAAGGTTTACATGGACTTATTTCTTACATTCTAAAGATGAGACTGCAGGCTGTCGCACCCTGACTTTTGCGGAAGCGTGATTATGTGTGACTTGCTTAATATCATTGCATTCAACCATAACAAACAACAATATGATAAAACGAAGATGTTCATCCATTGATTAAGTTTAAAACAGTACATGCAATATTGTTTTTAAATCCCAAAACACAGACTTCGCGTTTAGAATACAACACCAACAGGTTTTAAGTTCCATAAGGACTTCTCAAAAGATACTAATGAAAACTAGGCTTTGAAATATGTATCCTATCCAGGATAGGATACTGATGTGTGTAAGTGTCGTATAGTTTTTAATGTATATTTTAAGCCCTTTTTAACACTTTGGTCAAGTTTTAAATTTATAAAACACGATATTCTACTAACACTAAACACACATATGGGCAAGTTCACCCATCGTGAGCGTAGTATAGTGTTGGTAAGATACCGAGGTCATCCAAGGACACAAGAGCTTTTAATACCGGTTTATCCTCAACGTCTAATCAAATCAAAAATTTAGAAAAAAGGTTATAAACTAGAAAATAAAAACTAAAAATGCTGAAAAATAAAAATAAAACAGATAGACAAGATGAATCACTTGGATCCGACTCGCCTTTAGTGTAACCTTTGATTATTTTCGCACTTTTTAAGAGATTATCTTAGTTATTGTAGTAGGCCCCTCTTTTGAAGGTGACGTTACCCTCAACCCAGTAGTTTAAGTCAGCAAGGATACAATTCTAAAGGGTTGGATTATTGAAAGATAATTAATTAAGTTATTAATGCATAATGTGGTAGGCCCCTCTTTTGAAGGTGACGTTACCCTCAGCTAAGTAGTCTGAGTCAGCAGGGATACAGTCCTAAGTAGCCGGGTTAATATATTAATAGTAGTTTACATATGAGGGGATCAAGAAATTCGGACCCCCGCCATCCAATACCAGTGGGTATTGAAGGAGGTCCTACTAAGCTTGACCCAGGTCCTTGCAGGATCTATACACTGAACAAGGCAAGACGCTTACCAAACCATTCCCTTAACCCCCGACCAGGTAGCCAACATATTTCCATATAGACCGTGGAGATATGAATGATGTAAATCTTTTATTTTATATAGACAGTAAAATAACGCCAAGACACCACGGACAAATGATAAGGAAGTTTCACCTTCAACATAAGAAACTAGTTATTAGAGTCATTCATACATAACCAAATAAAAAGTGCAAAAAGATAAAAAATAAAAAGTATTACACTAAATGCTTGTCTTCACCAAGTGATGTAAGAGACTTAGGCAAACATGGCCTTTGATTGTTAAGAACTCTTACTATCAATCTTGGATCCCGAGACTACTACACACACTCTATGATGGATGATGGATGATGGTGGTGGATGATGGTGTTGTGGTGGTGGTGGAGTGTGGGTGAAGTGGGAGAGAGGTGGTTTGCCAAGGGATGATTTGCAAGTGAGCCAAGCACCCCTATTTATAGCCTGCACAGAAGGCCGGACACGGCCCCGTGTCCACCCATCTTCTCTTTCTTCATTAAATGCAGTTTGTCTGCATTGGTTGACCACGCCCCCCGTGTCTGCTGGGCACGACCCCGTGTGCAGAAGCGTATCTGTACTATCAAGATTTGTCTAGATTCTGCGAATCTTTGCGTTGAGCACGGCCCCGTGTCCGCTGGGCACGCCCCGGTGGTGAGTGATAGAAGCTTCTATGTGACAACTCGAGTTTCCAAGATTTCCAGTGTCGTACTATTGCACGTTAATTGTTTAGTTTGTTCGTTGACACAACTTGTCATGTTTCACAATCGTACACGTTGTAATATGTTAAATCGTACTTAATCGTAAGTGTATTTTATATATAATTGAGGTGCTATATAAGTGTTATTGTTATGTGTATATTATACATATCTTGCATAAATAATAAAACATTGTCCAATAACCTAACCAACATGAAAACACCCTTCTGTGATGAAAACACATTAGTGTTTTCGTCCACCAATGTTTGGCGAAAACAAAGATGGGCCTTAGGCCCAGTAGTGAATTATATATATTTCTTTTTATCACAACCTTCACGGATAAGTTTTTCAATCGGCAAACCCTAGAGTTTTCCCCCCCTGTGTGCGACGACAGTGGAGACAAAACCCCCTAGAGGCAACATCATCTCTGTCGATCGAGTCTCTCGGTTAGTGGATCGGACATTATATTGTTTCTTGTTTTGCTCATTTAGATTATACATGGATCTGATTAACAATAGTATACGCTTATGTGATGATTAGCAAATAACCTAGGGTTATAGGTGCATAGACTGATTGTGTTCCGCATGTACAGATCGACTATTATGTGATGTTGTTTGTGTTGGTGAATATGTGTGATAATGGCTGACTGTTAATGGCTGTTATTGAGGACCGATGAATCATGAAATGGCTTTAGGTATAGCACTCATAACATAGTCAAAGTGGTTTAAATGCTTTTGAAAGTAAACATGTGCAGACTGCATTAACTGATCATATCAGAAGTCATGTGATATTAATACATAATTCAATGTAACTAAATGTTGGGGGTCCAATACATTTGATGTCATGTGATCTGACAAAGTTGGTAACTCTTGAACATGTGTATCTTTAATACCATGACTGCTCGATTTATATTAATCTGAAACTCGAAGTTTTGCTATAGCCGATGTATTTGTTAGAGTTATTTAGGGATTTGGGGATTTTGTAACTGCTGTTGTTGATGATGATGATATTAACGAAAACACCCCACAATTATAAACTGGACGAAATCACTAAAGGTGATTTCGGCCCATATAGTGAATTCGGCCCATGTGTGTGTTTTCGGCCCAATGAGGGATTTCGGCCACATAGGGATTTCGAAATATAGTGTTTTCGGCTCTTGTGTTTTATTAACCTGTTAGTTTATTAACTTAGTTTATTTTATTAATTCTGTTAAGTTGTTAACTGGGTTAACTGACTTACTCTGTTTATTTATTTATTATTCCAATTAAGTGGATTAATTCTGTTATTCCATGAACTCTGTTAACGTTATGTAACTCTATTGGTTATTAACTCTGTTAGTTAATTAACCTTGTTAGTTCTGTAAACCCAATCAGTTTGTTAGTTCTGATTTGGATGCTAATTCTGTTAAGTGAATTACTGGACGGTCATATTAGAATAAACTACAAAAAGACCTTTATGTATAGCGTGGATTGTTTGAACATGATTAACTGATGTGTGTTATATGATATCAACTGTCAAAAACACTCTCTGATATTGATTGCATGCGAAATATTACGAACGTGAACTGATTGAGTATACGTGCACTTTAGGGCTTGACTGATTTATTGTGAGCACTTAACTTAGCATACCGAGCAAACCAAGGTGAGTTCACACCCTTACCAAGGCATGGGATTCCCGGGGTTGGGAATGGGTTGATTGATTAATTACGCTTAAGAATTATCGGAATTACATACCATAGGCCTCGGGAGAGGAAGGTTAATGGTAGATACTGCTAGACTAGTAATACATGTACTCCTCTTCGCACACACGCCGGGATTGGCCGTGATACTAGAACAATCTTCGCAAACATGCCTGGAATGGCCGCGAACTATACTTTAATCTTCGCAAACATGCCTGGAGGGCCGCGATACAAATATACCTAGTCTAGAGAACATATGGGAAACCCCCACTAACTTCGCAAACATGCCTAGAGGGCCGCGATACCACTACATACGATACATGATTACTAAACGAACTTACGATTTACGATACGAACACTATAACTGAATAACCAACTGTGAACTCGCTCAACTAGTTGTTGACTTTCTGTTACATGCCTTGCAGGACCATAGGTACTATTGGAGCTTGCACGGGAGGCGCGGTCGTTGTGGGCACGGATTGTGGATGTTTTGATGAAAACTTTATGACTCTTTAAACTAAACACTTGTGTTGGATTTTCATAACTATGCTTCCGCTACCTATGCTATGTTTTTGATTGAACACCAATTGTATTGTGATGGATTACCTTTACTTTTACTTATCACTTATATGTTCAGTATGATTGGTGGCTTGATCCTGGTCAGTCACGCCTCCAAGCGGTGGTACTCCGCGAATGGATTTTGGGGGTGTGACAGATTGGTATCAGAGCCATTGGTTATAGAGAACTCGATTTTAATAAGGGGAAAACGTTTTTTTTATTAAAACCAGACTATAACCTGTACAGTGCTCAACGATCCACAACGACGCCTCGCTCCACGTGCAAGACTCAACATCCTAGGTAATATGGTATATGTTTTATTACCTACTTGTTAGAATTGCATAGAACTTTGCTCATGGTATGCTTAGGTACACATAACCCCTGTTGCTTGAGAATACTTGTGTGCTCACTTTCTTCTGTCATCGTACTATTCGCGAACCCCTCTTACTCATGTTATATTTTCTATGAAGATCATGGCTGGACGCATTAACATGACACAAGCCCAGTTGACGGCTCTTATTAACGAACGAGTTGCTGCGGCACTTGCAGCTGCACAAGAAGGAGGTATACCCTGCAGTTGTAACTCACACTAGGATCTTTAGATCCTACACTCCTAAAGCAACTCTTGTGCTTAATCTTGTCCTGGTTCTTATACACAACAGGTCAGCACGCTCAGCCACCTGTTTGCACCTTCAAAACTTTCATGGACTGTCGTCCTACTACTTTTAGTGGCACGGAAGGAGCAGTTGGACTCCTCCATTGGTTTGAAAAGCTCGAGTCCGTATTTGAAATGTGTGAATGCCCTGAGGCTCGCAGGGTGAAGTACGCCACTGGTACTCTAGAAGGCATTGCGCTGACTTGGTGGAATGCGCAAGTTCAGATGTTAGGGTTGGCTGTTGCTAACGCCACACCCTGGAATGATTTCAAGGAGTTGATCAAAGAGGAATACTGTAGCCGTGATGACATTCATAAGCTGGAGGTAGAGTTTTACCACTTGAAAATGACGGGGTCAGAAATTGAAGCGTACACCAGAAGATCGAATGAGTTGGCTATTCTGTGTCCTACTATGGTAGACCCTCCCATTAAGCGTATCGAACTGTATCTCAATGGTCTGGTGCCGGAGATTCAAAGTCACGTAACCTCAGCGAATCTTGGCACTATTCAACAGATCGTCAAGTTAGCTCATCGCCTCACCGATCAGGCAGTGGAACAGAACAGGCTGCCTAAACGTATCAGCGCTACTACTACCGCTACCACTCCAGCTACTCCTGCTACTCCCAGTGACAACAAGCGGAAATGGGAAGGGGATTCCAGCAGGGGTTCAGCTACCGTACAGTCTCAAGCACAGCAGCAGCGCAAGACTAGTGATTACCAGAGTCCGAGTCAGCAATCGTCTGGTGGTCAGGGGCAGAGTGGATATCGGGGAATTCACCCACTGTGTAACAGGTGCAACAGACACCACAGTGGTCAGTGTCGTAAAGGCCGCTGTCAGAGATGTCTAAGGGTAGGTCATGAAGCTAAAGATTGCAGGAGCTCAAGGCCTGCGAATCAGAACCAGCAACAACAGCCACCAGCTCCACGAAACCAGCCACAACAGCAACAACAACAAGGAAATAGGGCATGCTTTCAGTGTGGGGCTGAAGGCCACTTCAAGCGAAACTGCCCCCAGTTAAACCAGAATCAGAATAACAACAACAATAATCAGGGCAATGGGAACAACAATGGGGGAAACAACAACAATGGTGCTAAGGGTCGTGCATTTGTGATTGGTCAGGGTGATGCAAGGAACGATCCTCATGTGGTTATGGGTAAGTTTCTTCTCGACGACTTTTATGTTACTGTATTATTTGATTCGGGTGCGGATACCAGTTATATGTCTCTGAAAGTTAGTCAAATGCTTAAACGCGCACCAACACTTTTGAACACCAAACATGTCGTAGAGCTAGCTAACGGTAAAAGTCTAGAAGCCACACACATAGTTCAGGGTTGTAATCTTATCCTCGCTGGTCAGACTTTCTCTATCGATCTCATTCCTATAACTCTGAGTAGTTTTGATATCGTCATTGGTATGGATTGGTTATCCCAACATCAAGCAGAGATCCTATGCAAGGAGAAGATCATTCGTATTCCCCGTACTGGCAAAGAACCTCTCGAAGTTCAAGGCGACAAGAGTGGTGTCGTGAGTGGCATCATCTCCTTCTTGAAGGCACAGAAGTGTTTGCGAAAGGGCCACACAGCTATTTTAGCACTCGTTACTGATACATCGACGACAGAGAAAAAGATTGGGGATATTCCTGTAGTACGCGACTTTCCTCAAGTGTTTCCTGAAGAGTTACCTGGGTTACCGCCCCATCGCCAGGTCGAATTTCAGATCGAGCTAGCTCCAGGAGCAGCACCCATAGCTCGAGCGCCTTACCGCTTAGCTCCAACTGAACTGGAAGAACTGTCTAAGCAATTGCAAGAACTCTTGGAAAAGGGTTTCATACGTCCTAGCTCTTCGCCCTGGGGAGCTCCAGTACTATTTGTAAAGAAGAAGGACGGTACCTTCCGCATGTGTATAGACTACCGCGAACTGAACAAGGTGACTGTGAAGAATCGCTATCCTCTTCCACGCATCGACGACTTATTCGACCAGTTGCAAGGGTCGAGCTATTACTCGAAGATTGACCTGAGGTCAGGCTATCATCAATTGAGAGTCCGGGACGAGGACGTCTCCAAAACAGCATTCAGAACTCGCTACGGCCATTACGAGTTTTTGGTCATGCCATTCGGGCTAACGAACGCGCCTGCGGTTTTCATGGATCTTATGAACAGGGTGTGCAAACCTTATCTTGACAAGTTTGTTATTGTTTTCATCGACGACATCCTGATCTATTCGAAGAGTCGGGAGGAACACGAGCAGCACTTACGACTTATTTTGGAACTCTTACGAACGGAACAGCTATACGCTAAGTTTTCAAAATGTGACTTCTGGCTTCGTGAAGTCCACTTTCTAGGCCACGTGGTAAACACGGATGGGATTCATGTCGATCCATCCAAGGTAGATTCGATCAAGAACTGGCCTGCACCTCGCACACCGACAGAAATACGCCAATTCTTGGGTTTGGCGGGTTACTACAGACGGTTTATCAAAGACTTCTCAAAGATTACACAGCCGCTTACACTACTGACACAGAAAGGTGTTGTTTACCGTTGGGGTAATACACAAGAAACCGCGTTTCAGCACTTAAAGGATAGACTTTGTAGCGCACCTATCCTCTCATTGCTTGAAGGCACGGATGATTTTGTAGTCTACTGCGACGCATCCATCCAAGGTCTTGGATGTGTGTTGATGCAACGGGATAAAGTCATTGCTTATGCTTCGCGCCAACTTAAGATCCACGAACGGAATTACACTACACATGATTTAGAACTGGGAGCTGTTGTTTTTACGCTCAAGATATGGCGACATTACCTGTATGGCACTAAGTGCACCATCTACACCGATCACAGGAGTCTTGAATATATTTTCAAGCAGAAAGAATTGAACATGCGACAACGTAGATGGGTCGAGCTACTGAACGATTACGAGTGTGCCATAAAGTACCATCCGGGCAAAGCCAATGTGGTGGCCGACGCCCTCAGTCGAAAGGATACTACACCTAGGCGTGTACGAGCGTTGCAACTCACTATTCAGTCTAGTCTTCCTTCACAGATACGAGATGCTCAGGTAGAAGCATTGAAACCAGAAAACGTCAGGGCTGAAGCCCTACGCGGCTCAAGGCAACGGTTAGAACAAAAGGCAGACGGCGCCTATTATGTAACCGGACGCATCTGGGTCCCACTCTATGGCAACTTACGCGAGCTTGTAATGGAAGAAGCTCATAAGTCTCGCTACTCAGTACATCCTGGTTCGGATAAGATGTATCACGACCTCAGAACTACATACTGGTGGCCTAGCATGAAAGCTCACATAGCAACTTACGTTAGCAAGTGTTTGACTTGTGCGAGAGTCAAAGCGGAATATCAGAAACCATCAGGCCCACTCCAACAGCCTGAGATACCACAATGGAAATGGGAACAAATTTCCATGGATTTTGTTACTGGCCTACCTAGATCTCAACGCGGAAATGATACTATTTGGGTGATCGTGGATCGACTCACAAAGTCTGCTCACTTCTTGGCTATCAAGGAAACGGATAAGTTCTCCACTCTAGCAGACGTATACCTTAAGGAAGTTGTCTCGAGGCTTGGGGTGCCCACCTCTATTATCTCTGATCGTGATGCACGTTTTACTTCAGAACTGTGGCAAGCAATGCACAAATCTTTTGGCTCTCATTTAGACATGAGCACAGCTTATCATCCTCAGACAGATGGGCAGTCTGAGCGCACTATTCAAACTCTAGAAGACATGCTTCGGGCGTGCGTAATTGACTTTGGCAATGGCTGGGAAAAACATCTGCCACTTGTGGAATTTTCATACAATAACAGTTACCACACCAGCATTAAAGCTGCTCCATTTGAGGCATTGTACGGGCGTAAATGCCGATCACCTCTTTGTTGGGCAGAGGTGGGTGACAGTCAGATCACAGGCCCAGAAAATGGTAGTTGATACTACTGAAAAGATTGCTCTAATACGACAACGCATGGCGGCAGCTCGTGACCGTCAGAAAGCATACGCCGATAAAGACAGGAAACTACTCGAATTCCAGGTTGGGGATCGAGCGCTACTCAAAGTTTCACCCTGGAAGGGTGTTGTTTGTTTTGGCAAACGAGGCAAGCTCAATCCGCGATACGTCGGACCGTTCGAAGTCATAGAGAAAATAGGCAAAGTGGCTTACAGACTGAACTTACCAGCTGAACTCAGTGCAGTTCACAACGTCTTTCACGTGTCGAATCTGAAGAAGTGTCTGTCAGATGAGACCTTCATAGTTCCTTTGAAGGAGCTCACTATCGACGAACAGTTGCATTTCGTCGAGGAACCAGTTGAAATCACGGACCGGGATGTTAAGGTCCTCAAGAACACCAGAATACCTCTTGTTCGAGTTCGTTGGAACTCCCGTCGCGGCCCAGAGTTTACCTGGGAACGAGAAGACCAAATGGAACTCAAATATCCCCAGTTGTTCGAAAACAATGCAACTACTACTGAGGCTGAAGCTACTACAGAATTCCGGGATGAAATTCCAAATCAACGGGGGGATGATGTGACACCCCAGGAAAACCAGTAAACGATACAACTTACCTAGCTTCCTCAGTAACCGCATGCTAAATTTCGGGACGAAATTTCTTTCAAGTTGGGGATAATGTGACAACTCGAGTTTCCAAGATTTCCAGTGTCGTACTATTGCACGTTAATTGTTTAGTTTGTTCGTTGACACAACTTGTCATGTTTCACAATCGTACACGTTGTAATATGTTAAATCGTACTTAATCGTAAGTGTATTTTATATATAATTGAGGTGCTATATAAGTGTTATTGTTATGTGTATATTATACATATCTTGCATAAATAATAAAACATTGTCCAATAACCTAACCAACATGAAAACACCCTTCTGTGATGAAAACACATTAGTGTTTTCGTCCACCAATGTTTGGCGAAAACAAAGATGGGCCTTAGGCCCAGTAGTGAATTATATATATTTCTTTTTATCACAACCTTCACGGATAAGTTTTTCAATCGGCAAACCCTAGAGTTTCCCCCCTGTGTGCGACGACAGTGGAGACAAAACCCCCTAGAGGCAACATCATCTCTGTCGATCGAGTCTCTTGGTTAGTGGATCGGACATTATATTGTTTCTTGTTTTGCTCATTTAGATTATACATGGATCTGATTAACAATAGTATACGCTTATGTGATGATTAGCAAATGACCTAGGGTTGTAGGTGCATAGACTGATTGTGATCCGCATGTACAGATCGACTATTATGTGATGTTGTTTGTGTTGGTGAATATGTGTGATAATGGCTGACTGTTAATGGCTGTTATTGAGGACCGATGAATCATGAAATGGCTTTAGGTATAGCACTCATAACATAGTCAAAGTGGTTTAAATGCTTTTGAAAGTAAACATGTGCAGACTGCATTAACTGATCATATCAGAAGTCATGTGATATTAATACATAATTCAATGTAACTAAATGTTGGGGGTCCAATACATTTGATGTCATGTGATCTGACAAAGTTGGTAACTCTTGAACATGTGTATCTTTAATACCATGACTGCTCGATTTATATTAATCTGAAACTCGAAGTTTTGCTATAGCCGATGTATTTGTTAGAGTTATTTAGGGATTTGGGGATTTTGTAACTGCTGTTGTTGATGATGATGATATTAACGAAAACACCCCACAATTATAAACTGGACGAAATCACTAAAGGTGATTTCGGCCCATATAGTGAATTCGGCCCATGTGTGTGTTTTCGGCCCAATGAGGGATTTCGGCCACATAGGGATTTCGAAATATAGTGTTTTCGGCTCTTGTGTTTTATTAACCTGTTAGTTTATTAACTTAGTTTATTTTATTAATTCTGTTAAGTTGTTAACTGGGTTAACTGACTTACTCTGTTTATTTATTTATTATTCCAATTAAGTGGATTAATTCTGTTATTCCATGAACTCTGTTAACGTTATGTAACTCTATTGGTTATTAACTCTGTTAGTTAATTAACCTTGTTAGTTCTGTAAACCCAATCAGTTTGTTAGTTCTGATTTGGATGCTAATTCTGTTAAGTGAATTACTGGACGGTCATATTAAAATAAACTACAAAAAGACCTTTATGTATAGCATGGATTGTTTGAACATGATTAACTGATGTGTGTTATATGATATCAACTGTCAAAAACACTCTCTGATATTGATTGCATGCGAAATATTACGAACGTGAACTGATTGAGTATACGTGCACTTTAGGGCTTGACTGATTTATTGTGAGCACTTAACTTAGCATACCGAGCAAACCAAGGTGAGTTCACACCCTTACCAAGGCATGGGATTCCCGGGGTTGGGAATGGGTTGATTGATTAATTACGCTTAAGAATTATCGGAATTACATACCATAGGCCTCGGGAGAGGAAGGTTAATGGTAGATACTGCTAGACTAGTGATACATGTACTCCTCTTCGCACACACGCCGGGATTGGCCGCGATACTAGAACAATCTTCACAAACATGCCTGGAATGGCCGCGAACTATACTTTAATCTTCGCAAACATGCCTGGAGGGCCGCGATACAAATATACCTAGTCTAGAGAACATATGGGAAACCCCCACTAACTTCGCAAACATGCCTAGAGGGCCGCGATACCACTACATACGATACATGATTACTAAACGAACTTACGATTTACGATACGAACACTATAACTGAATAACCAACTGTGAACTCGCTCAACTAGTTGTTGACTTTCTGTTACATGCCTTGCAGGACCATAGGTACTATTGGAGCTTGCACGGGAGGCGCGGTCGTTGTGGGCACGGATTGTGGATGTTTTGATGAAAACTTTATGACTCTTTAAACTAAACACTTGTGTTGGATTTTCATAACTATGCTTCCGCTACCTATGCTATGTTTTTGATTGAACACCAATTGTATTGTGATGGATTACCTTTACTTTTACTTATCACTTATATGTTCAGTATGATTGGTGGCTTGATCCTGGTCAGTCACGCCTCCAAGCGGTGGTACTCCGCGAGTGGATTTTGGGGGTGTGACATTCTACAGCTTTGTCTTTTCTGCAGACACTTGGGCACGCCCCCGTGCTCAGTGAGCACGGGGCGTGTTTTGCCTTCTGTTCTCTTGTTTTTGCTTGGGGAGATGCTGTCGAGGGGTCGGGCATGCCACGTTTATTCCTTTTCTTGTATTATTGCTGGATTTGGCTGCATTTTTGCTTCTTTTGTTCATTTAAGCTCTTTTAACCCTGAAAATACAAAAGGAAGACAAAAGCACACTTTTTCCAACATTAGTACTAAAAAAGGGTTAGTTTTATGCCTCATTTGATGTAATTTATATGTTGCATTTTGCACACATCAGATACACACTCCAAACCACTCGACATCGGATGACATCTTTTATTCCTAACAGCACTGGAAACCTTCAACGCCCGCCATATCCATACTTAGTTTCCTGAAATACATGTAGTTTGAAAACATCAACAAAAGTTGAGCGAGTTCATGTGTTTAGTGTGTGAGCTCGAATAAACTTTGTAATCATCATAAGTAAGTATGCATTTGTCAAACCTTGGTATGAAAGCAAACAAGGAAAAACAGATCATTAATGGTTTGGAAGGCCATTAATATGTGTGACGTGATGCAAGAAGACTCAAACCTAGCAGATTTTGCACCGGGCTTCAGTTTGTGAACATAGTCACCACATGGGCCAAACCCCGTTCCACACGGGTGTGGGCTCGCTACACCCAAATAGATCTATCACTCATGTTCCTTGGTCCTACAACGAGGATTAATGGTCTTAAGCGTTGTACCCACCACTTACATGATCTAGCAGTACCTTTCCTTAGCTAACCATACCACATATAAACGTTTGTAAACAGTTTGTAACATGTACTTCACCCCCAAAGTTATAAAACTGAAAACAGTTAAAAGAAAAGGGGGACATGAACTCATAGTCTTGCGTTCTTCGTAATCACAGTAACTCAAAGCTCCTTCAGATGTACACGACTACCTACAACGTACTGAGGTCTATTAGACGAGCGGGTCGTGCCTTGACTTCGTATTAATTAGTGTCTTTGAGTTACGTTTCCTTGTGTCTTCAATATTATTCCAAGTTATATAATTATTTGTTAAAATAATAAATATTTTAAATTAAATTATATTTATTTCATTTCGGAATAGTTGTTAAAATAATATATTTTAACTTGTTACCTTTATGTATTTATACATGTATATCCTTCCCAAGGATGGGCGTATTTGTATTCGTATTCTTATACTTGTATATTTTTGCCATGTATTGGGGTCGTATTCCGGTGTGTATTTATACGTACGAGAATACGTATCTTCTTGTAATTGTTAAGTATTCTTAGACTTAATTTTGTATTAATTTTTCCGAAATAATATCTCTAGTAAAAATACATTAATATATATTTCCAAAATATATACTTTAAGAAATATTACTTAGAAGAATTATTCATAATTTTTCTCTTGGCAAAAATATTTATAATTTCGTTCAAGTCTCAAAAATATTATATTTCCAAGTCTAACTTAGAAAATATATATGCATCCAATTTTCATCCAAAAATAATATATTTCATGTTTATTCAAGAAAATATATTTTTCACCCCAAAAATATTGTATTTCGTGAGAGCCCTAATGATTGTAGTCTAGACTCGAGAAAGAATCCTAGTTCACTACAATCGAATCTCTGATACCAAACTGTCACACCCTGACTTTTGCGGAATCGTGATTATGTGTGACTTGCTTAATATCATTGCATTCAACCATAACAAACAACTATATGATAAAACAAAGATGTTCATCCATTGATTAAGTTTAAAACATTGCATGCAATATTGTTTTTAAATCCCAAAACACAGACTTCACGTTCAGAATACAACACCAACAGGTTTTAAGTTCCATAAGGACTTCTCAAAAGAAACTAATGAAAACTAGGCTTTGAAATATGTATCCTATCCAGGATAGGATACACACTCCAAACCACTCGACATCGGATGACATCTTTTATTCCTAACAACACTGGAAATCTTCAACGCCCGCCAGATCCATACTTAGTTTCCTGAAATACATGTAGTTTGAAAACATCAACAAAAGTTGAGCGAGTTCATGTGTTTAGTGTGTGAGCTCGAATAAACTTTGTAATCATCATAAGTAAGTATGCATTTGTCAAACCCTGGTATGAAAGCAAACAAGGAAAAACAGATCATTAATGGTTTGCAAGGCCGTTAATATGTGTGACGTGATGCAGGAAGACTCAAACCTAGCAGATTTTGCACCGGGCTTCAGTTTGTGAATATAGTCACCACGTGGGCCAAACCCCGGTCCACACGGGTGTGTGGGCTCGCTACACCCAAATAGATCTATCACTCATGTTCCTTGGTCCTACAACGAGGATTAATGGTCTTAAGCATTGTACCCACCACTCACATGATCTAGCAGTACCTTTCCTTAGCTAACCATACCACATATAAACGTTTGTAAACAGTTTGTAACATGTACTTCACCCCCGAAGTTATAAAACTGAAAACAGTTAAAAGAAAAGGGGGACATGAACTCACAGTCTTGCGTTCTTCGTAATCACAGTAACTCAAAGCTCCTTCGGATGTACACGCTACCTACAACGTACTAAGGTCTATTAGACGAGCGGGTTGTGCCTTGACTTCGTATTAATTAGTGTCTTTGAGTTACGTTTCCTTGTGTCTTCAATATTATTCCAAGTTATATAATTATTTGTTAAAATAATAAATATTTTAACTTAAATTATATTTATTTCATTTCGGAATAGTTGTTAAAATAATATATTTTAACTTGTTACCTTTATGTAATTATACATGTATATCCTTCCCAAGGATGGGCGTATTTGTATTCGTATTCTTATACTTGTATATTTTTGCCATGTATTGGGGTCGTATTCCGGTGTGTATTTATATACGTACGAGAATACGTATCTTCTTGTAATTGTTAAGTATTCTTATACTTAATTTTGTATTAATTTTTCCAGAATAATATCTCTAGTAAAAATACATTAATATATATTTCCAAAATATATACTTTAAGAAATATTACTTAGAAGAATTATTCATAATTTTTCTCTTGGCAAAAATATTTATAATTTCATTTAAGTCTCAAAAATATTATATTTCTAAGTCTAACTTAGAAAATATATATGCATCCATTTTTCATCAAAAAAAAATATATTTCATGTTTATTTAAGAAAATATATTTTTCACCCCAAAAATATTGTATTTCATGTTTGTTTGAGAAAATATATATTTTTACTTGTCAAAATAATATATTTTCTCCTTGTCAAAAATATGGTATACTTTGTAATAATTGTAAAAATCACATTTTGTTCTCTTGGTGTCCAAAATATTATTTACCAAAATATACATATGAATAAGTTTTCGGAATATTTTTGTGAGTTATATTCCTTTGTTCGGTTTCATCAATATTTTGGGTATAATTTGTATATTCATATTCTTGGGATTTTGGTAATATTTTGGATTGTAATTTTTGGTATTTTGATGAGTTATATTATTTCAAGTCCTAAAATAATATAACTAATACAGATAATATACAAATAATCACACACATTGTGCCTTCGAAATATATATTTCCCTAAATACATATTTGGTCACTTTTATTTATAAAAATCAACCTCCAATATTTATAATTTTTGTAACAAAATTTATGGCAAACTTTATGTGAAAATTCATGGTTTGAAATATACTTGTAAATATTTGTTTGGAAATATTTTTCTAAGTGTTTAATTTTTAGAAAAAATTTGCCATAGTTTCCCCTAAAAATGGAGGTTTCCATACCCTCAAGGCATATCATTTTCTTTTGTAAATCAACACAATCAATCAACAATCAACAATCTACACTTACCAATTTTGCCAAAAACAAGCATAAACTACCACTTCATGAACTTGAAAATTTATAAAAATGTGTAGTAACTTACTAGTGTATTTAGTAAGTCTTGTTACCTTTTAAAGTGTGGTTGTTTTTTTAAAAACATCATTTTTAAAGAAGATGGTTCTTTACAACTTGTGATCACATTTTCTAAAAATGCTTCTTCTTGGATTTTTCTTGTTACACATGTGTTCCTACACTTGTTTAACCTCTAAAAACATGGTTGCTTTCTTTAAGAACCAAGATTAGGTAAATCTTGTATTTTTAACTTGGTTTCTTGAAAAATCATTCTTGAAATCTTAGATTTACAAGACTTACAACTCACTTTAATCATCATTTTACAAGAAAACAATATATTCTTTCAAGTTCATGTCTTTCATGAGGATGATCTATTAATCTCTAACATTTTTATCCCCTCATCTTGCTAGATTATGTTTTTAATCATGACCTAGCAAGATCATATGATGATCTACATCATTTACATAAGTAAACAACAATCAGCAAGTATAACAGTACATAAACAACATGATTTCTTCATGATTTAAGCTTATGTTCATGCTCCATTCTCTTGATTCTTAGTGTTCTTCAAGATTAACATTATGTATCATCTTTTAACCACTTAAATAAGATGTAAAATGAAGAGATTAGTATTCTTACCACTAGCTCAAGGCTAGGGATGATCAAGAGAAGAAAAGAAGAGGATAAAAGCAAATGGTGAAGGCCTTTCAACTTCCGAAAGCTCCCAACTTCCTTATGCACCTTCTAACACCCTTGAGTATATGTAGGATGTGTGAAGGATGAATGATGATGATGATGAAGTGGTGGTGTTCGGCCATCGCTATGGGAGGAGGAAGGAGAGTAGTGGAGTGGTGTGATGTTGATGAAATGAGAAGTTAGAACACTAAGGTCATTCTTATAATTCATGAATTTACAATTTACCAATGGTTACTATGTTCTCTAAAGCACAACATGATCTAATATTAAATTGCAACAAAATCCCAAGTGGGGCCACATGTATGGGCCATCCACTAGGTGGGGGGGGGGTATTAGGCTAGGGTTTAACCATAAATTAGTTATTAGTTAGAAATCAAGTGTATAATTAGGGATCTAGTTATTAGATATTTATATAGTGTGTTATGATGTTCGGGGACCATAACTAGCTTGGTAATGTTAAAACAGTGCTTCTAGGGAAAAATTGGTGTTTCGGGTAGTGTCCGGTTGTTCGGTTGGTTACCGGTTCGTTAATGTGCTAAACTATGCAATTTAGTGTGCTTTATGTACCCTTTTATGACAGTTTCGATTCCCGACACCTAGGAAAGCATTCAGGACCATTTAACCATATTTCTGCATGTTATTAAAATGTTCAAATGCTGATTTTGCTGATTTTCTACAGAACTCTGCAGTTTATGTGAGTTTTAGGCACTTTCCGGCACTTAAACTATCACTAGGAAGGCAGTTTTGTGATCCTTACTTTCCTACACACTATTCTAGTGTAATACTTGGTTTCTAGCTCATTATGTGTCTCAATACAATGTCTGTCTATCTACTGAACTCCGTCAGCATTTTTCTGATTTGTCTGATAACTGTGCTGCCGATGTTTCGTACATCATTTGAATCAACAAAGTTCCCATGCAATAATGATATATCATTTGCAATATATGATGCACATGTATGTATATGGAAATAATCAGAAAGTAGTACAAGTAATTAATTGAAATTCAGCACAGTCATTAAGCATTAATCATTGTCTAATAATTGTACGGATGCATGCAAATTTGACAGTTGTCACATAGGCATTCTGCAAGACTTTGTCAAACAGGTTGAAAAGCAGTTTGACTTGCCAGTAAAAGTCTTTAGGAGTGACAATGGCACAAAATTCATAAATAGGGAGTTGGATGAGTTTTGTGTCACACCCCAACAGATGGCGGAAACATCAGGGCGTGGCACTGAGCGAAACAGATTGTCCAAGAGATTCCATAGCAACTACGATTAC
Source organism: Helianthus tuberosus (assembly GCA_030545235.1). Classification (NCBI taxonomy): domain Eukaryota; kingdom Viridiplantae; phylum Streptophyta; class Magnoliopsida; order Asterales; family Asteraceae; genus Helianthus; species Helianthus tuberosus. The sequence continues at coordinate 113,956,795 of CM060442.1, forward strand.
CAATTATTTTAGCATCACGTCCCATACCATGACATAATAGGTAACACAGTTATTACAGACAAGTAGTTCTCTAAGACAAATAAGATACTGTTCCGACAACTCAGATTTTATTTAGTTTTTTCTAGACTCTTCCTAACTTGATTCCACAAAAGCAGGCAAGCATCCTAGCATCTTAAACACCTGTCACATACGTTAAAATAGAGGTCAATACACATAGTGTAAAAGTGAGCATACAAGTTTAATAGTATAATAGTAGCTAAAGCGAGTTTACACATAACCAGCATGTAACATGTATAATGTGAAGCTAGTAGGTTATCGACAATGAAATATGCACAGACGTGACTGTGAGTTGTAGAATGCGCAACACATATCACCACCATGACACGTGAAGAAATACCCTTAGCAACCCCCGTCCATGACAGGTGCTGAGTCCAAACTATAGTACTATCGTTGCTAAGGTGTCAGGCAACAATCATTGTGTAAATATAACATACAAGCATTCATCGAGTAACACGTATAACATGCAGTAGAGGTTAGCGTATAAAAGTATTTGCGTTGTGTGATCGATGTGATTTGATATAAGTAACGTATGTAGCACCCAAAAGTGCTTTAAGCAAAAAGGGATCGAGTACACTCACAGATTGTGTTTAGTAAATAAACACTCTCTTGGATTGAAGGGAGCGCTGGAGAGTTAGCCTGATTACAGAACGATAGCATACACGGTGAGCGGTACGTAAAACGATGCAAGTGACTGAGTGACGAAGGGACATCCGTACGGATGGCAATCCAGACGGATGGTCATCCAGTCGAATGGCCATTCGGTCGGTTTGCCATTCGCTTGGGATGGATGTGTTTGTGTATGATGTGGCTTTGAAGTTTTCATTGTAGCATTTTGAAAACAGAGAAATATCTCTTCCTTTCAGGTCGTCTGGTCGAACGGTCGTTCGGTCAGATGGCAATCCGTCCATTGAGACATTTCTCAGAGGACAAGTTCACTACAGGATTGTCATTCGATCGGATGGCAATCCGTTAGAACGGATGACCCTTGGAAATTGTAAAAGTGTTAAGTGGTTATGACCATATGTCATCCGATCGGATTGTCGTTCGATCGGATGGCAATCCGATCGGATGGCAGTCCGTTCAGTGACTGACTCGTTTTGAAATTTGCTAAGTATGAAAAGTTTTGTGGTTGGATTGAGACAGTATGACAACGTGTTAAACAACGGGAATTCCCTCAAATTCCAAGTTATCCGATCGGACGGGAACCACCCCATTCCAACCAGTTAACTTTTCTTGACGGTTGTTCATGTTCAACCCGTGAATCAGTCGTCTCTTTCGATGAAATCCATTCTCAGTACAACCCTTCACTATAGAGTGAGTAGAGGGCCCGAACGATTTCTGATTCTATCGGTTTTCGAGCTAGAGAGTGTAAAAGAGTCGAAAGAAAGTTATGAAAACATCTTTCAATCCTTTTACTCTTAGATTTAGGATGAAATCAGTGTTAAAACATGTGGAAATCTCTTAGATCTGAGTTGTTCTTGGTGGGATGATGTCACACTTTGAAGTTCCTAAGAACCCCATGATGACATCATTCTAGAACACCTCAAATCGGGCAGATTCCTTGGTTAAAAGTGAAGATTCAAAGGTGAAAATGATGAAGAAGTGTGTATAGATGATAGATGTACAAGATTTGAGTTGGAAACTTACAAGAATCGCGAGTGTAGGATCGTTTTGACGATCAAGTGAGTCAATCAAAGTCAATACACACTGTTTGTAAGGCGGAAACAAACAAACAGATCTGAATCAATGCAGAAATGAGTAGAAAACAGAGAATATCACTTTAATACACGTTTCTCATTTATATATCACTTGAAAAACCGGCAGCAGTTCGGTACACAACTGATGGATCTGTTCCAAATGAGAAACAACACTACCCTATATATAGCTAACTGATTTCGCTTGAAAGACACACTTTACAATTCAAGCGAAATAACATAATACCTTTTCAAGCGAAATCGCATAAAACAAATATACAAATCCTATTTCATGTGTAGATATATTCTGTTTCGTGTGTGACTATTTCATATTTAGTGTATTTTATAATTCCATGATGCAAGAATGATGTCACTTGTATGATGTCATCATCAAGAATGATGACATCATTCTTGTTCAGATCCGCAACGAATTCAAGACTCGATATAAGACGAAGTCAACAGACATATGCACCAACAGTCTCCCCCTTGGATGTTGACGGAGTCTTTAGTACGAGACTTTGGTACGTCAAAACTTCAGTCTTAATCAGTCTTCACACTTTCCAAAATGTTTGACGTTGAAGCATCCTTCAAACTCTCTCTTTCTCTTCAATCACCACTATCAGCTATTCTCCAGAAACTGAATCTGGCTCTTTCACTCTTCAGTCTCCCCTTTTGCTAACAGAATCCCCCTTAAGTTGTTCTGGGATCGCAATCTGATATAGCACTTTCATAGGTTTTGTATTGGAAACCTGGCTTTAACTATGCATAAGCTTTGACAAGGGGATCTTCACAAATCTCTATCTTCTCACATTAGCAGCTTTCACAAATACAGGACCATCTCCTGGCTCTCCGTAGCAACAGGATCAGGAACCTGGCTTTTTACGTCTACAGACTCCCCCTTTCGACAAGCTGGGATCGCAGTCTGGAATTCATTAGCTGCATATCTGCATATACTCTAACCAACAGTAAAATTTGACTTTATGCTTACCACTTGAATTTAAAATGATTAAATTGGTTTCAAATTAATGAGCCATTTAGTCATTTCAAAAACTTTTCTCATTTCAACAAACTTTCCCAATCCTGTTGTTTATCATGTTTAGCACTTGGAATTTTGAATATCAGCTCTCCAACATCAGTTGTCGAAAATCTTTTTGGATTTTTCAAAATTTTATGCTAAAACACAATATTTTTGGATTTTTCAGATTTTCAGAATTAAAATGCAATAAAGAAATATGTACAAACAATATTTTTGTGAGTTTGTGTAAGAGGATCATATCAGTTTTTGAGACACATCACTAGCACCGTTAAGCTTTAAACATTTTAGGTTCTAAACGATTCACATAGATTGAAGATATAGTTGTCCTCTTAAACTCAATCTAAAAACTTTCGAAATGCTTACAGATACGTTAAGGTATATTAATTTTGCACTAAGTTCTTATAGACCCCACGATCTCAGAATATCCCCTCATCATGCAATACACTGACTCAAGTAATGCCTTTAAACTTTCATCAACTATGATATGTGCAAAAACAAAGCAGAATGTTTAAACATTAACAATCAGGTCGATCTTTCGATACGCAGAGAAAGTCCAATGTTTAAACAAAATAAGAAATAAAAAACAAGTTGAAAGTTTTTAGGCTTTAACCACCAGTTCGATACTCACGTATACGCAGAGGTGATCCAAAGCTTAAACGAAACACCAAAGAAAATAAAGCAGAACGTTTAAGCACTAACATCCAGGTCGATACTCACGTATACGCAGAGGATGTCCAATGCTTAAACAAAATAAAGAAATAAAACAAGTTTAAATCTTTGCAAAATAAAATGCACAATCAGAGCGACTTTTTCAGCAAGTTGTGAAAGTTCACAAACTGACCGGTTTTTATGCTCTTTGGCATTCAGCGATTACTGAGTAGGCACACAATCAAGATGTCTCACCCCGACCACGTAGAACATACAAAACGTGGCGGAAATGTCGGGGAGTGTTGTAACAGAATTAATGTTTCAAATCCATGGCAATTGAAGTTTCGTTTTATTGATTAAAAGTGTTACAATGTCTTAACAAACAAGAAAAACAACATAATTAACTAGTCTTGCATCTTTTATTGTCACTAAAGCCCAAGTCTGCCTATGTGTATCTTGATCATCTTATGCAACAGCTCCTGAAAAACACATGTGAAAATAGGTACGTCAGCATAAAAATGCCTGTGAGATACATAGGTTTTGTGAAAATAGGTTTCATGACTTATGTTTGAGAAAATGTTTAGTCATGAACCTTGTAATTTGCTTTGTCTTGTAAATCGTTTGAAAATCAATAAGTCCAGATGATATGTATAGATAAAAGAATAATGTATGGTTAAATGAATAACCATGTAACTGAGTTTGTATAAGATAAGTTGTTGTAAAACAATGTCTTGTGAAAAATATGTTATTTGTATAAAATGTTATATGTCTCAAACTGAAATGATTCAAATAACGCTACGATATGTAATACCATACAAACACTTATATATAGGAAGTACCAGCGGCGTATCCACCATGCTTGTATCATATTACACACGCCTCGTTACTTAATCACTTACTCAAACCAAACTATCAAGATGAAATGTTTAACAAGTGTAGAAATGTTCATGTATAGTCAAATACGGTTCACACGGTTCACAGATACAAACGGTTCACAGATATCAACGGATCACATAGTCAAATGATTACAACGGTTTACATAGTCAAATGTTTACAACGGTTCAATATGTGGTATAATGTGTTCATATGCTGGATAAGCATATGCAACAGAAAAGCAATGTAAAACAATGTACTAAGTATGCACTCAATGGACATACGTAGTATGAAATGTAATGTAGAACGATGTACTAAGTAATGCACACAATGGGCACACCTAGCATGAAATGTAATGAAATCATGTACTATAATGTACTAACGAACATAGCAGGTATATGATGTGAAAACAGGAAAGCATGAAAGTAACAAGTAGGCACATGTGTTTCACCCCAAAACAGTTTGGAAAACAGTAAAAGAGGGGTCTATGTACTCACTTGAGATTGCTTAGTAGTCCTTGAGTAACAACCAAACAATGCTAGAGATCGCGGATATCAAACGGCACCTAATATAGGTAACTATGTTAATAACCGGACCTAAATCGGATGATCGGGTAGCATGAGGGTTCGTAAACCAAACGAGTATAGAGACTCGTGTCATATGGTTTAACAAAGCCTACATACTAAATGAAACCTAACCTAAGTGCTTTCGACCCATTACGACCCGTTTAGGTAGCTTATGCTACTTTAACGCGTCGTTCGCGTGAAACGCGTTCAGAACGTCTAACTAGTCCTATGACAAGTGTTATATGCCTAAACATGTTACATAATCAGTTATGTGACAAAAGTTTAGGTTACATATGCTTATTTACCAATTATACATGAAAAGGGTATTCTGGTAATTTACCTAAGGCATATAAACTACCTATCATACAACTACTTAAACGATGTGACCATAAGGTATAACCTCGGAAGGTTATTTCCTATATGCTATGGTCACCTAATGTATTTGGTCGGATCCTAATGATCGACCAAACTGGGTCGGGTTCGAAGGTATAAGCGATTTATTAGATCGCTTACCCTACGACCCTAGACAACGTGGAAATCAGTAGGCATAGTCCCAAGGGACTATAACCATCGTGATTACAATCACGTTGCGAAGTTCAAACGAACTTCGCATTGACCATTACTGGTCAACGCTGAAAGTCAAACAAAGTTTGACTTTCGGACTCGAAAAGCAATAAAAATAAGGAAAAGAACGAAAGAATACTTACGAAGGGTCCCCGAATGCTAAACTCAATTCAAAAATCTCAGGTATGAAACAAATGTTTCAACTTAGAGTTTCTCAAATCAAATTTCTTGTGATTATGAAGCATGGGGGGGGGGGGGTGGGGTATTTATAGTATTCGGTCCACCGTTAAGATCGTTTCATGGAAAACGTGCCTTAATCGTAACCGTACAAGTGTTGGCAAGTTGTGGTGCCTAAAATCCATCCTTATCAGCTGACTAAGCATGTTAGAATGTGTGGTGGAGGATCAAACAGCTGCAACTTGTGATTAAATGCAGTTAATCTGGTCCAGAAGGGGGCTCGCGTGACGCTAAGGCCCCTCGCGTCACGCTAGGCCCCTGTTTTGGCAGATTTTACAGAAATGGTCCCTGCACCTTGTTTAAGCGATTTTCGATGCGTTTGAACCCCGTTAATCTCATTTCAAGGATCTAAAATGAAGTTAAAGTATAGGGAACTCAAAATGTGCTCAAAAATATCTAAGATGTCGGTTCGTTTGGCCGTACGATCGCGATGTTCGCTTAATTACGACGGAATGCGCACAAGCGCGAAAAACGATCCAAATGGCGTGACGAATGGATTTTTCTTTTGGCGAACACTAAAGTATAATATAGTCATGCTTACATAAATTTTTGGATGTCCGGATGTATTCAGAACGTAAGTTATGCGTAAAAATGCAAACTTGTGCACTTTTTGACGCTTTTAGTCCCTGAATGACACAAAAGTTTATTTTAGCATACCGAACACCTCAAAGCCTATTTCTAAGCTATGTAAAGGATATTTATGGTATGTTTAACTTATGGTCATGTTCCGGAAGGTCTGTTACAGTTCAAATTGGCATACTTTCGCAGTTTGTCAACTTTAGTCCCTGTAAGCGATTAAACTTTGATTTCACCACACCAAACCTTCCAAAACTTATATCTAAGTTATGTAAAGGTTATTTAAGGTATGTTATGCCTATTTCACTATTCCGGAGTGTTCGTTGGATTAAACTGGTTATATCTACTCATCAGAGCGCGTATAACCCTCCAGAAAGCGATTTAAAGCTTGAAATCGAACAAGAATTGATATGTGTAAACGATACACATATTTTTACAAATCCCAAGTATGAAATACTATATTTCATTGGTTTGGAATTTGTTTGATGGTTGGAGTGACACAGGTGTTACACAAGAAGGACAAAACTAAGTACTATGCTTTCAATCATGTTTCCCACTAGAACTAGGCTTTTTCATTTAAGTTTGTATCGTTATCACAAATCTACTAGTCTAGCTGAGCCTATCGTCACATCTTTAGTGAGACCGTTTATCACATTTTACATTTCATTTCTTTAGCATGCTGTGATAGTCCACTGATTTACTATCATTTCCTCTTTTTCACAACAAAACTCATTTTAAAATTTTCAATGTTTTTGGCATTTTCAAATTTTCAAATTTTTTTAAAATTTTTCTCCCCCTAAAATCAAAATATGTTTCAATTTTGATTTTCTGAGAAAATTTGAAAACAAACTATACAGATAAAGTGACAACATAATATCGAATCGCTTCAATTCGCCATCCACTTGGCATAAACAATCAGAACTCCCCCTGACAACAAACTATTTTCCCATTATGATTTCAAAATACTTAAGTTTGTTTTAATCAAAATGGTTTTTCCGGAAAATAAGTTTTGTGTGTCATTTTTACAAACCTGGGGTTTAATTCATCACACTGTTTTCAACCACTTGTAGGTTTATCACAAAAACAATTTCCAACAATCATACCACATGTAAGATAGTTAAATCAAGTACAACTTAATGTCCTTGATTAACCACTTGTAAGACGAAATATCACAGTTAACAACCTGTGAATTTCTCAAGAAAGATGTCGATTCCTACTCCCCAATTACCAACCTGGGAGTTCCGGCAAGTCAGGATTTCAGACAAAGAATGGTGACACCCAAGCCTGACCAGTCTTGGGTGCATCCGAGTTATTTTCACTCGGTGTGTCAGTTCTCTTCTTTGATTCATAAAATTGCTTTACCCCTTTGACTGTTCCGTCAACCATTTTTCCAAAAATGTTTAGAACATTGGGGTTAAAGACTTTTTCAACATCAAAATCTTTCTTTTCAGAAAAAGATTGATTTGAAATTTCAACTTCGTCAACTTTTTGTTTATAATTTTCAGCTCGCAATGGTGGAAAGTTGATATCATCCATTGGCGGAACTGAATTTTCTCCTTTTTGATCAACAGATGGCTCTTCTGACTTTGATGAGTCAGGATCATCGCCAGAACGTACCTTCTTTGTTTTCGAAAAAACAAATTTATCATCAAAAGGTGGCTCCTTTGTTTTTAACACAACAGATTCATCGCCGACCTTTATTGGAACTGTTTGATCAACAAATTTTACCTTTACTTTCCCTTTTATCCTCAGATTTGTATCTGATGAGTTCGTTTTACTTGATTTTGCAATCGAGTGAAACGATTCATCAGCACTCTTATTAGAACCAACAGGTGTACCCGAGGACAAAATCCTTTCAAGATACTCTCGAACTTTCTTTCTTTTCTTTCTCAGTCGGTCTTTCTGCCCTTGTGAAAGCTTCACTTTCTATTCTTTCACCTTCTGTCCTTTGGGCTTTTCTTCGACCTTGACTGATTTCTTCATCTTTTTCTGAGATTCAGCCCTCAATCTTTCCATTGATCTCATTGGGCAATCTTTTGCAATATGTCCTTTGATTTGGCAGTTATAGCATCTCCTCGTCTCAAACCACTGATTCTGGCAGTTAACAGCAATGTGTCCTTGAACACCACAGTTGTAACACACCCTGTTATCATACCAATCTCCACCATCAATCCAAACACTCAAATCATAACACTGATTTACCTTGAAGTAATCATCACTCCTCTTGTAAGCTGGATTTGACTTTTGAGCACTGTGGTCAAACCTGCACCACTTATTACCAACTTTTTGTGAGTTTTGATTTTCAAATTTTTGTGGTTTTTTATAATAATTGGATGACTGAACTGATGATCTTTTATTGTTGTTTTTCGAATTTTTCGAATTTTTAACATTTTGTTTTTGTTCTACATTCTTCTTAACAGGTTTTTGCTTTGAGCATTCACCTATTTCAGTCGAATGTAAAACAGTTTCTTGAAACTTTTCTTTTAATTTCAAAAATATTTTCTTTTTCTCATTTTCATCATCAGTTTTATCATCACAATCCTCAATTATGACTTTGTCATAATTTGTGACATTGTCACTTATTGGAACAGAATTGATGGGTTTTGGACAAGAATAATCTGGTGTTGATGACGAAGTCTCAAAACCTTTCAATTTCTTTTCAAGCTCATCAATTTTATTCCGAGCAATTTCAGCTTCATTTTCAAGCCGAATGATTTTCTGAAGATGAGAATTTATTTCAATTTGTTTTTCAAGATTATTTTTAAAAATAACAGATTTTTCATTTTCTAAAATCTTCATTTGACTTTGAAAATCTTTTTCAAATTTTAATTTTTCATTTTCAAAATCTTTTTCCTTTTCTTTCAAAATTTTGTTTTCCAATGTCAAACTGTCCAAATCACTTAACAGTTTGACATTTTCAGATTTCAATCTTTCATAATTTTCCTGCAGTTCAAGAATCTGTTTGTCATCAGATTTCTTCTCATCATTCAAATTTTTGATTTCCAATGTCAAACTCTCTACATTCTTCAAGAGTTTGACATTGTCTGATTCAGATTTTTCACAGTTTAAGCATTTCTCGGACATCATTACAGCTTCAGCCTTCTTCTCAACCTTGATAGCTGAAATTTCTTTACCTTGCTCCTCTACCACTTGAACATTTTTCTCAGGTTCGAATTTTTCATCAACAGACTTCATTTTTCTAATCTTTTGGAGTTTAAGTTCTTGAGCTTGAATCTTCTCTATAAAACCACTAAGATTCATATTACAAAAATTTGAATTTTTCTTTAACACCAGCAGATAAGTACCCCACTCATCATATGGCAATGCGTCTGCCAATTTATCGATCCACTCCTCATTAGTCTTAGTTATCCCCAATCTCCCCATCTCCACAACTAGATGGCAGTATCTTTCAATCAATTGTTTTGTAGTTTCACCTTTTATACCAGTAAAACTATCAAACTTCTTCTGTGCAATATCTGCTGGATTCTGAACAAGCATACCATATCCGAAAGATGAGTTATACGACTCACAATCCATGTTTCGTTATTGAAAGATTTTCAAAGACAGATTTTCAAACAATACGAAACTTCACACAATCTAAGATCAGTTCAATCACTTTATCAAACAACTGAATCAGATGAATATCCGATTGAGTGACAGAAATCCGGTGACAATCACTTAATTAAAAAAATCCGACTTTTTCAAATGATCAAACAAAATATGATTGGGCCTCTATATAAACCAATTACATGGGCCGAATACTTTGACTACTGATTAATGAGGTCGAAAAACTTGATGTTACTGAATTTATTCTATTGGACCTCACTATATTGAATACTGAAACTAATTAATTCAATCATATGCAACAAGCCACTATATCACGTGATCCCTGCTGATTTTAATATCTAGATTGTGCCGCTAATTTTAAGTGTGCATGAAATCTGATTGGGCCGAATAATCCACTAAAACCGACAACAATAAGTGATAAAAGACTATGATTGGGCCGATTTATCAATGGACAATATTATCACATGCATTACTTGGACCGCTCAACACCTTGGACAAAGATGATTACATGTAATGATGGTCTTACAATCTAAACAACTTAGATTGGACCTCCAAACTAACTGATCAGATCACATGCAAACCTTGAAATTTTGTCCGATAATCAGTTTAAAAACTCACATGCATTGATGATAATTTCTTGGGCCAATCTAAAGTGCAGACAATCAAAATTCTCTATTGGACCGTTCAATTAAAGTACATGCAAACTGACACACTACACGTGATTTATTTTCCCAACTTACTGACAACCTTGTTTAATGTGTCACACAAATCACATTTACGCGAAATCAGATATATCTCAAACGGTTTTTAAGCGGAATCAGATTGATACAGTTTTCAAGCGGAATCAAAAATTTTCAAGCGGAATCACTTATTTTCAAGCGGAATACCTTATTTCGCTTGAAATTACCACAATTTTCAAGCGGAATCAAAAGTTTCGTTCAAGCGAAATCAGGTTTTCAGTCCATTTTTATCAGTTTTCATCCGAATTTTGATCTGATTTTCTCAAGGGTTTGTTAAAACACACTTTTACACACAATATAAAAAAATCAGTCCATTTTGTCCGGTAAAAAGTCCAAAAGTCCAAGAAAGTGTAGAAAACAGCACTGATTCAAGTGTATTGGCTCATAACTGGCTCTGATACCAATTGTAGGATCGTTTTGACGATCAAGTGAGTCAATCAAAGTCAATACACACTGTTTTTAAGGCGGAAACAAACAAACAGATCTGAATCAATGCAGAAATGAGTAGAAAACAAAGAATATCACTTTAATACACGTTTCTCATTTATATATCACTTGAAAAACCGGCAGCAGTTCGGTACACAACTGATGGATCTGTTCCAAATGAGAAACAACACTACCCTATCTATAGCTAACTGATTTCGCTTGAAAGACACACTTTACAATTCAAGCGAAATAACATAATACCTTTTCAAGCGAAATCACATAAAACAAATTTACAAATCCTATTTCATGTGTAGATATATTCTGTTTCGTGTGTGACTATTTCATATTTAGTGTATCTTATAATTCCATGATGCAAGAATGATGTCACTTGTATGATGTCATCATCAAGAATGATGACATCATTCTTGTTCAGATCCGCAACGAATTCAAGACTCGATATAAGACGAAGTCAATAGACATATGCACCAACATCGAGAAATCGAAGGGGAAAGGCCTAAGAAGTTGAAGAGTCGCACCAGAGCTGTCACATCACTGTTTATGATGTGACAAGTGCTATTTATAGGATTCCAAAAAGGGAAAGCGGCGCGGTGTAACAGATCGGATGGCCATCCGATCGGATGGTCATCCGTACGGATGACCAGTCGATCGAAGGGCTGCCGCGAGTTGGTTTTCGTGTTTTCGTTTTGTGTGTTGAGCTTTGTGATGCTTTTCGAGTAAGCGATCCGATAGTATTTCACATTAATTACCCAAATAACCTAACTAACAATCACAAACCTAAACATATCCATTCTGCGTTTTTTGTTGCGATGAGATTGCATTGTGATAGATTGCAATTGCGTTTTTGATTAATCACCATAAACATAATTAAACATGCATAAGTAACACATAAGTAGCACACACACGTAAAACAATAACCAAAACACATAATTCGGGTTGCGATGCGATTAGCGGTAAGTCGATTATCGATAAACTGCTATTTATTAACATGCACTCCACATAATACAACTAAGGTAACATAAATTAAAGTATCGATTACAAATCGGAGAGTACATTCAGTAGTTAAGCAAGGAGTGACAGATCACAATTAGCAATCTTTTCTTCCTTTGAATTTGACTTGTACTTTGACTCCAGAAACGCGGGTTGTTACATTTTGTGTGTCAAAAGGAATTGTAAGGCAGTACAGCATTCCAAGGACACCAGAATAAAATGGGGTTGTTGAAAGAAAGAACATGACACTGATTGAGGCTGCCAGAACCATGCTTGCATATTCAGGTTTGCCATTAACTTTCTGGGCAAAGGCTGTAAACAGTGCCTGCTATGTCCAGAACAGAGTTTTAATAAACCCCTGGCATCAAAAGACTGCCTATGAAATTCTGTATAAAATCAAACCACTGATCTCATACTTTAAAGTATTTGGCTGCCCATGCTTTATTTTAAACTTGAAGGACTCAATTTCAAAATTTGCAGCCAAAATAGATTGTGGTTATCATTAGGGATACTCAACCACTGCTAAGGCCTACAAAGTGTTTAACACTAGGACTAAGTGTGTGGAAGAGACTTTGAATGTAAAGTTCAATGAACTTTCTTCAATGAAAATCCCTACAAACCCTGCTGAGTTATTTGATCTTGATAAATTCACCTTTGAAAATGTTTCTATCAAGACTAACAGTGCAGGTCCATCTCAACCTCCTCTACCAGACAATGGATATGAAGTGATAATTCCATAACAGAAGTTCACATCCATTGCCAGGGCAACAGATGTTCAAAACAACTGTCAAAGCTCAACCACTGCTACATCAACAGTTGTTGACCAAAGTAGTCCTCAAACCCGTGCTTCCACATCCTCAAACACTATTGATAAAAATCTTCAAACAGTGGATAAAAATCAACATGTTTTCACACCAATTCCTCCTATTCCTCCACCTCCATTTCAAGACACTGTTGGATCATCAAACTCACCAACAGTTGTTAGCTCAGATGATTCACATATGCAGCCCTCACCCTTAAATGCCATTGTTCCATACAAAGGAGATTTAATCTTCTTGAAGTCTCATCCACCAGACCAAATCATTGGCAACATCAGTGAAGGGGTGCTCACCAGAAGTCAATCCTAAAACATCTGTCTTTTTGCTGGCTTTCTATCACTTCATCAACCAGTCAAGTACCAAGAGGCACTGAAAGACAACAGTTGGGTGGAAGCCATGCAAGAAGAGCTCCAACAGTTTAAAAGACAACAAGCATGGGAGCTTGTACTACTACCAGAGGATGTGAGTCCAATTGGCACAAAGTGGGTCTTCAAAAATAAAACTGATGTAAGGGGCATTGTTGTCAAAAATAAAGCAAGGCTTGTGGTTCAAGGTTTCAGACAAGAAGGGGGCATTGACTATGATGAAACTTTTGCCCCTGTAGCAAGATTAGAAGCTATCAGACTATTTCTGGCCTTTGCTGTCAACCACAACATAAAGGTGTTTCAAATGGATATCAAATGTGCATTCCTCTATGGTAAGATTCAAGAAGCGGTATATGTTTGTCAACCTCCTGGTTTTGAGGATCCATTTTATCCAATTCATGTCTACAAGCTAAATAAAGCTTTGTGTGGCTTGAAACAAGCACCTAGAGCCTGGTATGAAACTCTTTCCACCTTTCTTCTCTCTATTGGTTTCACATAAGGCAAAATTGACAAAACACTGTTTTTAAAATAGAGAGGGAAAGATCTGATGATTGTCCAGATTTATGTGGATGACATCATTTTTGGAAGCACATGTAACAAAATGTGTGAAGAGTTCAGACAACTCATGACAGCTGAGTTCGAGATGAGTGCAATGGGTGAACTACAGTGCTTTCTTGGTCTCCAAGTAAAGCAACTGCAAAATGGTACTTTCATTCATCAAAGCAAATATGCTCAAGAACTTTTAAACAAATTTGAGATGAATGATTGTAAACCATGTAGTACACCCATGGCAACCACCAAGCTAGTCATGACTGATGAAAAGGATGATTTCGTTGATCAAACCTTATATAGAAGCATGATTGGGTCTTTATTGTACCTAACTGCATCTAGGCCAGACATCATGTTTGCAACATGTGTTTGTGCAAGATCCCAATCAGCCCCTAGGAAGTCTAACCTCATAGCTGTGAAAAGGATACTCAGATACATAAAAAGTGCTCCCACACTTGGTATCTTGTACCCTGCTAATGGGAATGTTAAGCTTTTAGGTTTCTCAGATAGTGACTTTGCTGGATGCAATACAACAAGGAAGTCCACATCAGGAGGGTGCCAATTTCTAGGTGATTGCTTAGTATCTTGGCAAAGCAAAAAGCAAGCAGCTGTTTCAACATCCACTGCTGAGGCAGAGTATATAGCTGAAGCAAGCTGCACAACCCAACTGTTATGGCTTCAAAATCAACTGCTGGATTTTGGTATTACTGCCTTAAAGACACCTCTCATGTTGGACAGTCAGGCAGCAGAAAATATCATCAAAAATCCAATTTCACATTCAACCACCAAACACATTGACATAATACATCACTTTGTGAGGGATTACTATGAAAAAGGTTTGATTTCTCTGCATCATGTTCATACTAAAGATTAGCTTGCAGATGTGCTAACAAAAGCATTAGACATATCCACCTTTGAAAGCTTGATCTCTAGAATTGGCATGCTTAACATGGAATAACATGCAAAATCCTATTTTTCTATGAATAAAAAGCATTAAAATGTTTTCAGAAAATCAAAAATCCATCCTTAAAATAGTTAAAAATGAAAGTTTTCATTAATCCTTAAAAGTCTGTCATAACCACTGTTTTGGTTCAAACATCTGATTGTTAAAAAAGTTATCCACTGCTGAAAGGCAACCTCTGTTCCTTTATTTTCATTGTTAATCACTATTCTCAAACCTCAGTGTTGTAACCCACTGATGGCTATCCACTGATATTTAAAATCAGTCACTGTTCTTCATTTTCACCATTGTAAACCACTGATATTGATCATCAGTGGTTTCCTAAACAACTGTCATCCATTATTCATCAGAGGTTGTCACGTGGAAAGTTCTTAGCCGTCCGATCTTTGTAACAGCTACCACATCAGCATTCACTTTTTCACCTTTATAAAACCCTGATTAAAACCCCAATCAGAGGTTTCACTGCCGAATCGAATTCAAAATTCCTTTCAAAAGCGGTTTCCATCTCTTTCATTCATCTTCTTCAACTCGCAAATCACCATGGCTCTTGCTCTCAAAAATCCTCATAACTATTTGTGTACCTTTGAGAAAACAAAGAAAAACTCAGATTTCCACACCATCATCGATGCTCTTTCTTCATCAAAGTACAAAACTTTGTTGACTTGTAATGCTCCAATCTATCAAGAAACCCTACATGAATTCTGGAAAAATGCAAACATTGAACTTCAGGACAAAAAGCCCTGGGCTATCACATCAGAAGTAGGAAAAATTCTTGTTTCCATCACACCACAAACAATCTCTGAGGTTTTTGAGATGAATGATCACACAGGTAAAAATTCTTTCCCTAAAACTGAGTACCAGACAGATTTGGCCGAAAGGGGGTTTGAGGGACAAATGAATAAAGCAACTTTGCAAAAATGGAATTTCCCACCTCCCATGAAATTTTTATTTCATACCCTGCTAATGTGTGTTTCAAATAAAACTACAGCTTTCAATGAAATCCCATTGAAAATCCAATACTTAGGCTATGCTACATGGCAGAAGTTGATTTTAATTACTCCCAAGAGATTTTCAATGATATGGTTAAAAATATTAAAAATATAAAAAATATAAAAGAAAAAAAGAAACCATTTTTGCTGTTTCCTAGATTTTTGAGCTATTACTTACAACAGAAAATCCCAAAGGATAGTGCACAAGTACTTATCCAGGGTGCTCCTTGTCAAATAAACAGCCTTTCTTCTGAAACTTTTACAAGGTTGTCAGAGTCAAAAGATTTGAAAACACAAACAGAGGAACCTGAGCGAACTTTGGATGAGTCCACATCTGCTCCTCAGGTTTCTGCTGTTGAGCCCACTGCTCATGGTGACCACAGCAACACAACCACTGCTGTGCAACCCCCACCAAAAATCACCAAAAAGCCAAAAAGAAAATCCAAAAAGCCCACCAACCCATCCAAAAAGGACCTTCTGGAAGATGAGATCCCAGAAGTAACTCTTGTGACAACACAAAAGTCACCAATAACCACTGCTGCTACTTCCTCACAGCAGATGGTAGAAAGATCTCAACCTGAACCTGAGCCTGAAACTCCTCCTGCATCCTCACAAAAGGACCATGTTGTATACACAGGGACACCACATTATGAATCTCTGGATCCACTTGAATCCATCTTCCACAGCCCTGCTCCCGGGGAAAATTCTCTTTCAACCCCTATCCTCACTTCACAAATCCCACCATCCATTATACCTCTGTTGAAAGCATTGGATATGGATCAGACACAAATCAGTTCTTCTCAACAACCTATCACTGAGAATACACTCCAACAAGTGACCGAGTCTGATTCCTCTACCCTTGCTAACCCATCAATAGTTGAGGAGGTTACACCCCTAGATTTACAAGTAACTCTTGGTGGTAGTTCAAGTGGAGCAGCTACTACAGGTGTTGAATCCACTGATTTACACCTGGACCGTAGTTTCATTAGTCAGACTCCCTTGAAGGCAATTTCTTCCTTGGGAACCAAGGTGACCACTAGTGTGTTCCAGTTAACCACTGGTGTGTTTACCAAGGTAACCACTACTGAAGAAAGAAGTCCCCAGTACCAAGAAAAAGGGGCATCAATGGATGAACCATTAGAGACTTCTCCTGGTCCAACTGCTGATACAACCACTGCTAGTGGGAAATCAGATGATCCCATTCACTTGGGTGATGGTTTAAAATACAGAGATTTGACGGAGAGAGTTGACAAAATTGAAACATCTGTGGCAGATATCAAAAATATGCTGAAACAGTTGTTACAATCCTCAAAGGCTCCATCCACTGCTTCATCATCTACTCCTACCACCACTGAGCTATAGCAACTTTTCCAACCTATGCTTCATCAACAAAGGAAATATGCTGATCAACAGCATGAAATTCAGCTACAACTGTTCAGAAATGTGATGGAAGCAAGGTATAAGGATACTAAAGCTGACATTAAAGCCATCAAAGCTCATTTACTTCAAACCACTGGTACTTCTCCTCCTACAATTGTCTATGTAGAAAACCCTGATGATGCCACAAAGGGGGAGAAAGGAAAGAAAGGAAAGGATGGTTTGTATCTAGAACCTGATCCAAAGCCTAAACCTATTGTAGAAATTCCAAGGCCAGGTGGTACAAAGAAGGTTGATGTGACTCTCAATGCCTTTGCTGAACAAAAAGCAGACAGAAAAGAGAGAATGGAACAAAAGGGTGCCAAAAGATTTGAAAAGGAAAAGAAAGTTTTGATGGCTAAGGAAGAACAGGGTACTTCAAACAGAAGAAAGACTACCAGAAAGGTCAGCTAACCCAAAACCACACCTTCCAAAACCACTAAACATACTCCTAAAATCCCCAAAAGTTCCTCACCTCAAACCACAAAGCCAACAGATGTTGAGACACCTGTTATATCAACAGCTGTTGATACATCAGTGGTTTCTATAGATGTTGTTTCAACGAATGCTCTTGTCACTTTACCAACCACCACTCAATCCACTGCCACACCAAAAACTACATCTCCACTTCAAAAACCACCTGCCAAAAAGTAGAAGACAACAGTTGACACTTCAACAGTTGTAATGACAACAGTGGTTGAGACACCAGTTGTTTCAACAGCTGTTAGTCAGTCACCCATCACTTCAAACACTTCTTCCCAAGCCATAATCCTTTCTGTTCCAAAACTTCAAACAAAAACACCTTCTCCCAAAAAGGTGTATACAAGAAAAAGAAAGTTTTAGGTGCATGATGATGACATACCAGCACCTATTCCTATTTCATCCACACCCTTCAATCAAATCAAACCTCAACCTTTCATTCCACCAAAACTAGCCAAACCAATCACTAATCCAAAAACATTTGAAGGACATGATCCTGAAAGGGTTGTACCATTAGCAGCAGATTATCCACTGGAGCTACATGCAGTTGAAAATGAAATGAGACAATTTTACACAGTGGATAACCCTGCCAAAAGAAAATTTCCATCCCTCACTGGTTTTAGACCTCCCAAAAACTTGGATGAGTATTTAAAACTCAAAGTAAGGCAAGCTGAATTACAAGCCAAGTATGAATGTCAGGGAGAGAATGATAGGAGCATCTCAAGTCGAATGCAGCTTCTACTTAGCAAAGTCAAAAAGTTGGAAGACTATGCAAGAGATTTGAGTAAAGAAATGTCTAACTTGCCACCAGATGCTGACCTACAAAAGGAGATGAGAAAAGACCTCCTAGACCTGATCATGAGAGAAAAATTCTATCCTGGCAAGGTTGAGCAGTTCAAAGACTGGCCACTCATTGCTCTGAAAAGTGAAGCAAACAGAGTTGAAAGGATAAAGAATGATCCAGGTATGAAAAGATCTGCACCAAATTGGAGCAAGTACAAAAAGGCAATTGCTGATCTTACCTTGGAGTACAAAAGAAACAAGCAAGAGTAGGTTGCAGCAAAATTTGGTACAGCCAAAGCCATAGCAAAATGGTCAAGGCAATACACTGAAATGGCATATGAGAAGCTGGAAAGACAAAGAGAAACATATCCTAAACTTCCAAAGAAACCAGCATACAGAAGGAAGAAAATTGATGAGTCTCAGCAGCAGGCCCTCTCTTTGAAAACATTGTTCACATCATCTGACACTTCCATCATTACTTTGAATCAAAGGAAGAGGCAAAAACAGACTGATGCAGAAGATGCTGAAAGTGAAGCTGTGTATATGAAAGAGGCCATCAAAAGAATGATTCAAGAGGATCCTGACTCAGCAAAGCTACAAGAAATTTCCAAAAGAGTCTTGAGCAGGCCTCCATCACCAAATTCATCAAAAATAAAACTTCTCCCAAGAAACCCACTGAACTCAAAAATACTAAAGTGGAAGTCTGATCAAAAGACCACGTATTGACTTTGCTCAAGTCCAGTGGAGATGTTAAGCAAATATCATGGGAGGATGCACTAGGCCTGGGTGTAGCTGACCTTCGACCTCCAAGATCTATTAGAGCTTCAATTGTGCAGGGATGAGTATGATGAAGATTCTCTGAACTTTGAATTACAATTCAAAGGGCAAATCAGGGAAAAATTGACGAGGCAATAAAGATCAGGACTAATGAAGGGTTTTGGCATCATCTGTTCCAGGGGAGATTGTTGGGATTGAACCTTACAAAGGAACAGATGATATAAAGCCAAAACTGGTTCAGAACAGTGGATCATCATAATCAGTGTTTGCACAAAGATCTTTCCCCTTGACAGTGGCTCTAACAACTGATTGATTCCAAGTACTGCCCAATACAACTGCTGCTGATCTAAGACTGATGAAGATTAAAGTACTGAAGCTCAATCTACTGATGTGTCCCAAGCACTGTTAAAAGACCAAAGCACTGCTCCTCCAAAGAACTGATCATCCTTTGATGAAAGCACTGATGCTCAACATCAGTGCTTATGCTACAACAGTGGAATGAAGAATCAGTGGTTTATTTATGTATTTCCTGTGTAATCAGTAGTTTAGTAATCAGTGGTTATATAGAACAGTGTTTGTAGTTTGTTAGGAAGTTAGATGTCACTTTCATGGTGACGTCAGCCGAAGATGCTCACTGGTTGAGTTGTACTATAAATAGAACAGTACCCTGTACTGTTCTGGTGGCTCTGTTCTTCTAAGTCATTCTGTACGAACAATCACTGAGCTCAGGCTGAGGGGGAGACTTGTGCATGCATGCATTTTATTTGTTTATTGTAATCAAATACAATCATTTGATTCAGTGTTAAACATGTGTGCTTAAACTTTTCTTCCATTGATTGTGTTATCAAAGTTTATTTCATTATTCCGCTGCAATTCATCTATGTTTCATCTTCACTTTAATTAGACAAACACAATCTAAGAAACTCAGATCCTAACATCTACTAATGTGATGTATTTTGTGTTGATCATGTTGTTTAGATCTAAACATCAAGATGTTTAGATCTTAACAAGATCATCATCCACATAATCCATGAACTTTACTATAATATAAAAGTGATTTTTAACATGTTATGACTTTTACAAAGGTTAAACACCATGATTTACACTATGATGGTTTTAAAAAGTGTGTTAATCAATGTGTTTAGACAAAAGATCAAGACCTTAAGGTGTGTTAAATATGATGATGTAAGTAATCTTGTTAAAAGATTTAAAAGTGTTATCATATTGTTATTAAAAATATATAAAGTTCAAGGATTATGAGGATAATTATGTGTGAAATATTACTTGAAAAAGTGGGTTTTGAAACTTGAATGGAGATTGTTTGTGATTAAGGGGCTTAAACATGGATTAAATACATTTTTAAAACATGGAAAACGCCAAAGTTTAGGGGAAACTATGGCAAAATTTTCTAAAAATCTAATCACGATTAAAGTGTGATTAACGGGGTTATTAACGAGGCTAAACGTGATTAGTGACCTTAATCATGATTAAGGAAGTTTTAGTGAAAAGGTTTATGTCACACCCCCAAAACGTCGCAGCGGAATATAAAACTTAGTGGTGACGGAAGTTGGTGCCCATTAATATCTTGTTGAACGATGCATCAAATTGTTGGACATTTTAACTTAATTAAAACATAGATTTTAAACATAAAGTTTCAAAACACGACACAACCACAACATAGTTTAGTTGTCTTGATCCTTATGGATCTTATTACATTTGTCCAAAATAGTTATAAAAGTTTGTCCAACACATTAAGAAACCAAACATGCATCAACAACCACAAGATACGCCATAATTCCCGAAGCCGAACTCAAGTACATGAAGAACACCTTAAAATCAAGTGTCAACACAAAGGAAGGTGAGTTCACATATTCAAATTTAAAATAATTTGATCCCATGGAAAAACTTTCTAATTATGTGTTTATTATAAAAACATCCATATAATTTCCAAGAAAGTTAATTCATTTCCTTGTAAAATAACTCAAGGGTCAGCCGTCGCAAGCGTTTCTCAAAAACCTCCGACCAAGAGCGTCTTCCCAAGTTTACATATTAAATTTATAGCATCAAATGTTCGGACTCGTAAGTTAGCTAGACATTACGAACTATATATTTACAATGAAGGTATAATCAATGCTAGACAATGGACAGAATATCAATTCGTCGTTTGATTTGACACGGAGCGACCGGTCACGACGGGGTTGTCAACCCGATAAATCTACCAACAATTCCTCGTGTGCAATACTTAAATGATTAAACGACATCACTTGCGCATGGCCCATCTCAAGGCCATCTATGATGCTTGCCTCACGTACAATATATATATCCTACTAATATGACAAATTTAATATAAAATGTTGTACGAATTTACTGAAATCCCTGGGACCAAGCAAATTCATCCCAACAATACGGTTGTTTTCTCTGAAACACTGTACAAATCCCCGTTTCATCCCGAAACATATATATATTCACCAAAACCGTTTCATCCAGAAACATATATTTTCACCAAAACCGTTGCACCCGAAACATATATTTTCACCAGAACCGTTTCATCCCGAAACATATATTTTCACCAAAACCGTTTCATCCCGAAACATATATTTTCACCAAAACCGTTTCTCCCCGAAACATATACTTTATCAAATCCATATATTTTCAATGAAAATATATAATTTATATCAAAAGGTATGTTTTATTCCAAAAAAAAAACATTATAAGACCCTTTTTGGCGTGTTCTACCCCCAAAACATATACAAAACAGTAAAAAGAGGGGGTTTAGTGACACTCACCTTTGGGTGCGTATTTTAAATAGCACAATCCCACAAATTGATTTCTACATGTCCTATTATGCGTAGGAACAATTTTATCAATCAATATATCACAAAAATTCCTAAGTTTCTCCATATCTTAGAATTTTCACATAACTTTGAGATTTTCTCAAAAATTTATTGTTTTAGATTATGTTGGCACGTTAATATATATATATATATATATATATATATATATATATATATATATATATATATATATATATATATTTAAGATTTTGTGACTTGAACGATTTTATTGGTGACCATTATCATGTAAATCCGTTAACACACCCGTTTATACGTAATATATCTACGATTTGTGCGTCGTAATATATATATATAAACGTACACATAAATTAAGCATCGTAACATGCGAAATCTCGTTAACTTATTTATTATGTCATTTTTAGGGCATGCATACATAAAATAACTTATATGTATCAATTTTCATGATCGACAAACAAGTTACACATTTAACCCGATTTTACCGATTCTACCGCTTTAAACGCACAAGTGTACATGCATAGTCTAAATTTCCCACTATCATGTCAACACTTAAAATATTATCATATGCACATAACTAAATCACATAACACATTCTAACACATAAGGTTCACCCATAAATAACCCATGCTAGTGTTCATTGTAAAACACGTATTTTAGTGATTCGGTAACGTTTTCGGGCGTCGGAAGTCACGATCACCAACCAAACACCAAGTAAACTTAAAATTAGTTAAAATACTAATATTTAAACTAAAAATATCAGTTTACTTATTGATCTAAATCAATTTTATAAAAATCGTTCGAAAAGCCGATTTTTGACCGTTTTACCGCATTGTTTTGCGTTAAACATTACTATAACCATCCCAACTCGGAATGACTTGATATTTTAACACAATACATGTTATTTACTGATTAAAATTATGATTATAATCAGATTAGTGCAGTTTTTTTGTAAGTCACATAAATCATGCGATTTCACGTATTTTACAACTCATAAAGCACCAAGTACAACATGCAAAGCTAGTAAACTTTATGACAAAGTTTTATATCATTTTTACACTTCAAATATGCATATTTTAGTGTTTAGAATCTGATCAAAACTTTTTTTTATCAAATCATGTTCAAATCATCTTTTCATGATTATATATCAACATGCTTGTCCGTGTATGTGCATCTAATGCACTCATATATAACATTATCATCATTACACATGATTTTAAATGCACCCAAGAACATATTAACTCCATGTTCTTATAAATCACAACATTTTCCATCCATCATCATCTAATCATACATACATAAATGCAAACATTCTTACATTTATGAATATGTGACAAAAATTACATGCATGCATATATATATATATATATATATATATATATATATATATATATATATATATACATACGACACATATACATACACACATGAACTTCCAAAAGTTCACTTTTTGACATATCATTTCAAATCACAAGACCCTTTTTAGAATATTCTCATATGACACCTTTTGATTCATGCATGAACTCAATCATTCAAGAATCATTTAACAAAAATCAAAACACATCTATATACATTCCCTCACATACCTATGGCCATACATACATACACATACACACACACACACCTATTTTCATTTTGTTTAAAATCTCATCCTTTATTAGTTTCAAGTTCATGTTTAATTCCAAGTTTAAGAGAAACTTTCCATCATCTCTATCATCACTAAAAATCAAGAATGTGACTTTGAAAATAAGTTTATACCTTTCAAGATTTTAGTGGGTTTTGACAAGATTTTTGATATTTGGAAGCTTGTTTCACCTTGAAAACTCCTTTGGATCCTCAAACCACCTTGAAACCTTCTTGGAATAGATTTTAATCTTCAAGAACAAGTTGAAAAATGGAAATGGTGTAGTGAAAGAGGGTGTTCTGCTGTGAGCTTTGAGAGAGAGAGAGTGAGAGTGATTTTTGAAAAGGTTTTCTTGGATTATGGTGAGATATGGAAGGTTGTAAAAGGCATAATCGTCACTTGGGGTTTTCTAGGCCAACAAGTGGATGAGAGAGAAGGTAGAACCTTGCCCCTAGCCGCCACCTTGCATCCATCATACACACATCTCACATTTTATACATATACATACATATATGTATGTAAATTTGAGTAAAAACTGGCATTTTACTGGATTGCGGGTATTTTATCTAGCGTTTTAATCCCGTTTTAGTGTGTTTTAAATTATTTTTATCATTCTATAAAAATAATCTCACTAAAATATTACTGTAATAATTATCAGTTGGCTTGACTGGTTGTGTTGACAGTATTTTGTCAAATACGCGCATTATCGCGCGGTACGCGCGAAAACTCGAAAAATAGAGTTTCTTAGCGTTTTAATTTATTTTTCCTTCCGGACATGATTAAGCCTATACGCGACTGATCCAACTCGAGATGCGATTTCGAAAGGACCTATATAACTCGGGCTCAACTTTCCCCTTTTCCAAACCTCACAACGCCTTTCCAAGGCGATACCTTCAACATCACACGACCGCCAACCTGAAACTCCAACAGTTTCCTTCGGTTATCCGCATAACTCTTCTGTCGATCTGCGGCAGCTTTCAACCTTCCTTTAATCTGGACAACCTTGGCCGTGGTTTCTTGGATAAGCTCGGGTTCGGTCAAATGCTTCTAGCTTCAGCCCAACAAAGTGGCGATCGACACTTCCTTCCATACAAGGCTTCAAACGAAGCGACCTTGATACTAGCGTGGTAATTATTGTTGTAAGAAAACTCAGCCAACGGCAAGTGAGTATCCCAACTTCCACCGAAATCAATCACACACGCTCTTAACATATCCTCTAACGTCTGGATGGTTCTCTCACTCTGACCATCCGTTTGAGGATGATACGCAGCACTCATGTCCAAACGAGAACTCAACGACTCTTGAAGAGATCGCCAAAACCTGGAGTCAAACCGACTGTCTCTATCCGAGATAATTGACACTGGTACTCCATGACGGGCTACAATCTCGTTAAGGTACAACTGCGTTATATTCTCTGTTTCCTTAAGTGCTAAGAAATGAGCATACTTTGTTAATCGATCCCAATTACCCATATCGTATCATGTGCACGCGACGTACAAGGTAATTTGGTGCTAAAGTCCATCATAAGATGTTCCCATTTCCACTTAGGAATCTCTGGTTGCTGCAGAAGCCCAAACGACTTCTGATGTTCAGCCTTAACCTTTGAGCACGTCAGACATTTACCCACATAGACTGCAATATCTCTCTTCATATTCGGCCACCAGTATAACTCCTTGATATCCTGATACATCTTGGTAGAACCTGGGTGAATGGAATATCTGGATTTATGAGCTTCGTTCATAACCAGTTCACGTAAGTTACCTCTAAGCGGAACCCAAATCTGGTTCATGAAGTACATCACTTCATCCGCTTTTGGTATCAGTTCACACTCAAATCCTCTCAAACCTTCTCTTCTCAGGTTCTCATCCTTCAAAGCTTCTCGTTGCGCATTACGAATTCGATCAGTCAAATTCGTCTGTATGGTCAAGCCCAAAGCAGGCACACGTAGAGGCTTCTCCCGCTCTTTCCTACTGAGCGCATCCGCAACAACATTTTCCTTACCAGGGTGATAACAAATATCACACTCGTAGTCGTTAAGTAACTCTACCCAACGTCGTTGTCACATGTTGAGCTCCTTCTGATCAAAGATATGCTGGAGGCTTTTAAGGTCTGTGTATATCGTACACTTAGTGCCATACAAATAATGTCTCCAGATCTTCAAAGCAAACACAAGAGCTCCTAACTCCAAATCATGCGTCGTGTAATTCTTCTCGTGCACTTTCAATTATCTGGATGCATAGGCTATCACTTTGTCCTTCTGCATAAGCACGCATCCAAGGCCCAAACGTTATGCATCACAATATACAACGAAATCATCACTTCCCTCAGGAAGGGAAAGAATAGGTGCACTACACAACTTTTCCTTCAACAGCCGAAAAGATTCCTCCTTCTTTTCCGTCCAATCAAACTTCCTTTCCTTCTGGGTCAATAGCGTCAAAGGTTGCGCTAATCTGGAGAAATTCTCTATGAATCTCCGATAATACCCAGCAAGTCCTAAGAATTGTCGCACCTCCGACGGAGTCTTTGGCGCTTCCCAATTCTTGATCGCCTCTATCTTCGACGGATCCACGTGTATACCTTTCTCGTTTATGACGTGTCCGAGAAAATGAACTTCTCGAATCCAGAATTCACATTTAGTGAACTTGGCATACAACTTCTCTTCCTTCAGCAGCTCCAAAATCAACTTCAAATGACGCTCATGATCTTCTTTGGTTCGTGAATAGATAAGTATATCGTCGATGAATACTATCACAAATTTATCCAAATAAGATTTGCATACCCTGTTCATGAGATCCATGAATACAGCTGGCGCATTAGTTAAGCCAAAAGGCATGACTAAAAACTCGTAATGGCCATATCGTGTTCGAAAAGCAGTCTTCGGAACAGCTTCGTCAGCAACCTTCAACTGATGATATCCTGAACGCAGGTCGATCTTTGAATAGTAACTGGATCCCTGTAGCTGATCAAACAAATCGTCAATTCTCGGTAAAGGGTACCGATTCTTGATAGTCAATTTGTTCAGCTTTCTATAATCAATACACATCCTGAAGGATCCATCCTTCTTCTTCACAAACAAAACAGGTGCACCCAAAGGCGAAAAGCTTGGTCGAATGAAACCTTTGTCTAGTAGCTCTTGAAGCTGATTCGACAATTCTTTCATATAACAACCCTCCTAAATTACTTAAAACCCCCTATACGTCTTAAAATACACTTCGTATTCGCAAAACGGCCCAAAATACCTTTAATTTTACAAAAATTAAATAAAAACAAAATTTAAGGGGCGCTCGCGGGGCGCAACCCTCTTGTCTATGTTTGTCGTGGGCCGCGACCATGTGGACATCAGGCGCTGCCCTAGGTCGCCACGTGTCCCACTCGTGTCGCAGCTAGTCCTCAAGTTAGCAAGGCTAGGGCCTAGTCTACAGGCTCTGGCGGGGCGCGACGACCCCTTTTGTTTCTGTCGCGGGGCGTGAGAAATAGGCGATCAGGCCCTATAAATAGAGGCCATCGGCTTCACTTTCAATTCGTTCATTTTCTCGATCTCTCTCTAAATTCTCTAAATCTAAAGTAATACCCGGGCATTATATCCACTAAAATAGCAAAGCTCTGCCTCGATGTAAGTATCATAACCCCTAGTTACGTATTAGATACGCTGCCCGATTGATCTAGTACTCCGTAACGCATGTCAAGGCTCTGCCTGACTCAGTCATTGGAGTTCTGTCTCGGGGAGGGTATAACTAATGTAAATTGGGTTATTATACTAACGCGTGTGCATTGTTTAATTAATAGATTATAACCAAGAAATCACAGGGAAATACCTAAATTAGCAAAGTGAGTTTATCCAGTTTTTGTAAATTCTTTTTGTAAACTGTTTTTACAAAACCTCAATTATTTAAATTACAATCAGAGTGATTGAGTATTTGTAAATCTACAATTATCATTGGTATGTTGGGGTTTTGTATATATAACTTGTTACTACACTGTGAGTAGTAGCATGACCATAAGTCAGGATTGACAGTACCGTGGGTGGTAATTAAAGTAGATGTAAACAAATGTAATTGCTGGATTGCCCTCAATGCTGTAGAATGATAAAACCTGTTTTGATTAAACTGGGATTCACTCGCCAGTATTTCTTGCTGATAAAATGTTTTCAAACGCGTTTCAGGTAACAAAATTTGAAAACCAATTAGAAGCCAGCTGGAGAGCACTAAAGACTTGGAAAAGTGGCTATAAAAGTTAGCTAAATAAAGAAGAAGTTTTATTTTAATAAATTAGGGTTTATCCCTATAAAAATGTTTGTAATGGAAACTTGGGTTTATCCCAATGTATTTATTATTATAAAAATGTGGTGTTTTACTCTGATAAACTATTTCCTAACTACGGTCCTGATGTAAATTCCACTGCCAAATAAATAAACACCGATACCACTGATACTGGTTCACGGCCGCCCGTTCCCAAGGATAGGGGCCGGGGGTTGCGACAGAAGGTGGTATCAGAGCTACAACCACTGATTTTAGCCACATAATTGTTCTGCTGACACCAAAATTTTATCTGTTATGTTAGGAAATAATCTACGTGAATTAATGCATATCTGTATATTATTGTTTTGTGTTATTTGACAATTTGTTAGTTTACAGTATGAGTGATCAAGGTCCGTCAAACACCTATCGTCAACTGTCTAGTTCTCCTAGAGATGAAGGAACTTCTTCCCAGCCTACCCCCTCGGGGTATTCAGCTAACACAGAAGAGGGGATTTTCATATTTAAGGCGCAATCCGAAGAACCATTCCCTACCAAAAAGAGAGGATGGTTCAGTCGGGGAGCACATGAGCGCAGGAAAAGAATGAGGAAGTTACAGCAGCAACGGGCTTTAGCAGCAGCAAATAGGGAGATGAACGCCCAGACCCAAGACATAGTCAATAGATGATTAGCCAACTTTCACATACTAGCTACCACTACCGCAGACCCAAACTTAGAACAAATCATTGCACCACAGCCACTACCACTGTTCCTAACTCAACCCATGGAAATATAACCTAACCCAGGAGACCAGGTTCCCATACCCGCCTTCGACAATGAAATCCCTAGAGTCCCAGCACCAAATCCTCTAGCCTACGACCCATGGGAGGATGATCATAGGGATTACCGAGAACTCCACCCACAGGAGGAGCCCATACCAAACCTAGTAGCACCATATCCCAACCTTGACCCTCTCGATCCATACTGGGATGCCGATCAGTACGTTCGGGAAATACTAGAAAACCCATACCCATATGGAGAACCCGTACCACTGTACCCTGACCCAATACCAGCACAACCACCCATGAGTACCAAAAACGTGCAGGAACTCTGTACATTTGGTGAGGAGTTAGTAGATGAAGGAGACAGAATAAGGCAAATAGGGGAGAGGCTCGTTTGGAAGTATGACGAGCGCAATATGCAATACTGGATGATCCCCTAGTAATAATAGTAATATATATATATATATATATATATATATATATATATGAGTAGTTTAGAAAAAAAACTAAACTTAAATAGATAATCCAATAACTACTGATGCATAACTAGTATTGTATTTTAAATTCCAGTTGCAACTTGTAATAGATACAGATATCTATAAAATAGAGTAAATGTCGCAATGTACGACGATTTGGATCAATGTGTGTTTGTGTGATTGTTCGCATTAAATCTTGTTCTGTGATATTAATACTTAGTAAATGTTTATAATCCAGATGGACAACGAAGTGAATCAAGAAAACCCGAAAACGATAATAAGGGGAACCAAATAGATAACAGTGCCATCCAACACATAGTGGCACAAGGGGTTATAGACGCTATGTCATACATTATCAAAACGGTTAAGGAAGAGCAAAATAATAAAACTAATAGCGGAAGTAAACGACCACCTACTGAACCCAGTCACAGCGTAAACAATGGACCATTACTTCAATTGCCTATTCCAAAAAGAAGAAGAACCATGTCATATGGTTGTTCTTACAAAGAATTCTGGTCTTGAAAACCAATAGAATTCTCTGGCAATGAAGGAGCCATTGTAGTTCTATGTTGGATAGAAAAGACTGAGGCAGTCTTAAAACTAACCAAGTGTGCAGAGGAAGATAAAATCATGTTTGCTTCCAATCTTTTTAAGAATGCCACTTTAGAATGGTGGAACACTATTCTCCAGTCTAGGGGAAGTGACAAAGTCTATAATATGGAATGGACTGAGTGTAAGAATATGGTTGAAAGGAAATTCTGTCATCCCAACGAAAAAGAACAAATAGCTAATAAATTCTTAAACCTTAGAATGACTGGAGTAGACTGTAAGGGTTACACTACCGTATTCTTCGAATATTCTAGAATTGTGCCAACCCTAGCTTCACTAGAACCAATATTAATCTCCCGTTACATCTGGGGATTAATCAGTGAGATTAGACACGTAGTTAAGGTAGCTAGACCACAAACCATAGAAGAAGCAATAGAACTAGCAAATACCTTGACTGATGAATTAGTACGTACACAAGAAGAAAACCAGAGGAAGAACCTAGTCCAAAAGCTTACCCAGGAATTCCGCTATGACAATTCCAACCGTGGGAAGAACGTAGGTCTACAAGAAGAAGCATTCAGGAAGATGCTCCACATACTGCAACTTCTGCAAAATACCAGGACACAAGGAAGAAGACAGTAGGAAGAAACCTAGTAATGGAGTATGCTTCAATTGTGGAGAAAAGGGGCATATTAAACCGAACTGTCCAAAACTACCTCCAGCCATGAACAATAAGACCACTAAGAATGCTAGAGCATTTGTTCTGATAGCTGAAGAAGCGAAGATGATTCCGGACGTGATTGCCGGTACGTTTTTAGTTAATGATGTTTTTGCTAAAGTATTATTTGACTCTTGTGCGAATCAAAGTTTTATCAATACTTCATTTTGCAAACTTCTCAA
This sequence comes from Helianthus tuberosus, assembly GCA_030545235.1. Classification (NCBI taxonomy): domain Eukaryota; kingdom Viridiplantae; phylum Streptophyta; class Magnoliopsida; order Asterales; family Asteraceae; genus Helianthus; species Helianthus tuberosus. The sequence continues at coordinate 113,987,304 of CM060442.1, forward strand.
TCAACTATTAACTAAACTTCAACAAGAATGTCTAGTAGAAACGACAAATGGAGAATCTATCAAGATCACTGAAATCTTGCAGGGAGCAAGAATAGAAATTTTAAACCATAATTTTATGGCAAATCTTTATCCAATGAACCTGGCTGGATTTGATATTGTATTAGGAATGGATTGGTTAGTAGCCAATAAAGCCAGTATTTTATGTGATCAAAAGTCAATACAAGTAAATTCACCAAAGGGTGAAAAGATCACAATTAAAGAAAATAAGCCATCTCGACCCACGAAATTTATCTCTTTGATGAAAACAGCAAGTTGTGCAAGAAAAGGATCACTAGTGTATATGATTTCTATAATCTTTAACACTAAAGGGAGAAAGATATTCCTGTAGTATTTCAATTCTTAGATGTTTTCCCAAAAGAATTACCAGGACTACCGCCGGACAGGGAAGTTGAATTCAGAATTCACCTGCTACCAGGGACAACACCAATTGCCAAGGCACCTACCGTTTGGCACCATCAGAAATGCAAGAACTAAAGAAACAATTCGATGAACTTCTGGAGAAAGGATTCATACAGCCCAGTTCATCGCCATGGGGAGCACCAATCTTGTTTGTCAAGAAGAAGGACGGATCAATGCGTATGCGCATTGATTACCGAGAATTGAACAAGGTCACGATTAAAAATCGGTACCCATTACCGAGAATCGATGATCTGTTCGATCAATTGCAAGGAGCTCGATTCTTTTCTAATATCGATTTACGCTCAGGATATCATCAATTGAAGGTACAAGAAGAGGATATTCCTATAACTGCCTTCAGAACAAGGTATGGCCATTATGAATTTACAGTCATGTCATTTGGTTTAACCAATGCCCCAGCCGTATTTATGGACATGATGAACAAAATATGTAAACCATATCTGGATAAATTCATAATTTTCTTTATAGATGATATTCTCATTTACTCTAAAAGTAAAGAGGAACATGCAGCGCATCTGCATACACTCTTAAATTTACTGAGAAAAGAAAAGCTTTATGCTAAATTCTTAAAATGTGAATTTTGGTTAGAAGAAGTGCAATTCCTTGGACATTTGGTTAATCATAAAGGAATTCATGTGGATCCCACAAATATTGAGGTGATTACAAAATGGAAAGCCCCCGAATCACCAACGGAGGTGAGAAGTTTTCTCGGACTAGTAGGTTATTATAGACGGTTTATCCAAGATTTTTCTAGAATAGCCATTCCCTTAACCAAACTAACCTGTAAATCTGTTAAGTTTGAATGGGGACCAAAACAGGAAGAAGCCTTTAGAATTCTTAAGCAAAGGTTAACCAACGCACCCATACTAGCATTACCAGAAGGAACTGAAGACTTTGTAGTCTATTGTGACGCATCTAAATTAGGTTATGGATGTGTGTTGATGCAACGTCAAAAGGTTATAGCCTATGCCTCTAGACAACTTAAGAATCATGAAGAGAACTATACAACCTATGATTTAGAATTAGGAGCCATAATTTTTGCCCTTAAAATTTAGAGACACTATCTTTATGGTAGTAAGTTTTCCATTTTCACCGATCATAAGAGTTCAAGATATGTTTTTGGGAAAAAGGAGTTAAATATGAGACAGAGACGCTGGATGGAAATTCTTAGTGATTATGATTGTATTATCCAGTATCATGTAGGAAAGGCTAATGTAGTAGCCGATGCTTTAAGTCGAAAATATCATGAAAAACCAAGACGAGTACGTTCTCTCAAATTAAATCTGCAGATAGATTTAAATGAACAGATTAGAAAATTCAAGAATCAGTAATCAAGGACGATACTGAAAAATTGAAAGGAATGATTAAGGAATTAGAACAAGGTACAAATGGAATTTGGAGATTCCATGAGAAAAGAATTTGGATACCCAAACAAGGAAACCTACGCGACCGAATATTAGAAGAAGCCCATAAGTCTAAGTATACGATGCATCCGGGAAGTGATAAAATGTATCAAGACTTAAGAAAGAATTTCTGGTGGATAGGAATGAAAAAGGATATAGCAGCTTATGTTGCCAAGTGTCAAACTTGTTCACAAGTTAAAGCTGAACATCAGAAACCCCCAGGGTTATTGCAGCAACTAGAAATGCCAATATGGAAATGGGAATTGATAACAATGGATTTTGTTACCAAATTACCCAAGACTCAAAAAGGTAATGATACAATCTGGGTGATTGTAGACATGCTAGCCAAGTCTGTTCATTTCTTACCAATGAAGGAAACTTTCAATATGGAACAGTTAGCCAAGTTGCATGTAAATGAAATAGTTTCATTACATGGAATTCCTTTATCTATTGTATCTGATAGATATAGCCGTTTTACTTCTCATTTTTGGACAAGTTTCCAAAAAGGAATGGGAACCAAGTTAAATCTAAGCACCGCTTGTCATCCTCAAACATATGGACAAAGCGAAAGGACAATTCAGACAATGAAAGATATGCTTAGAGCTTGTGTAATTGATTTTGGAGGGAATTGGGACGATCATTTACCATTAATAGAATTTTCCTATAATAAAAACTATCATACCAGTATCAATGCTGTTCCATTCGAAGCACTTTATGGACGAAAGTGCCGAACTCCAGTCTGTTGGGCAGAAATTGGAGAAAAGCAACTGTCTGGACCAGAAATAGTACAAGAAACAACAGACAAGATTATTAAAGTCAAAGAAAGACTAAAAGTAGCACGCGATCGACAAAAGAGTTATGCTGATAACAGACGAAAACCGTTGGAATTTCAGGTAGGAGATAAGGTATTATTAAAAGTTTCTCCGTTGAAAGGGATAGTTAGATTCATCAAGAGGGGAAAGCTAACCCCAGGTATGTTGGAATTTTTGAGATTATTAGAAGAATAGGACCAGTAGCTTACCAGCTACAACTGCCAGAAGAAATGGCAGGAATACATGATGTATTTCATGTATGTAATCTCAAGAAATACTTAAGTTTGTAGAGAGACCTTTAAAGATTGAAGACAGAAAGATCAAGAATCTCAAGCACAAGAGATTGATCCTAGTCAAAGTAAGATGGGATTCTAAGAGAGGACCAGAATACACTTGGGAGCTTGAATCAGAGATGCAGAGGAAATATCCACACCTGTTCTAGTAGACCTCAAGGACGAGTTCTAAAACAAGGTGGGGAGGATATAACAACCCTCTTAAATTACTTAAAACCCCCTATACGTCTTAAAATACACTTCGTATACGCAAAACGGCCCAAAATACCTTTAATTTTACAAAAATAAATAAAAACGAAATTTAAGGGGTGCTCGCGGGGCGCGACCCCTTTGTCTATGTTTGTCGCGGGTTGCGACCATGTGGACATCAGGCGCTGCCCTAGGCCGCCACGTGTCCCACTCGTGTCGCAACTAGTCCTCAAGTCAGCAAGGCTAGGGCCTAGTCTACAGGCTCTGGCGGGGCGTGACGGCCCCTCTTGTTTCTGTCGCGGGGTGCGAGAAAGAGGCGTTCAGGCCCTATAAATAGAGGCCATCGGCTTCACTTTCAATTCGTTCATTTTCTCGATCTCTCTCAAAATTCTCTAAAGCTAAAGTAATACCCGGGCATTATACCCACTAAAATAGCAAAGCTCTGCCTCGATGTAAGTATCATAACCCCCAGTTACGTATTAGATACGCTGCCTGATTGATCTAGTACTCCGTAACGCATGTCAAGGCTCTGCCTGACTCAGTCGTTGGAGTTCTGTCTCGGGGAGGGTATACCTAATGTAAATTGGGTTATTATACTAACGCGTCTGCATTGTTTAATTAATAGATTATAACCAAGAAATCACAGGGAAAAACCTAAATTAGCAAAGTGAGTTTATCCTCTTTTTGTAAATTCTTTTTGTAAACTGTTTTTACAAAACCTCAATTATTTAAATTACAATTCATAGTGATTGAGTATTTGTAAATCTACAATTATCGTCGGTATGTTGGGGTTTTGTATACATAACTTGTTACTACACTGTGAGTAGTAGCATGACCATAAGTCAGGATTGACAGTACCGTGGGTGGTAATTAAAGTAGATGTAAACAAATGTAATTGCTGGATTGCCCTCAATGCTGTAAAATGATAAAACCTGTTTTGATTAAACTGGGATTCACTCGCCAGTATTTCTTGCTGATAAAATGTTTTCAAACGCGTTTCAGGTAACAAAATTTGAAAACCAATTAGAAGCCAGCTGGAGAGCACTAAAGGCTTGGAAAAGTGGCTATAAAAGTTACCTAAATAAAGAAGAAGTTTTATTTTAATAAATTAGGGTTTATCCCTATAAACATGTTTGTAATGGAAACTTGGGTTTATCCCAATGTATTTATTATTATAAAAATGTAGTGTTTTACTCTGATAAACTATTTCCTAACTACGGTCCTGATGTAAATTCCACTGCTAAATAAATAAACACCGATACCACTGATACTGGTTCGCGGCAGTCCGTTCCCAATGTTAGGGGCCGGGGGTTGCGACATTTCATTTCTGAAGGTGCCAATCTATAAGGAGATTTTGCAATTGGTGCAGCACCAGGTACCAGATCAATTCTGAACTCGATCTGTCTCGCAGGGGGCAATCCAGGTAAGTCTTCACGGAAAACTTCTGGATAGTCGCCAACTATAGGAATCTCTTCGATCTTCCTACCTTCAGCCTTCGTATGCACTATGTTAACTAAGAACGCAGGATAACCCTTTCACAATATCTTAAGCATCTTCATAACACTGACGACACTCGACACTCAACACTCGACACTCGACTCGATCGGTCTCGGTGAATAACTATTGCTTCACCACCACCAGGACGAGGTATCCTCACTTGCTTCTCTGAGCAAATAATCTCAGCTTTATTCTTGGATAGCCAATCCATCCCCACAACTACATCAAAACTAGCCAGCTCCACTGGTAATAAGTCCATACTAAAACTATGATCATCTAACTGAATACTACAACCACGAACGACTTCGCTAGTCTCTATCAATTTACCATTTGCTAGTTCTATCGAGTACTTTTTACTTACCTTACTTGTTGGAGAACACATAAATGGTTCAAAGTTTTTCGAAACAAAACTCAAGTTAGCTCTAGTATCAAAGAGTACGACGCAGAATGGTTATTGATAAAAAACATACCAGTAACAACAGCAGGATCGTCACGTGCCTTTCCAGCGTTTAGCTCGAACACTCTACCCCTGGCATTCTGACCCTTTGCTTTAGGAAAATCTCTCTTGAAATGTCCCTTTTCACCGAACTGGAAGCATCCCTCTAGCTTCGCTCCCTCCGAAGTACTTTTAGCATAGCACTCGCGGGTAACATGCCCAGTTCGACTACACCTGGTGCACTTTTTTTGTTCATCCTCGTGAGTCTTTTTCTCAGAACCACTCCTACCATCCCTTGCATTATCCCTTCTAGAACTGCTAGAACTTGCTACATACGCCTTCCCCGAACTGCGTTTCCTATCACGCTTCTCATCGGTTTCCTTCCTCAAGCTCTCGGACTTGTGCTTCTTCGAATCTCCTGATTTAGACTCAGAACGCCCCGACCGTTCAGATTTCACCTCAGCATTGGCCTTGCCCGATGACTTCCCGGTTTCCTCCTTCTTGTTAAGACTATCTTTGCGAGCAGCATCATCCGCTAACAATTTCGCCAATGTAGTAGCTTCTAGATAGGTAGTGGGTTTTGCTGATGTGACCATCCTGCGAATTCGTGGCGATAGCCCCCAAATGTACCTCTCTACCTTAACATACTCAGGAGTAACCATCCGTGGAACTAACCTTGCCAAATCATTAAAACGAGATGTGTAAGCTCTGGCATTCAGAACTTCCATGGTTAGGTTCCAGAAGTCGGTCTCGATTTTCTGTATCTCACTACGCGGGAAATATTCCTTTAGGAGCATCTCTTTAAGTTCGTTCCAGGTTAGACCATAGGCAGCGTCTTCACCCAAAATTTGAACTTGCGAGTTCCACCAGGATAGTGCTTCATCAAGAAAAGAACAAGAAGCATACCTAACCCTTTGATCAACAGCACAACCACTGATTGCCATGACGGTTTCCATATTCTCAATCCATCTGGTGATATCTAAGGGTCCTTCGGCACCAGTAAATGATCGTGGGTTACAGCACTATTCATAAGGTTAATGAAAATCAGGAATACGTTCTGATTATATCATAACACATAAACTACTAAAACTTTCCGATCATTATTTTACCTGGAGGGTTTCCGATCTATGCCCCACCAAAACCATGCCCATGAGCACCACGTGCACGTCCCTGGCCATCATTCTAGTTAGCATCACGCTGTTCCCTGGCAGTATTAACGTCTTGGGCTATGAGTTGTGCCAACTCTTCCGGGGTGGAGGTAGTCCAGAACCCTGTCTCGCTTTTGGCGGCATTTCGTCGTTTCTATTATTACAACAATAATAATCAACATAAGACGATATCTAAAAATAATTCAATAATTAAATGCTAGTGGACCAAACAATGCGCATGTATAGTATCCACATATTAATGAGAATAATTTTTAAACCAAAAGTAATTCAACCGATATTCATCATAGAAATTAATAAACTTGTTTTTAGTACACACTAACCACCTTTGGCATGTCTACGTCAACACCCAAAACAAGTTCAAACAAAATTTCTACATAATATCACAAAAATCTGGCACGCAGGCCATAAACAGAGTGTATCAAAAGAGATAAACAAGACAACCATTAAAACAAACAACAACAAGCATCAACGCTTCAAGCCCAGGAAATCTAACATCCTCCTTGTAACCCCCGTCAAAATCGACCCGTATTAAAATCCGACCCGTTTTAAAAATACGGATCCTAAACTTTAAACCTCGGAATTTTCGCGAAATAAATCGTTAATTTAATACATTTATAAAAATGGTTATTTATTTATTTATTTTATTTAACTAATTAAATTAATCTTACAGTTTAAAAGTTTTATTCTTTTTATAAAAATAATAATCTAGTTAGCCTCGTTAAGGTTTTAAAGTTAGTCAAGTTAACCTAGTTAGTGTTAGTTAGTCAACTAGTAAAGTGGAAGGACCTGGTTGTAACTTTTAAAAACCCCTAATCAAAAAGAGTTAAAACAGATAGACACCAGGGATCGAACCCGGGTCATTCCTCTAACAATAACACAACAAAACCACTCCACCAGTTGCGTGTTTGGTGATAACAGCCGCCTGAAAATCCTTTAACCCGAAAAATCCGCAGTTGTAATTCAAGTTTGCCGCCCAAGAAACGCGTACACCTGTTCTTTCCTTCTTTCTTTCTTCCTGATTTCTCGTAATTGATTTCCTTCCTTTATACAACAATCATGCACCTAGTCTATGTTGTAAAACATATGCAAATCAATCACGATATCATTTCTAAACTTACGAAGCTTGCAAAATACTATATAATAGGCACCCATCTCTTTTGTTTTCGACATCCTCTAACAACCACCCAGGAATCCTATACGACACCTTCACAACACCACAACACTCCTTCCTTGACCCGCACACTCGCCGGAGTGAACCGAGTTCACCGAAGACGTACCGGAAACGCGACGGAAACCCCCACTCGATCTGTTCGATACCCTTCACACACTCACAACATATCTCGCCGAACTTACACCCTTGCCGGAGTTTGGAAGTTCGCCAAAACACGAGTCGGAGTTCACCGGAGAAACCCCAAAGCCCTCGGAGTGAACCGCTTCGCCGGAGTTACTTCGGACTCAAGTCATCACCATTTCGGTATACTTTTATTCCCTTTTACTTAGACGGAAGTATATAAGGAACCACGTTCGAATCATAAACAAAAGTATCTTATACGTAACAGTCGTTCGGTTTGTTTTAAATGTTGAAGAAAAAAAAACATGATATTCGAATAAAATGGAAACTCAAACCTTTCTGTTTCATGTTCCAACCATTTTCTTACTGTTGCTTGATGGGTATTTCTTTTATGAAGAATATAATATACAACAGTTCAAGTAAATAAAGAAGAAGATGAACCTTTTTATTTTCTTTTAAACCAAAATCGTTTCTCTTATATAACAAGGTTGTGTAATAACTTTATAATCTGATTATTTTTTTTTATGAAATCTTAAATTTGTTTTACAAAACTAATCATATTTTTAACTATGTTAGAAATCTATCTATATAATAAAAGAAACCATATTTGGGACACTTGTCATCATATTAGGCCATGTATCTATTAATTTTTCTATTATTTAGATTAATTTTTCTAATTAGTTATAGATAAGTCTTCTATTAAATATTATTTAGTTTAATCTGTTATGGATAATTAGTATTTAATTTTGATCTCTTCTAATTAATTATAGATAACTCTCCTACTAAATATTATTTTATTTAATCTTTTCTGAGTTAAATGTCATTTATGTCCCTGTGGTTTGTTCACTTTTGCTATTTCCGACCAAATTTTAAAATTGCACCGTTTTCCTCCCTAAGATTTTGGAAACGTGTCATTTCAGTCCAAAAAATAACCACAGTTAAAAATTCAGTTAGCTTAGGGGTAACCACAGTCAAAATTGCAGCAGGCCGGGATCGAACCCGTGACCAGCTGCTTAGAAACAAACGAATTGTACCCCTAAGCTAACTGAATTTTTAATTGTGATTATTTTTTTGGACTGAAATGGTACGTTTTCAAAATGTCAGGGAGGAAAATGGTGCAATTTTGAAATTTGACTTGAAATGGCAAAAGTGAACAAACCACAGGGACGTGAAATAAATGGCACTTAACTCATCTTTTCTACTTAATTATAGATAACTATTATTTAGTTTAAATTTAATGTATGCTTCTCATTTTTTATTTATAATATACAAATTTACTCTTAATTTTTTCGATGATGTAATTTTCTCTAATAAACTCTAAACTTTTACCATAGCATATATAATGCTAGAGATAAAACCGAACCAAATTATTTATCATCAAAACCAAACTTTGTATTAATATATTATTTATTTTTATTTTCATTATTAAAAATTATTATATCGATTTTATTACATAATTTTTAAACAAATTGTATATAACTTTCAATATTACTTTATATATAAAATTTGATTTATTATGAGTTTTTTAAATATAATTTATATTTTATCACTAAAATGACTGCTTATTTGCTTCTTGAATAACATGTTTGGTCACTGTATCTTCTTTTCAATAATCATCTCCGCAATCACCATATCTATCACGTACCGAGTATATCCATTAGTTTTTTATATATATTTTTCTTATTATTTGGTATATAAATCATATTTATTCAACCCGAGTAATACACGAGGGTTTTTTAAAATATAACTTTTTAATTATTTGGTAAACAATATTACATTTATTTAACCCGTGTAATACACGTTGTTTTAAAGATATAACGTTTTTATTATTTGGTATATAAAATTACATTTATTCAACCCGTACAATACATATCGTTCTTATAGATATAACATTTTATTATTTAATATATGAAATTATATTTATTCAACCCGTGCAATAAAAAAGTTTTTAAAGATATATTGTTTTAGTATTTATTATATAAAATTTATTTATTCAACCCGTGTAATACACGGGGTTATAACCTAGTATTTATTATAAGAGAAGTTGGATATTACTATTTATATATAAATCTCTAATTGTTTTTATAAAACTAAGCTTATTACCATCTATCTTAGTTTGAAACTATTATAAATAAGTTCTTTCCTACGTAGAACTAAACCCATTATTGTTCCCAATAAACTTTAAAATATGAATAAATACTTAAATCATTACCTCTAAATAATAAATTTGCAAACCGTAATTAATAGGAATATTGTTTAACCTATAAATAATAATGAAATTGTTATGTGATATTAAATTATCTAGGTAAACTGTTTTGTTCGTTCGGCTTTCCAATCTTACTCGTGCGTACTTACAAGAAATCGCAACGCAAACAATGTGAGTATACATGACCCTTTTTCCATTTTAAATCACTTTGGGTGCAATATGTATTCCTATGCAAAACACACTATCACGTTGAACGTTATTTTATGCACCCTCTATCCAAATTGCACGTGGAACATTTGATTCTTGTTAGACATGTTATGCTAATGTAAACATTCATGACTATATGCTCATTAACTTAGTACAAGCCTACCCTAACAATTATAGCGCTATAGGTTGTAACGCCCCGCCCGCTATCCTTGGGTATTGTTAGGTAAAACATGTTAACCTCCCGCTATCCTTGGGAAAGGCACTTTAATTGCGTAAACATTGGTTTGGGCATGTAGAGTAACATCGTTTTGAGCATATACTGTTAACTAGTAATCATTTTATTCATGTTGGATATGAGCATGTTAATCATTTTAAACATATTATGCTATGTATCAAACTTGTATACTCGTCAACTTTTTGTTGATTGTATTTTAATGCATATTACAGGTTGATAGGCAAGATGTTGAAGAATTAAGTTAGGATGGATTTAGAAACCCATTTAATAAACTATGTTTGAATTTTCTTTTGTTATATTTGAACGATGTATTTGAATTTTAGTATTTAATGAAATTTAATTTTAATTATATTGTCACAAATAGTGTTATGATGCTTTTGGACGATTTGTTCGTCTCATCCCGATGTTTCCGCCATCGGTTGGGGTGTGACACTCTTGACAAGCTCCTCCAAATCCACTATCCGCAGAGTGGCAAACTGTCGATCGCAATGGCAACGTCGGTCAATCCATACCCCTTTCTACTTCTTGGAAGCAGATGCCGTCTCAGCGTGTGATGTCGATGCGATCTCTCCAACAGGCCTAGTCCTCTTCCTACGTCGATAATAAACCAAAAGAGGTGTAGTAGGAGTGCGTGAATCAATCACTGGTAAAGAAGACTCAGTAGAAACAGGTGGAGGGATCTCAGTGATAGGCTCGATCACAGCAACAGATGGGACGATTGATGGCTCTAACGGTCGAGACGTGACAATAGTGGCGTCCACCACTGGTGCGATACTGAGAGATCCTCTGATCATAGGGACATCTCTAATCACGTCATCGATAACTGGTACAGTGCCTGATGATTGCCCCGTCTCGTGAATCGAGGGAGGAACATCATTGTCGTCTATCCACCCGTTGCTGGTGAAAGCATATCGGGGGTCTACCTGGCTGGCAAAAGCAGCAGGATCGACATGGAATGACGAAGCGAACTCGGCCATACCAACCATCTGTGGAGTCGGGAAAGGTATCTCTGGTAGAATGGATCTGGGTGAAGTCTCGAAATCTGGCTCGCTACCTGAGTCATGAATCTCGATGACCTTGTGCTCGTGCGACATCTGTGACACATATATAACCGTACAAAGTAAGTGTGTGATCGAATGAATAATAACATATAAGGCCCAAATAAACAGATAATCACGTATGCACATAAACACACAATGGTTTTCATACATGATAAATTCCATGTTTATTCAAAATTTTGGCTTCGCGAATTTTGGACTTGAATCTCAAAATTCTTTGGTTGAAGTCTAGAGTTTTCCCCGAAAACATCTAGTTCGCTAACAACCATTGGCTCTGATACCAACTTCTGTCACACCCCAAAAACGTCGCAGCGGAATATAAAATGTAGTGGTGACGGAAGTTGGTGCTCATTAATATCTTGTTGAACGATGCATCAAATTTTTGGACATTTTAACTTAATTAAAACATAGATTTTAAACATAAAGTTTCAAAACAAGGCACAACCACAACATAGTTTAGTTGTCTTGATCCTTATGGATCTTATTACATTTGTCCCAAATAGTTTTAAAAGTTTTTCCAACACATTAAGAAACCAAACATGCATCAACAACCACAAGATACACCATAATTCCCGAAGCCGAACTCAAGTACCTGAAGAACACGTTAAAATCAAGTGTCAACACAAAGGAAGGTGAGTTCACATATTCAAATTTAAAATAATTTGATCCCAAGGAAAAACTTTCTAATTATGTATTTATTATAAAAACATCCATATAATTTCCAAGAAAGTTAATTCATTTCCTTGTAAAATAACTCAAGGGTCAGCCGTCGCAAGCGTTTCTCAAGAACCTCCGACCAAGAGCATCTTCCCAAGTTTAATCAATGCTAGACAATGACCAAAATATCAACTCGTCGTTGGATTTAACACGGAGCGACCGGTTACGACGGGGTTGTCAACCCGATAGATCTACCAACAATTCCTTGCGTGCAATACTTAAATGATTAAACGACATCACTTGCGCATGGCCCATATCGAGGCCATCTATGATGCCTGCCTCACGTACAATATATATATATCCTACTAATATGAAAAATTTAATATAAAACGTCATATGAATTTACTGAATTCCCTGGGACCAAGCAAATTCATCCCAACAACACGGTCGTTTTCTCTGAAACACCATACAAATCTCCGTTTCATCCCGAAACATATATTTTCACCAAAACCGTTTCATCCCGAACATATATTTTCACCAAAACCATTTCATCCCGAAACATATATTTTCACCAAAACCGTTTCATCCTGAAACATATATTTCCACCAAAACCGTTTCTCCCCGAAACACTTAATTTATCAAATCCATATATTTTCAATGAAAATATATAATTTATATCAAAAGTTATGTTTTATTCCAAAAAAACATTATTAAACCCTTTTTGGCGTGTTCTTCCCCCAAAACATATACAAAACAGTAAAAAGAGGGGGTTTAGTGACAATCACCTTTGGGTGCGTATTTTAAATAGCGCAATCCCACAAATTGATTTCTACACGTCCTATTAGGCGTAGGAACAATTTTATCAATCAATATATCACAAAAATTCCTAAGTTTCTCCGTATCTTAGAATTTTCACATAACTTTGAGATTTTCTCAAAAAGTTATCGTTTTAGATTATGTTGGCACGTTAATATATATAAGTTCATATATATATATATATATTTTTAAGATTTTGCGACTTGAACGATTTTATTGGTGACCATTATCATGTAAATCCGTTAACACACCCGTTTACACGTAATATATCTACAATATGCGCGTCGTAATATATATACATAAACGTACACATAAATTAAGCATCATAACACGCGAAATCTCGTTAACTTATTTATTTGTCATTTTTAAGGCATGCATACAAAAAATAACTTATATGTATCAATTTTCATGCTCGACAAACAAGTTACACATTTAACGCGATTTTACCGATTCTACCGCTTTAAACGCACAAGTGTACATGCATAGTCTAAATTTCCCACTATCATGTCAACACTTAAGATATTATCATATACACATATCTAAATCACATAACACATTTTAACACATAAGGTTCACCCATAAATAACCCATGCTAGTGTTCATTGTAAAATGCGTATTTTAGTGATTCGGTAACGTTTTCGGGCGTCGGAAGTCACGTATGACCAACCAAACACCAAGTAAACTTAATATTAGTTAAAATAATTGTATTTAAACTAAAAATATCAGTTTACTTACTGATCTAAATCAGTTTTATAAAAATCGTTCGAAAAGCCGATTTTTGACCGTTTTACCGCATAGTTTTGCGTTAAACGTTACTATAACCATCCCAACTCGGAATGACTTGATATTTTAACACAATACATGTTATTTACTGATTAAAATGATGATTATAATCAGATTAGTGCAGTTTTTGTGTAAGTCACATAAATCATGCGATTTCACGTATTTTACAACTCATAAAGCACCAAGTACAACATGCAAAGCTAGTAAACTTTATGACAAAGTTTTATATCATTTTTACACTTCAGATATTCATATTTTAGTGTTTAGAATCTGATCAAAACTTGTTTTTATCAAATCATGTTCAAATCATCTTTTCATGATTACATGTCAACATGCATGTCCATGTATGTGCATCTAATGCACTCATATAACATCATCATCATTACACATGATTTTAAATGCACCCGAGAACATATTAACTCCATGTTCTTATAAATCACAACATTTTCCATCCATCATCATCTAATCATACATACATAAATGCAAACATTCTTACATTTATGAATATGTGATAAAAATTACATGCATGCATACATATATATATACATACGAGACATATACACATGAACTTCCAAAAGTTCCCTTTTTAACATATCATTTCAAATCACAAGACCCTTTTTAGAACATTCTCATATGACACCTTTTGATTCATGCATGAACTCAATCATTCAAGAATCATGTTATTCAAGAATCATTTGACAAAAATCAAAACACATCTATATACATTCCCTCACATACCTACGGCCATACATACATACACATACACACCCATTTTCATTTTGTTTAAAATCTCATCCTTTATTAGTTTCAAGTTCATGTTTAATTCCAAGTTCAAGAGAAACTTTCCATCATCTCTATCAACACTAAAAATCAAGAATGTGACTTTGAAAATAAGTTTATACCTTTCAAGATTTTAGTGGGTTTTAACAAGATTTTTGATGTTTGGAAGCTTGTTTCACCTTGAAAACTCCTTTGGATCCCCAAACCACCTTGAAACCTTCTTGGAATAGACTTTAATCTTCAAGAACAAGTTAAAAAATGGAAATGGTGTAGTGAAAGAGGGTCGTGAGCTTTGAGAGAGAGAGTGGGAGTGATTTTTGAAAAGGTTTTCTTGGATTATGGTGAGATATGGAAGGTTGTAAAAGGCATAATCATCACTTGGGGTTTTCTAGGCCAACAAGTGGATGAGAGAGAAGGTAGAACCTCCCTCCTAGCCGCCACCTTGCATCCATCATACACACATCTCGCATTTTATATATATAGATACATACATATATGTATGTAAATTTGAGTAAAAACTGGTATTTTACTGGATACCGGGTATTTTATCTAGCGTTTTAATCCCGTTTTAGTGCGTTTTAAATTATTTTTTATCATTCTATAAAAATAATCTCACTAAAATATTACTGAAATAATTATTAGTTGCCTTGACTGGTTGCGTTGACAGTATTTTGTCAAATACGCGCAGCATCGCGCGGTACACGCTCAAACTCGAAAAATAGAGTTTATTAGCGTTTTAATATATTTTTTTCCTTCCGGACATGATTAAAATTACCATTCTAATCATAACAAACTATTTTTACGATTCTAACATTGATCGGGTGGTCACCGACGTTCGTTTCGTATTTTATTCGTTACGCAATAAGCGTTTATCTTATCGTTGCCAACATAATTTTTATCAATGTTTGGATTCACCAACACATCAAATATCACATATAAACATCAATATCAGTCAAATATAGCCTTTTTATTTATTCATGACACGTGTTACATTTGTACGGTACAACCTAAATAGCCGGGTGTCACAGTTTAAGCCCTAGTCTTCCAAGGATTTAATAAACACTTATATATATTTTTGTAAGTTAAAAAGGGTATTATATATATATATATATATATATACACACACACTTTAGGGATAAAAATATATGTATATCTTTTATCACCATCATATGTGTATGTGTATAAATACATTAGGATCATACTAACCAAATACAAAAAAATACACCATACATGAAGGCTTTAAAAATGCTTAAACGTACGAAAATGGACAAGAAACTTCATGTATACCTTTATCGCAAAATAATACACAAAAATATGCACATATGAAACACCCTTACATGATAACCTTAAACGGGACGCGGGCAACAGACAATCGGACATCGGACGAACCGTACAAAAACATATATAATGACAAGATAATAATATATATATTCAATATATAAGCACTATAACGAACCTATAACGTCATCACCGGCAACGATCATCCTAGAGTCACGACGATGAGCGTGCACATATCACGGACGAAATTTGGTCACTGTCGACACAAGTGTGTGTGTGTGTGTGTATATATATATATTTACGGTTACTACGACGAAACACTAAAAATAATATAATTTTAGACTCGACAATATATATTTTCAATACCACAAAATTCCGGAAAGTGTAAAGTGAAAATCCACTAAGTGTAACATATGGAATATAAGAACTGTACAATTATACGGATACGTATGGAATACGTACAAAAATACACTTGGTGATATACGTATAAAATACATACATAAGTACCAATGATGGAATGTACAAGTATACGTATACACACGGTATGCATATACGTAAAAATACGACATAAATGTCAATGATGGAATGTACAAATACAAGTATAAATACGGTATACGTATGCGTATAAAATACGCAAGTACATAGTGATGTGCCCAAATACACTTGTTGAAGTGTACACTCACAAAGAATACCGTACATATACATTAACGAAAATATGTTAAAATAAATATTTTTAAGAATTATATCTTGAAGAGATATACATATATATTTGTGAAACAAATATATGCAAGCAAACTGAACATACATGTACACGTGAACGAGGTTCACTAAACTTAAAATATATATATTTGAAGAATATATATAACGAACTTACGCCCGTGCGCCTACTTATACCGTGTGAGACACGGGGACTCAAATGGGCTAGGCCCATTCTTATTTGTGCCAGGCACAAAGACACTCATGGGCTAGGCCCACATATACCGTGTGAGACACGACTACTCAAATGGGCTAGGCCCATTCATACTAGTGCAAGGCATAAGGACTTTCATGGGCTAGGTCCACATATGCTCGTGCGAGGCACAGAGACTCACGAAGGGCGAGGCCCATTCGTACACATTATGAATGCAAAATATATACAAAAGAAGTATATATATATATATTAAAATGAACAGACGAAACAAGTGCCAACATATTTAAAATACACAAGGGTTCCAAATACAATAACGTTCAAGATGAGCAACGTGTACACGATTTAACATAAACCCAAGTGTCTAATGAGTTAGAGCACTTGTAGGTTGTTACGCGCTTTTGGATACCCGATTTGCTAGCACATATTACAGACGCAAACTTGTGAGTTCATGTCCTCTTTTTCTTTTAAACGTTTTCAGTTTTATAACCCTCGGGGGGAAATACATGTTTACTATGGTATGGTTAAGCTATGGAATGGAATAGATGGATCATGTACGAATAGGCGTGAACTTAGGCGACATTAATCATGTTGAGGACCAAGGAACAAAAGGGGTAGATCTATCGGGTACGGGCGAGCCCCACTCACGAGTCCATGTGGGACCACTTGGAGTGCTTTTGTGTCCCAGTCGAGGGTAATCGACACTAAATCGTCTATGGGTTGAGTGCTTCCTATGTCGGCACACATATTAATGTCCTTGCAAAACATTATTGATCAACAAGTTCATTGACGCTTTACATACCAATTTTCGATACTCGAACTTTCAAATGTTTTTAAGATTCATTTGATGCGCAACTAAAACACATGAACTTGCTAACTTTTGTTGATGTTTTTAAAATTACATGTATTTCAAGAAATTAAGTGGATCTTGGTGAATAAGGTTTCAAGTTTCAAGTTTGTCAAGAAGTCGATGTCATCCACATTTTGGAAGGGTTTGGTCCATATATCCTGTCTTCAAACAGGACATAGGATGCAAGGCCTTGTTGTTTAAAAACTGTATTTTGAACAAGTTATTTTATAAAATTTATTAACTTATGTTGTCCTTGTGATCAAACAACTTATGACGTGTAACGTTTATTATAGTAATGGATGAACATCATGCATGTTTTATTTCATGTAGTTTGTTTACTTACATCATATGCAATGAAAGCCGATCAAGTCACACCGCGCGCTTCCGCCTTTAATGCCGGTGTGACAATGTAGAGGCTGATAAGGTAACTAATGAAGCTGTAGAGGGTAATGTAGATGGTGTAGAGGTTGGTAAGATAGCTAATGAAGCTGTAGAGGGTAATGAGGGGGCTGGTAAGCAGGTTAATAATAAGGGTAAACAGCCTGAGGTTGAGGATGCATCATTCACTAACAGTTTCAACTATGATTTTGATAACGCTGATTTCACAAATGATTTTCCTATACAAGGACATGATCATCAAGATAATGTGGTTGACAAACAAAATGAACAAGCTGACAAACAAAATGAAGAGGGTGGTGAGGTTGAGAATGCTGAAGGTGGTGAGGCTGAGAATGATAAAGATGGTCAGGCTGAGTCCGATGATTCATCTAAGGATGATGATTCAGATGATAGTGAGTTTATAGAAGGGTTAGATAATATGGATGAGGTTGAGTATGACATGATAGACTACAATGCAAATGTTGACAGGGGTGACTATCTTTGAACATTAATGTCACACCCCAACCGATGGCGAAAACATTGGAGTGAGACGAAAATGAGATTGTTCGAGACTTCATAACTTGCTAATTGTGACAATATTTAAATAATTTGAATTTCATTTCATGCTAAGGGGAATACATTTAAACAACAAAACATAATTTTAAACTAAGTGCGTTTCTAGCCATCCTACTATATTCTTTCAACGCATCATCATCATCACAAACCTGCAATATATATTAAAGTAACATGTCAACACAAAATACATTGGTGAGCATACAAGTTTAGTGTGCTAGCATAGGTATACAAAGAATTTAATGAGATCCACATGGAAAAACGTATACTAAGGCATAAACATAACATGAACTAGCACGCATGACATACGTGTCAACCTAAAGATTCCACTAGCGTAATCTCATCACCAAAGCGACGAGAATGTTTACGAATGAATACTTAACAATGACCCTTCACTGGGCGGTGTGCTACTCCTATAACGCTATATATGTTAAGGTAGGCTTGTACAAAGTTAATGACAAGGTATAGTGTAAGAATGGCTTCTAGCATGCACGTATTTCTAGAGTATAAACGTATGAAGCATGTTTATCGGATTCGTTTGTACAAATGATTTGCATTACTGCGATTGTGTGAATTTTAATATGGTAACATATATTGCACCCAAAAGTGTGAAAACGAAAAAAGGGTCATGTATACTCACGGTTTGCGTAGAGAGTCCACAAAAGTGAGTTTGACGAGTCTTGAGTTTTGGAACACCGAAGTTACCCTAATAGGGAAACGAAGGTGCGTGAGTTGTGGATTTAATTATTGGATATGTAAAGAATAACATAAATGAATAATAAGTAAGGAACCATGAAAATGGCCATGCAAGGAGGTAGGATGATTCGCATCCATTAAACTTCATAATATGATTCACCAAAGCACAAGATCATCAACTTAGTTGATGATTTCGGTTGGTTATGAATATAGACTAAAATGAAATTAGATAATCTACTAAGTAGCCATATAAGGACAAACCGGATGTGTGCATACCCAACATGGTAAGTGTTGGAGATGAGGTGGGGTTGGTTCATTTTGGTTCTGGAAAGGTACTCGGAATATTGTAACATCTAAGTCACTAAATAACCAACTAATTTTAAACTAAGTGTGTTTCTAGCCATCCTACTAGATTCTTTCAAAGCATCATGATCACAATATATATTAAAGTAACATGTCAACACAAAATGCATTGGTGAGCATACAAGTTTAGTGTACTAGCATAGGTATAAAAAGAATTTAATGAGATCCACATGACAAAACATATACTAAGGCATAAACATAACATGAACTAGCATGCATGACATACGTATCAACCCAAAGATTCCACTAGCGTAATCTCGTCACCAAAGCGACGAGACCGTTTACGATTGGATACGTAACAATGACCCTTCATTGGGTGGTGTGCTACTCCTATAGTGCTATACATGTTAAGGTAGGCTTGTACGAAGTTAATGACAAGGTATGATGCAAGAATGGCTTCTAGCATGCATATGTTCCGAGAGTATAAACATATGAAGCATGTATATCAGATTCGTTTGTATAAATAATGTATTTGCATTTGTGTGTTTGTGTGAATTTTAATATGGTAACATATATTGAACTGTAACGCCCTGCTTTTTGTAACTTTCCTTAATTAGAAAGCTTGTCTTGTATTTCTATTTTTGGAATCTTGTATTCCTTGTAATCGTATTTTCGTTGTATCGTTGTAAAATCCGAGACTTGGATCATAAATAAAATTCGTTATTTCTTACAATTCATGCTTTACATATCCGTACATGTTCATACGCTTGAATTCATTATACATATGATACTTTGTTCGTAATTCTTGAAAACGTGCGATAAACTTGCAAATACGTGTCTTGCATACTTAACTTATACGCTTTCACCCATGTTTATACATCATTAATCATTACAATGCTTATTCAGGCTTATTCTTATGTTAAAGTTACATAAAACCATCTTATAATATGCCTTTTATACTTAAAACACCTTAAAAAATGTCAAGCTTGAAACTTAAGGGACTAAAGTTGCCAAAAGTCAAACAAATACCCCAGGTAAGGTGGCTCGCGCCCCGCGACCAGCCCACCTCTTCTCTCTCGCACCCCGCTAGAGACCCCAATCCACAGATTATTGTTTCCAGCTCGTGTATTGGGCGAAAATGTGTTAGTTTGGTGTGTTTGCGCATTAAATACACTTAACCACTAACCCTAAACCTCACCTATATAACACACCTCAATTCCACACTTCTTCCACTTTGCAAACACCTCATTCTCACTATAAAATCACTGTAAATCAGCTGAGAAAGTCAGTTTCAAGGTAGAAACATCTAAGTGCAAAAGTGAGTCAAATCTCACCTTTCTTCTATCTTTCTTCACTTCTTCTTCCTCAACAAAGTACGGAACACCTCTAGGAGTGTTTCCACAGGTTTTCCATGGAAAACCAAGGTGGAACATCACCATTTTTGAGGTCCAACTTTCTGTTTTGGAAGAAAACTTTATAAAACATTCTTTAAACTTGTGCTTTTCCTTAACAAACCTATGTTCTTATGCTTCTAATCAAGCCTATGATTAGTGAGTTTAAACAAAGTTGTTTCATACAAAATCGGAGATGTTTTATCACTCCAAACTTTCTGTTTTGAAAGGGTTTTAACCCATAAGTGTTGTATCCACCAAGCTTATTCTTGAAACAAGACTTGTGTTGGATGTGTGTGATTATTTGGAAGCCTTGGCTTCCTACCTTCAATCCACCACCTCACTTGATGATTTGTCCCTTGAGTAGTTAGTTCATTTCATTTTCATTTTTATTGTATTCATGACCATCCTTGTTGTTCTTGTAACAACTTGTGCATTGGTGAATCTATGAAAGAGGTCTTAAAGGAAGGATTATCCTCCTACCTCCATGCATGACTTATATGAAATCCTTGAAATAATTGTTGGACTATAATTATAAAATACACTATATAGAATATATAAAACACATATTTGATGATAATTAAATGATTATTCATCAAGGTACTAAGTTACATCATCTAAATACTTAGTTTCTCGTTACGATTCTAATGGGCATTTAAACCCATGAAATCATTCTAACCTATACGGGTTTTATAGTGTCAAAAACGAGTATTAAGTACTAGATTATTTTCTTGTATACTTACTTTCGTATATTTAAATTCCGAATCCTAATCCTCCGTTATTATCCGAATACTCACACACCTATGTTTTCTCGTGTAGAAGGACTCGGTGTTCCCCCTCCAAACCAACAACTCTTCACGGATTAATAAGTGGAAGCTTGCAAAACCGTGAGTACACTTGACCCATTTCTTTTTAAACACTTTGGGTTGTAACATGTTAATGTACAAAATTCACAAACACGCACTTAAACATACTTTATATTCTCAATCCATTATACATGCTACTTGTTATACTTAGGTTCATGCTAGATTCATACTTTGCTACTTGTCACTAAATTAGCTAACCCGAACTTAACATATATAGCGCTATAGGAGTAGCACGCTGCTCGTCAGGGTCTTGTTAAGTCTTTTAGTCATAAACTAGTCTCATTACTTTTGTGGCGAGGGACACTTAATTCTTGTGGACACTTGGGTTTGACATTTAATATCGCATGCTAGTTTACCTTGTATACAATTACCATGTGGATTTGAGAAAATGCTTTCATAATTATGCTATATTATTACAAACTTATGTACTCGCCAATGCCTTTGCATTGAACCTTTATTTTAAACATGTTACAGGTTGATGTTGATGCCATGATGAATCTAGTAGGGATGACTAGAAACACGCTCAAGATACTAGATTTGAATATGTTTTGTTATGTTTATGTTGTTATATTTTGTCGTTTCCATGTTGTACTTGTACTTATTTCGTTGTATTGACAATTTATACTTATTAATGAAAATCGATTTTGAATTAATTATTGTTGCAAATAGTGTTATGTGTTATGAGCAATCTATTTCGTCTCACTCCGATGATTCCGCCATTGGTTGGGGTGTGACATGAACCCAAAAGTGTGAAAACGAAAAGAGGGTCATGTATACTCACGGTTTGCGTAGAGAGTCGACAAAACTAAGTTTGACGAGTCTTGAGTTTTGGAACACCGAAGTTACCCTAATAGGGAAACGGAGGTGCGTGAGTTATAGATTCGATTATTGGATAAAATCTAAAGAATAACATAAACGAATAATAAGTAAGGAACCATGATAATGGTCATGCAAGGAGGTACGATGATTCGAATCCATTAAACCTCATTATATGTCACACCCGCTCGTAGCGGAAACGCAAGGTGTGATCTGTCTGGTTTTCATTGCATAAATATCGATGTACATGAACAAACTATATGAATAAACATACTCCATTGCCATTACATAAGTGTTTCAAAAGATCGCAACATAAGTTATGTACATTGTTTACGAACCATCAAATGAAAATAAGTTGTCATTGTTTCATACATCAAATGTAAGTCTAAAAATGTCAAGGATTTGACCACTATATCACCGCAAAGAGGCGGTATATAATAGGTAAACCCTTCAATAGTTGGCATGGAGTATTGATACTTGTTTTCTTTGAACTGAAATCTTTGCATTGGTCCACTAATTCCCTGAAATACATGTAAGTTTGAAAACATCAACAAAAGTTGAGCGAGTTCATGCAGTTTAGCTGTACAAGATGTATCTGTATCAAAACAGTATGTAATATGTATTTGTCTCAATTGTCATTGTATCCAAACTGGATATAAGATGTATCTGTAAAATATGAGATGTATTTGTATTTGTATCAATTGTAGTATGAAAAGCGTCTATGAAATCGTGATCATTAATGTTTTGCAAGGACATTAATATGTGTGACGAAATAGGAAGCAAACCAACCCTAGACGATTTTATGCCGATTCCTATCGACTGGGACACAAATGCACTCTTCCGTAGGGGTCCATGACCAAGAGTGGGGCTCGCCAAAACCCATTAGATCTAAGCTTTGTTCCTTGGTCCAAACTGGATTAATGGTGCTTATAGTATGGCCCTAATTTCTCACATGATCTAGGTGTTTCATTCCTTGACTTATCATACTATTGTACATGTATTTTCCCCGATAGTTGTAAAACTTGAAAAGCATTTAAAATGAATAGGGGAACATGAACTCACAGTATTGCGTCCTGAAAATAGATGTAAATAAGATCTCACGTGCGGTCGTCCTGAAAAGTGTTGCGACCTACAAATGTTCTTATTTTTGTTAGACACTTCGGTCTTTTGAAAAGAACTTGAGTACAAGTCTTGTGTCTTCAATATGTGTAAGACTTGTATGTCTTTACTGTTCGTTAACTGTGTATTCGATGTATGAGTTGTTCAAATGTTCGCTAACTGTGTATTCGATGTATGAGTTGTTCAAATGTTCGCTAACTGTGTATTCGATGTATGAGTTGTTCAAATGTTCGCTAACTGTGTATTCGATGTATGAGTTGTTCAAATGTTCGCTAACTGTGTATTCGATGTATGAGTTGTTCAAATGTTCGCTAACTGTGTATTCGATGTATGAGTTGTATAGTCGGATCTCGTCCGCTGAATCTCGTGTCTTGTATGTATCACTTGTATAGTTGTGTTTCCAATAATAGTATCATTGGGCCGAGCCCATGTTTTCATGTTATTGGGCCCTAAATAGTGTTGGGCCTCAAATAGTGTTGGGCCTCAAATAGTGTTGGGCCTCAATAGTGTTGGGCCTCAAATAGTGTTGGGCCTCAAATAGTGTTAGGCCTCAATAGTGTTGGGCTTGAATAGTGTTGGGCTTCAATAGTGTTGGGCTTCAATAGTGTTGGGCTTGAATAGTGTTGGGCTTCAATAGTGTTGGGCTTCGGCCCATATGTTTGGTGTTTGGGCTTAGCCCAAGAATTTATGTTAAGCCCATTATGAATATAAGCCCAATAAGAAAACTAAGCCCATTTGTAAAAAAAAATAGCCCACTAAGTAAATAAGCCCATTTGTATAAACTTAGCCCATTTGTATAAACATGGCCCATTAAATTAAATAAGCCCACTTGTTATAAGTAAGCCTTTCATTTTTATAAAAAAAATATCTTTTTATAAAAATTTACTAGGTATACTTTATAAGTAAATAAAAACTTACTAGTTTTTATAAGCTTATAAACATCCGAAATTTGTTATCGATAGCTTATTTATATTCCGTGTCGAAAAATCGTCTAAACGTCGTAGTAACTCCTCGGATTGGCGATTCGTTTATCTATTCTTCCGTCGTCCGTTTTGACCATAAATGGTGTCCGATCCTTCGGAATGTCCGTAAGTTGTTTTCAAGTGTGTATATATGTATTCTTGTAAGTCTTTACTTGTAAATGTGTCATGTATTTATTTGTATCTTTGTTATCAAATACCTAATTTTTGTACATAACTAATACAAAAAAAAATAAACACATAGTAAATAACTTGTTAAGATCACTAATATATATTTTCCCAAAAATATATATTTATATCTATTTTTGTTTTTAGAAAGACCACTTTCTAATCTTGTAAAGACTTTGTTAAAAATGATAATTTTTCTAACATATGATTTCTAAGAAAAATTGGCCATATAACCTTTGTATTAGGTACTTTGCCATGTTTAGATAAACATATCATTTTCTTTTCAAATTCATCACCAATTTACCCAATCATCTTAACTAAAACATTTGAGATTTTTATAACATAAAATTTACCAAGATGATTTCCAAATCATGTAGGGTTTTAAACATGATCATAACATATACTAACTAGTTCAAAAACCAAGTTTAATTCTAGTTTTAACAACTTTTATAAAAATCTCTAATTGTATGTTACTTTTCATAATCTTGTGAAAGTCTTGTTTTTAAATAAAAACTCTTAATACTTTCACAAGAACAATAGTTATGATCATCCATTTAATCCTTTATGTTAAAAACCCTTTAACATAAACATGTATAATTTTTAGATCATAACTTAAAACATACTCTAACCATTTATTTATCTCATAATCATCATAATAAGCTTAAATAAGCATATAACAAGTCTTAGATCACAATATAAACAAACATAATTATATCATGATTTTTATCTTTGCTTCTTTGTATTTTTCTCATGTTATTATGTATGATCTCTTGGTTATTATTAGCAATAATAACATCATAAACATAATATATGTCTAAAAAAAAAAATAGTTATAGAAGCTTACTTCTAGCTCAAGGCTAGGGATGATCTTAGAAGATTATTAAGACTAAGAAGATGATGATCTTGTTGGTAGAACACTTTTGTTATGGATGAAAACCCTTCTTTTTACTTCCTAAAGCTTTAGATCACCTTAAGCTCCATAGAAGTACAACTTGATCATCAAATAAAGGCTAATAAGGAAATAGGTTTTTGTGGTGTTCTTGGTGGATGGATGAAGATGATGAGAGTATTCTTATGTGTGTGTAAAGTATGGTGAAAAGTGGTGTAGAATGGTTAGTAACTTAATGTGTAAGTTACTAATTAATCACTAACATCATCCACTTGAACAAATGAAGTAAATATCTAGCTATTTGCAAGTTGTTAAGGAATGTGGGACCCCTTTAAAACAAACGTGAACATGAGGGGAGGAAGGGTCTTGAATTGTTTAAATGTGTTAAGTGTTCAATTTATGGTAAAATGTAGTAAATATTTAAGTACTTTATGAACTTTGACATTTTATATAAAAATAACTACAAGGTTTTAAGCCTTCATATTTTAAAGTAGTGTGACACTAAGTAAAACTAGTTCACCGAAATTTTTAGTGTGTAAATCGGGTGAAAAAGTCGGTTCAGGTCCTGTACCGGCTTAAATACTGACACCGTGTTTTATTTAGATAAAAACATAACAAAAATTATTTTTGTACTTGTGTTATTATCCAAATATTTAATCCAACTCTTTGGACTAAAACTTTTATTATTTTTGACACGGTTCCGGTACCGGCTTTGCTGACTGGCAGTTTTCGGGCAGTTTTTGGTGCTACCGAACATTGGTAATATATTAAATCAAACCCTTGTATTCGCATATAGGGTTTAATATATAATTGATGTTGGACTCTCATCCGAGTCCTTAAGATGTCAGTTTAGATGTTTTCTGCGGATTCGGAGTTTTTGTCAGCACTCTAGTTCACTAGGCACTACTCTAGTTGTTTTGGTGAATTGTTTACACTATTCCAAATGTAACCAATAAAAATGAATAATGTGCATCATAAATGAATATTCCTTGAGTGCTCTAAGATGTATATCATGTAATCATACAGTTCGAGTGTTCGAAACACATACTTGTATAATGTAATTCATTGCTTTAAATGTACATAAATTACCAGAAAGTGGCAGTTGTCACATTCTCCCCCTGTTATTGAGAATTTCGTCCCGAAATTCAAGCTGAGTCATCCTATACAGGAGACTACTCGAACAGGTGAGAGTATTTGGCTTTGATTTAATGTTCACGTTCCCACGTATATTCGGGTCCGTGTCGAGAGTTCCAACGAATTTTTACTAATATGTTATGACTCCTTTGTATTTTCTGGACCTTCCGGTCCATGACCTTAACAGGTGCTTTGTGAATTGGAGTTTGTCATCAATATGAACCTCATCCTCCGGGATGAAAACTGTTTCTTGCGTTGGACTCTTTTCAAGATGCGACACATTAAACGTGTCGTGCACACTGCTAAGTTCATCTGGTAACTTCAACTTGTAGGCAACAGTGCCTATCTTTTCTAAGATTTCAAATGGTCCAATGTAACGCGGGTTAAGCTTTCCACGTTTACCGAACCTTGCTACGCCCTTCCAAGTCGAGACTTTCAATAAGACTTTGTCTCCGACCTCGAAAGATAATGGTTTATGTCTCTTGTCTGCGTAGCTCTTTTGTCAATCGCGAGCCGTCTTGATACGGTCTCGGGTCTGAAAAAAAATTTTATCCGTAGTCTCTTGGACTAGTTTCGGACCAATTAATTGACTATCGCCAGTTTCTGCCCAAAATAGCAGAGAGCGACACTTTCGACCATAAAGAGCTTCAAACGGTGCAGCTTGTATACTAGTATGATAGCTGTTATTGTAGGAAAACTCAACTAAAAGTAGATGAGTATCCCAATTACCGCCTAAATCCATAACACATGCGCGAAGCATATCTTCGAGTGTTTGGATTGTCCGTTTGCTCTGGCCGTCAGTTTGTGGATGAAAGGCCGTACTTAAATTCAAATGAGATCCAAAGGCCTGTTGAAATGATTTCCATATTCTTGAAACAAAACGACCGTCCCGGTCTGAAATGATTGAAATAGGCATTCCATGACGAGCCACTATTTCTTTGAGATAGAGTTCCGCTAGTTTCTCAGTACTATCCTTCTCCCGAATCGGTAAGAAGTGTGCGGACTTTGTTAGTCTATCGATGATTACACATATCATGTAGTGACCTCTTGAGGTCCTGAGTAACTTCGAAATGAAGTACATCGATATTTGTTCCCATTACCAAACGGGAATCTCGGTTTGTTGTAATAAGTCCGAGGGATTTTGCTACTCGACTTTGACTTTCGCGCAAGTCAAGCATTCTCCGATATAAGTCGCGATATCACTTTTGAGGTTAGGCCACCAGTAGTATTCTTTCACTACTTAGGCCTATGTGCTTCCTCAAAATATCATCTCAAAGGCCGCCAAAGAATGGAACCCAATTTTGACCCATAAGGTATAAAGTTCCATCTTCTTTCGGCACTAATTGTTCCTGTATGCCTCGAAGTGTTTCTGCTTGAATATGCTCTTCCTTGAGCGCTTGTGAATCATCTTCTCTAATACTTGAACTCTTAGTGTTCTAACTTGTTCCTTGCGGCTCAAGGCGTCAGCTACAGCATTCGCCTTGCCCCAATGGTACTTTATTTCATAATCATAGTCGTTCAACAATTCAACCCTACGTCGTTGACGTATGTTTAATTCTTTTTGGTCGAATTATGTGTTGAAGGCTTTTATGATCCGTGAGAATAGTGCATTGAGTACCATATAAATAATGTCGCCATAAATTTTTAAGCGAATACCACCACGCCTAACTCAAGGTCGAGAGTGGTATAGTTCTTCTCGTGAACTTTTTAATTGGTGCGACGTGTACACGATAACTTTTTCCACGTTGCACGAGTACACAACCCAATCCTTGATGCGAAGCATCATAGTTTAAAACAAAGTCATCGGTATCGTCGGATAATGATAAGATTGTAAAATGCTATGCACCAATCTTAAGAATAAGTTGTAAGGCTATATCTTGCTTTTCGATTTGGGGCGAATTTATTGTCTTTAACCACTCTAAAATGGTTCTCAGATGTTGCTCATGTTCATCAGTCGATCGAGAGTATATCAAAATGTCGTCAATAAACACTATGACGAATTTGTCGAGATACGGCTTGCACACACGATTCATTAAATCCATGAAGACCGCTGGTGCATTTGTTAAACCAAAAGGCATAACGAGAAACTCGTAATGACCGTAACGAGTCTTAAAAGCCGTTTCCGGTATGCTTTCCTCTTGAATTCGTAACTGATGATACTCCGATCGTAAGTATATCTTAGAGTAGAAGCTAGAACCTTTCATAAACCATTTGAGTTAATTGGAAATTCATTTGTAACATGGTTTAGAAATATGAATTTTCGTTCATCGAAATGTTGTGCATTTTTGCAAAACTTGCATGTCTTTCCACCCCAAAAACCTTTATAAAGATGTATAGTGGTAAAGAGTGGGGGTTATGAACTCACAACATCCTTATTCGGTCAACTACAAAGTTCAGAAAGTGCTAATCGACATGGAGATTTGGCTATGGGTGCGGCTCCCGGTACCAAGTCGATGTGAAGCTCGACTTGTTGATATGGTGGTAGTCCTGGCAAGTCTTCAAGAAAGACTTCAGGAAATTATTTTACCACAGGATTATCTGTCAGCTGTGGCCCAACGGCCTTCTTGTCTACAACAAGTGCTAGAAAGGCAATACAACATTTCCGTAAGCACTTTTGTGGCTTCATGCAATTTATGGTCCGCAATGATATGTTGCGCTTCTCTCCATGGATAACAAGTGTCTCTTCGTTCGGTAGTGGTAAGCGAATGATCTTCTCATGACAGAAGACTTCGGCTCGATTATTGGATAGCCAATCCATGCCAACCACTACGTCTAAAATACCCAACTCAATGGGTACGAGATCGATATGAATTTCAGCTTTAGACTCGACTAGTTTACTTTTTGCCAATTCTATAGAATGAGGAGACGTCGTACATTTTAAATTCTGTGTGGCGAGGACTTCACTGTATAGTTTTAGAAACCCTATGTTTAAATGTAGGATAACTCAATCCATATGTTTAGATGTAGGATAACCCAATCCCTAATTGTAGCTAGGACAATCCCGTCCCCAGCCACGAAACTCATGTATGTGAAATGTTGAGATGAAGCTAAAATTGCCAATTGTATCAAATAACATGGATGTGAAATGTTGACGAATAGGATACATGATGATCGTAGAGTGTACGTACTCATGACTTCATTTCTCTCATGGCGAGAGTTATTGTTTGAGTGATCGAGGTAGGGAGGGATGATGCGGTTATGCTTCGGATCTCCGAGGCTAAACCTAAAATGTAACACTCAGTGTGTTTGAATTCGGGTGTTACCAGTATGGAACAACCCTTGAGATATCGTGAAAGCATCAAGTGTAACCAACAACATTGTCTCTAGTTATGATCGAGTTCTTTTATAAAATCATATGAAGATAGATATGAAAATCAGATGATATAAAAGAAGAATGTATGGTTAAATAAATAACCAATGAAAATGTAGTGTATAAATATATCATGCCTTGAAATAGAATATTATGTCTTGTGTAGAGGATGTCGCGTCTTGTGCAAAAATGTCATGTCTTGTCTTTGTCGAAGAGATTTGAATAACACCACGATATGCAATATAACATAAGCACTTATATATAGGAAGTACCAGCGGCGTATCCACCATGCTTTTATTATATTACACACGTCTCATCCCTTACAAATAACCACCAAAAATGTCTTGTGTAAACCAACATCAAATGATATGTATAACAATGTCTTGTGTAACAATGTCATGTATAAACCATGTCTTGTGTATACCAATGTCAATGACATGTATAACAATGTCTTGCGTAACAATGTCATGTATAAAACATGTCTTGTGTAAAAGCAATGGTTTTCAACACATAACTTTTAACTTAAACAGTTGATTCTTTTGGCACCATGATCTTTTTAATACTCAATATTAAAAGAAACTAGACATATATATTTGGATAAATATAGTCTATCATGCGCCCAAGAATGAAGAATGCAGTAGGTCATCGAAACCTTAAGACTGCATGGTTAATATATGTTTGAATAAATGATAATACGAATAACCGAAAATGAATGATAATGTGGATAACCAAAACCAAAAGGTGTAATGCCTCTTGCGTGTATTGGTCATATGTTTAAATCAAGTATTTTTGTGTACACCACGTACATGGGGAGTACTTGTTGTGACTCCCTGTCGGAGTACTCGTTCTGACTCCTTGGCGGAATACTCGTTCTGATTCCTTATCGGAGTACTCGTTCTGACTCCTTGGCGGAATACTCGTTCTGATTCCTTATCGGAGTACTCGTTCTGACTCCTTGGCGGAATACTCGTTCTGATTCCTTATCGGAGTACTCGTTCTGACTCCTTAAAACGCATCATACTTGGTACTCGTTCTCACCAAGAGTGCCTCTTGTTTTTGTATCATATCATCATTGTAACATTTGTAAACTCTTGTATTGTATTGTATTGTATTGTATTGTATTGTATTGTATTGTATTGTATTGTATTGTATTGTATTGTATTGTATTGTATTGTATTGTATTGTATTGTATTGTATTGTATTGTATTGTATTGTATTGTATTGTATTGTAGGGTGTTATACTAACCACCCCCAGTTCTTGTTTTACTAGATAAAAAGAATTGAATCTCAAGTAATAACTTAAGAATTTTGAATGAATAGTGATCATTAGCTTGACCCGCAGAGTCCACCAGAATTTCCATGCACTACAAGTTGTTATTACGTGGGCCCCCGTAATAATAAATTGTCTTGCATGGTCACCCTAGCATTCTCTCGTTCAGAGCAGGCGATCAGTCAGAGAGAGGACACTATTGTTTATATACCTTCAACATAGAAGGAACCTTCGTGATAGCTCACGTGTCAATGTTCGTTGTCATTACTCGCAGAACGGTACGGCGTTAGATGAAAATAGAAATGAAAAGAATCTGTAATAATAACAACTGAAGAGGCACCTTCAAGATGAGTACTTCATCTTCCTTGTAAGGACAAGAGTATATCCACCTTGGTTAGTATGAGTCACATGGATCTCGTCCCACTAATGGAGTTGTTGTCCAAGGTTACCACCTTCGCCTCGTCGTCATTATCATGGTCAGGCATCTCAGCATTCGCGAGAAAGCAACCATATTTTACGGAATTAAGTTTAAGATTTCACTTAGGAATCATGTTCGTCATAAGCTCCGTAATAGACATGAGGTCGATATTTTCATCGTGCGAGTAAAGAATAATAATAAAGTTTGAAGTCGAAGGTATTTTGTTCTTGGAAAAATATTTCATGCAACATATATATGAACCACCTATATATATAATCATGTAAAATCCTATCAATCCAGGATTTCTATCTTGTATAAGCTGAACTTGTAAACTGTTTATAATGCATAAACTGATAATGTACTGTATTGTAGGCACATAGTCTATTAATGTATTGTGTCTGTTTCTCATAGACTTCACCCATGGAAATGTCCTCGCTTGATTTATGTGAAATGAATTTTTGTTGTAGTGGACCTTGAAAAAATGAATATGCAATGAAAACCTTTTGACTTGTCCAATTTTTATTTATAATCTGTTCAACATGAACAAGAGGTTTTCGTGAGAGATCCCTAGTGATTGTAGACTTAGACTCGAGAAAGAATCCTGGTTCACTACAATCGATGCTCTGATACCAATCTGTCACACCCGCTCGTAGCGGAAACGCAAGGTGTGATCTGTCTGGTTTTCATTGCATAAATATCGATGTACATGAACAAACTATATGAATAAACATACTCCATTGCCATTACATAAGTGTTTCAAAAGATCGCAACATAAGTTATGTACATTGTTTACGAACCATCAAATGAAAATAAGTTGTCATTGTTTCATACATCAAATGTAAGTCTAAAAATGTCAAGGATTTGACCACTATATCACCGCAAAGAGGCGGTATATAATAGGTAAACCCTTCAATAGTTGGCATGGAGTATTGATACTTGTTTTCTTTGAACTGAAATCTTTGCATTGGTCCACTAATTCCCTGAAATACATGTAAGTTTGAAAACATCAACAAAAGTTGAGCGAGTTCATGCAGTTTAGCTGTACAAGATGTATCTGTATCAAAACAGTATGTAATATGTATTTGTCTCAATTGTCATTGTATCCAAACTGGATATAAGATGTATCTGTAAAATATGAGATGTATTTGTATTTGTATCAATTGTAGTATGAAAAGCGTCTATGAAATCGTGATCATTAATGTTTTGCAAGGACATTAATATGTGTGACGAAATAGGAAGCAAACCAACCCTAGACGATTTTATGCCGATTCCTATCGACTGGGACACAAATGCACTCTTCCGTAGGGGTCCATGACCAAGAGTGGGGCTCGCCAAAACCCATTAGATCTAAGCTTTGTTCCTTGGTCCAAACTGGATTAATGGTGCTTATAGTATGGCCCTAATTTCTCACATGATCTAGGTGTTTCATTCCTTGACTTATCATACTATTGTACATGTATTTTCCCCGATAGTTGTAAAACTTGAAAAGCATTTAAAATGAATAGGGGAACATGAACTCACAGTATTGCGTCCTGAAAATAGATGTAAATAAGATCTCACGTGCGGTCGTCCTGAAAAGTGTTGCGACCTACAAATGTTCTTATTTTTGTTAGACACTTCGGTCTTTTGAAAAGAACTTGAGTACAAGTCTTGTGTCTTCAATATGTGTAAGACTTGTATGTCTTTACTGTTCGTTAACTGTGTATTCGATGTATGAGTTGTTCAAATGTTCGCTAACTGTGTATTCGATGTATGAGTTGTTCAAATGTTCGCTAACTGTGTATTCGATGTATGAGTTGTTCAAATGTTCGCTAACTGTGTATTCGATGTATGAGTTGTTCAAATGTTCGCTAACTGTGTATTCGATGTATGAGTTGTTCAAATGTTCGCTAACTGTGTATTCGATGTATGAGTTGTATAGTCGGATCTCGTCCGCTGAATCTCGTGTCTTGTATGTATCACTTGTATAGTTGTGTTTCCAATAATAGTATCATTGGGCCGAGCCCATGTTTTCATGTTATTGGGCCCTAAATAGTGTTGGGCCTCAAATAGTGTTGGGCCTCAAATAGTGTTGGGCCTCAATAGTGTTGGGCCTCAAATAGTGTTGGGCCTCAAATAGTGTTGGGCCTCAATAGTGTTGGGCTTGAATAGTGTTGGGCTTCAATAGTGTTGGGCTTCAATAGTGTTGGGCTTGAATAGTGTTGGGCTTCAATAGTGTTGGGCTTGAATAGTGTTGGGCTTCAATAGTGTTGGGCTTCGGCCCATATGTTTGGTGTTTGGGCTTAGCCCAAGAATTTATGTTAAGCCCATTATGAATATAAGCCCAATAAGAAAACTAAGCCCATTTGTAAAAAAAAATAGCCCACTAAGTAAATAAGCCCATTTGTATAAACTTAGCCCATTTGTATAAACATGGCCCATTAAATTAAATAAGCCCACTTGTTATAAGTAAGCCTTTCATTTTTATAAAAAAAATATCTTTTTATAAAAATTTACTAGGTATACTTTATAAGTAAATAAAAACTTACTAGTTTTTATAAGCTTATAAACATCCGAAATTTGTTATCGATAGCTTATTTATATTCCGTGTCGAAAAATCGTCTAAACGTCGTAGTAACTCCTCGGATTGGCGATTCGTTTATCTATTCTTCCGTCGTCCGTTTTGACCATAAATGGTGTCCGATCCTTCGGAATGTCCGTAAGTTGTTTTCAAGTGTGTATATATGTATTCTTGTAAGTCTTTACTTGTAAATGTGTCATGTATTTATTTGTATCTTTGTTATCAAATACCTAATTTTTGTACATAACTAATACAAAAAAAAATAAACACATAGTAAATAACTTGTTAAGATCACTAATATATATTTTCCCAAAAATATATATTTATATCTATTTTTGTTTTTAGAAAGACCACTTTCTAATCTTGTAAAGACTTTGTTAAAAATGATAATTTTTCTAACATATGATTTCTAAGAAAAATTGGCCATATAACCTTTGTATTAGGTACTTTGCCATGTTTAGATAAACATATCATTTTCTTTTCAAATTCATCACCAATTTACCCAATCATCTTAACTAAAACATTTGAGATTTTTATAACATAAAATTTACCAAGATGATTTCCAAATCATGTAGGGTTTTAAACATGATCATAACATATACTAACTAGTTCAAAAACCAAGTTTAATTCTAGTTTTAACAACTTTTATAAAAATCTCTAGTTGTATGTTACTTTTCATAATCTTGTGAAAGTCTTGTTTTTAAATAAAAACTCTTAATACTTTCACAAGAACAATAGTTATGATCATCCATTTAATCCTTTATGTTAAAAACCCTTTAACATAAACATGTATAATTTTTAGATCATAACTTAAAACATACTCTAACCATTTATTTATCTCATAATCATCATAATAAGCTTAAATAAGCATATAACAAGTCTTAGATCACAATATAAACAAACATAATTATATCATGATTTTTATCTTTGCTTCTTTGTATTTTTCTCATGTTATTATGTATGATCTCTTGGTTATTATTAGCAATAATAACATCATAAACATAATATATGTCTAAAAAAAAAAATAGTTATAGAAGCTTACTTCTAGCTCAAGGCTAGGGATGATCTTAGAAGATTATTAAGACTAAGAAGATGATGATCTTGTTGGTAGAACACTTTTGTTATGGATGAAAACCCTTCTTTTTACTTCCTAAAGCTTTAGATCACCTTAAGCTCCATAGAAGTACAACTTGATCATCAAATAAAGGCTAATAAGGAAATAGGTTTTTGTGGTGTTCTTGGTGGATGGATGAAGATGATGAGAGTATTCTTATGTGTGTGTAAAGTATGGTGAAAAGTGGTGTAGAATGGTTAGTAACTTAATGTGTAAGTTACTAATTAATCACTAACATCATCCACTTGAACAAATGAAGTAAATATCTAGCTATTTGCAAGTTGTTAAGGAATGTGGGACCCCTTTAAAACAAACGTGAACATGAGGGGAGGAAGGGTCTTGAATTGTTTAAATGTGTTAAGTGTTCAATTTATGGTAAAATGTAGTAAATATTTAAGTACTTTATGAACTTTGACATTTTATATAAAAATAACTACAAGGTTTTAAGCCTTCATATTTTAAAGTAGTGTGACACTAAGTAAAACTAGTTCACCGAAATTTTTAGTGTGTAAATCGGGTGAAAAAGTCGGTTCAGGTCCTGTACCGGCTTAAATACTGACACCGTGTTTTATTTAGATAAAAACATAACAAAAATTATTTTTGTACTTGTGTTATTATCCAAATATTTAATCCAACTCTTTGGACTAAAACTTTTATTATTTTTGACACGGTTCCGGTACCGGCTTTGCTGACTGGCAGTTTTCGGGCAGTTTTTGGTGCTACCGAACATTGGTAATATATTAAATCAAACCCTTGTATTCCCATATAGGGTTTAATATATAATTGATGTTGGACTCTCATCCGAGTCCTTAAGATGTCAGTTTAGATGTTTTCTGCGGATTCGGAGTTTTTGTCAGCACTCTAGTTCACTAGGCACTACTCTAGTTGTTTTGGTGAATTGTTTACACTATTCCAAATGTAACCAATAAAAATGAATAATGTGCATCATAAATGAATATTCCTTGAGTGCTCTAAGATGTATATCATGTAATCATACAGTTCGAGTGTTCGAAACACATACTTGTATAATGTAATTCATTGCTTTAAATGTACATAAATTACCAGAAAGTGGCAGTTGTCACATTATATGATTCACCAAAGCACAAGATCATCAACTTAGTTGATGATTTCGATTGGTCATGAATATAGACTAAAATGAAATTACATGATCTACTAAGTAGCCAAATGAGGACAAACCGGGCAAATGAAACCCAACATGGTAAGTGTGGAGACGAGGTGAGGTTGGTTCATTTTGGTTCTGGAAAGCTACTCCGAATATTGTAACATCTAAGTTACTAGATAACCAAGTAATCTCAAACTAGACTAGTGCATTCCAATCATGGTGAATGTTTGGAGACTTGGTGTACTTAGGCTACTTTGTTACTAGTAAGTTTACTTAGTAACTTAGAGTATTAATTTAACAAATTAACAAGTTAAGTTGTGGAAACAAGGTTGGAAAGCCAAGGCTTCCATGGTTCAGACATTACCAAAACACAAGTCTCACCATATTGAAGATGGTGAGCTTGGATGGTCTCAACACTCTTAGGTTGCTTAGAACCTTTTTAAAACAGAAAGTTTAGAAGGTATTTGGACCTCTAAACTTTTACAAATCAATCTTACTCAAGCCTCACAACCATAGACTTGGTTGGAAGCAAGGTAGATGTAAGATTTCACAAGTTAACATGTTTATAGAAAATCTAAGAAGAAGTTTAATCAAAATAGAAAGTTTGGAACTCAAAATGGTGATGTTCCACCTTAGTTTATAATCGTAAACTTGTGGAAACACTCCTAGAGGTGTTCCAAGCTTTCAAGAAGAAGAAAAAGTGAAGAAACATGGAAGAAAGTGAAAGGAGTGCTCACTTTTGGAACTTGCAAGAATCTGCCTTCAACTTGTAGTTTCCTTGTTAAAAAAGTGTTTAGAGAGTGTTTGAGGGTTTGGAAAAGTGAAATAGAGGTGTAGGAGGCTTGGTTATATAGTGGTGAAGTAGGGTTTGTGTTTTAATGAAGATTAGAGGTGATTGGGGAAGAATACAGGTGGAAAAGATGGAACCCGGATTGATTAAAAGATATTTCTGCGGATTCAGTAGGTTCTCGTCGCAGGGGCTTCATGCATCTTGCCCGTCGCGTGACGCGGAGTGTTACTTTGGGGGCCAGGGTTTGTTTTTCGACAACTTTGGCCCTGAACTTCTATATACTCGTTATTTTATGTTAAGAGTTTTTATTTGGACTTGTTTTCGAGTATGGAACATGATCGTAAGTTTGTGGTGAGTATCATATATGCATATTTGATAGGACAAGCATATAATAAGTCTCGGTTTGCACGTAAATATGTATTCAATAAGTATAAAAGTTAATTTCTGTAACACCCCAAAAACGGGTTTGGTAATCAAACCACGTTAATACTAAAAGACGGGTAAAGTACCGTTAGTGGTAAAATTAAGCTGGAAAATATTAGGATTTATATAACTAAATCTAATATTTAATAAAAAGAGAAAAAGAATGCTTTTGGGAAATAAAGTTTATAGAAGGCCCGAGTTAACGGGACTTAAAATAAACTTGGTCATAACTTCCCCGAACCCACCAAGTTAACTAGGAATATTTAACCTAGTTAATAAGTGGGAATATTGTTAAAAATAAGTAGGTTGTGACCTACTTAATAACGAACCAAACACGAGGGGTTAAATAGGGATAACTTAACAAGTTATATAATAAAAGAAAATCAAAACAAAACACACACTTGAAGTGTGTGTTCTGTAATCGACAGAAGCAAGCTCCCATGGAGCCAAACCCTAAATTCAACAAGATCTTCAAATTGGAGTATCAAACGAAGGCCAAATTCGGATTTGAATACATAGAAACGATCACCAAGTCAAGGGGATCGTAAGGTATGTCGAATTTCTAACATTCATGAAGTTGTGAAAATTAGTTAACTTTGCATGATGTGATCTATGCATGAATCGTAGAGGCTATGGCTGAATTAATGAAGTGTGATTGCTTAGGAACAAACCCTAAGTAGAAATTTGAAGTAAAAATTGCTATGACTTGAATAATTTGATGATCTACCACACTTAGACAAGTGGGTTTTGATTATGTAGTGAAGATGATGATATACACATGTTTAAGATCATCATATTTGATAGTAGAAACAATACACTTGAACAATTTGCAAGTTTGAGTAGTTGATCATACATGATAGAGGTTGAATTTTGATGTTTATTTTGGTAAAAATGACTAGTTATGAACTAGTTGTAAGTGTGTAAAAAATTTATGCACATTAGGTGTTTGTTAAAATGCCTAAATGAGAACTAAAGTGTTGAAAGTAGAGTGAAAATGTGTATTTGAATGATATGACAATTACGCGTAATATGAACCGATAAGGATTCAAAGCATAAAGTTAATCTAGACTTAATTGTGTAAATGATCAAAGTAATTAACTTTTGATAAGTTAAGTTAACTAATGAAGAAGTCGAATAGAAGTTTCGACGTAGAAAATAAGTGAGGTGGAATAGTCGTGATTTTTAATGACTAATTTAACCACCTCGTAAATGTTGACAATAGTTTGACGCCTAACGAGCTAGGTGGAGGCTTGGGAAAGAAGCGGTCAAACGAATCAAGCATGAGAAGAAAGGCGTATTCGGGATGCGAGGTAAGTTAAAACTTACACCTTTTATTTGATATCTATCGGTTTTATAGATTTGAATAATCAAAAGTCACATTTGAATTATGATGTTTCAACCCGACATGCGCGGTTCGGAACAAAAGACAATAATGATAAACCATGTTGAATGGTTAAAAAGAGCTAATAAGGTCATTTAGTCATGTAATGACTAATAAATAACGAGTTTTGAATGATTTACCTTATAAGGTAAATCAATACAATTAATAAGGGTAAAACGGCAATGTGATCACTCGTTGACGATAACCGTTAGTTTTGAAGGACATTTTATGGCGTAAGATATAAAGGGGTCAAAATAATCAAGAAATAGATTTATAAGTAAATTAACCGTACGGTGTAAACTGGTACAAGTCATGTAGACGAGATGATAATAAATCCATCTCGCAAAAGTAAACGGTCATATAGACCAAACGGGTCAAAAGGTGAAAATATCACCCTTTGACAATATCGGCTAATGTTTTGTCGAGTTGCATGATTACAGGAATAAATATCGATTGAATGTTGACATCGCTAATACTTAGCGGCTACTAAGGCAAGGTATCAAAACGGGTCAATATATTGATTCGAGCCAGGTATGTATAATTGGTCAAATCATCATTAGAACTTGAAGTTCAATGAGGGCTAAACACGTTAAAATGGACATTGGGTTATTTTTTTAAGTAAACCGAATGATTTAAGTTATAATAATTATGTTTTGAAAACATAATGGCTATTTAAACAAGAGCCTAGTTTAAAAGTGGAATTTTGGTCAATTACGACACTAAAAGTCTTTTGTTGTAAAGAAAGGATTTAAGATGACCAAAACGCCCTCATAAGCTAAATCGAGCAAACGAATCTTAAGAGTTGTTTAAAAACAAGTTACATGATCAAGCAAATACTTTGAATAAGTATAAAAAGTGAAAGGGGTAAATCTTGGGTCAAATGACTCTATATGGGTCTTTGCCGTAAAATGATAGTCCGAGGGATAAAATTTGGAATATATAGATCTCCACATTAAATCCACCACAAATATAGTTGTGGTGGAAGATTACTTGGTAAGAAATGTGGAAATATAAAGCTAGATACAAATGAAAGCGAATCATGTTTAAAATATACTTAAATACCCTTAACGGGTCAAAATAAGCATACGAGCGAAAACGGGTTTAAATTGTGTAAGAAACCTGTGATTAGAACCTAACATGGTAGATAACATTAATTTGAAGAAGTGCATGTGATATAAGGATCAAACAAATATGTTTGTTTGATAAAATGCATAAACGGGTTAAAATTTGGTAAAAAGGTAATGAGTCGAAGGCTTAGAAGTCTCAAAATTTTTTTATGTTGGATGTTAGATTTTAACTCCATGTGATGGAGAATTAAATTACGGACGCGTAGGAAAAAGAATCGCGTAAAACGGATCAATAACGAAGAAGTTATGGTCATTTCCGTAAAAACCGGTATTGCTGAAAAATGCAGGACCCAGCTCCAGGCCTGCTGGAAAACGTCCTCCCCCGCGCCACGGGAGGGAGCAACATGGTGCCGGCGCGTGGCGCGACAGAGCACTGTTTTGGCGAAATTTTTTATTTTAATCAGTTTCGCTTCCCGGACTCGTTTAAATACGTTCTAAGTTACGTATGACTAATCCAACTCATGTTTTATGAGTTTCAGGTATAATTTTAGCCCCGGAGGACGATCAAGCACAATGAAGAACCGAACACGATCAAGAAATAAGCTTCCGCACTATGTATCGTTGTTATGTTAAATGACGAACTCACACATGTTATGTTGTATAGTTTTAATTCTGTAAAAGTTTAATGAACCCGTATTTTCAATGTATTTATAATCATAATTACCCATTTATCTTCGTAAACTATACGAAAACCGTTAAATAGTAATAAGGGTGTTACAAGTTGGTAATCAGAGCTCAAGGTTAAAAGAATAAAGTGTTCGGTTCGAGGCTTGATCGCAAATCCGGTAAGTACATGTATATTAAGAGGTTAGTATGATTAAAGTGTTGTGAACAACACATAGGGTTATCGTGTAGTGCACGTTACACCAATCAAATCGATAAAGAATAGACATAGTCAACGAAACTACGTGTGTTGACACGTATAGTGGAAAAGCTTTGTACTATAATACGGGCGATTATTGATGTCGACATCACTAACTTTTGTGAATGTTTTAATTGAAGGACTCTCGCATTTGAAGATAATGAGGGTCGAACAAATTATGGATATGATAGAGGAACGACCCGAGGTATGACAAGCAGAGCATATTCATCAAGGAATTAAATCACGTAGCGTTCGCGAACATGGTTAACGACAAGAGAAGCCCGTTAGGGCAAGCATTACCAGGTGCACATTTTAGATTTAATTGCACAAATAGTAATATGCAACAAGTACGTAGAGATTGAGGAGATTGAGAGTTGCATATGTAGATTAAAAACCTGGAAAACCCCGAATAGAAAATCTATCCGGGACACTGTTTCCAAGAGAAACAAATAGAGGCATTACTTACATGGGGTGTAATGTGAAAATTATAAAAAGGTCATGTATACCAGGTATTGATCGCTTACTCTGGCCAAGTAAGTGGTGAGCACGTGGTACCATGAGCTCTTTACGATGGACATACTTACATCCGATGTAGTAAGGACGGGGTAAATGGGACAAATTAAAAAGTACCCAAATGAATCAAACGAGCAAAATATTTGATAATAATGTAAACGCACAGCCGAGTGACGGAAGCGTATTACATTAGGATAATGAGCCCGAGTGAAGGGACAAAGATTAATGTAAAATGATTAAGATATGCAATGGGAGGAAGTGTACTTGCACTCGAACCCGGAGAATCCAAACATGTAAAATGATTAAGATATGCAATGGGAGGGGGTGTACTTACACTCGAACCCGGAAAATGCAAATATGCCTCTTAACGGACCGTTTTTGTAAAACGTCAAACTTGAGGACAAAGTCGGAATATAAAAGTGAAGCGAAGTCTTAATGTATACCGGGAG
Source organism: Helianthus tuberosus (assembly GCA_030545235.1). Classification (NCBI taxonomy): domain Eukaryota; kingdom Viridiplantae; phylum Streptophyta; class Magnoliopsida; order Asterales; family Asteraceae; genus Helianthus; species Helianthus tuberosus. The sequence goes on from CM060442.1 coordinate 114,029,301, forward strand.
GGTTGCAATAATAATGACTTCGGTAAAATACCTGGTTGATGGGTAGGAATTTAAACACATGTGTAAACCAAGAGACGTGAACGCGGGTTGAAAATTCAAAAGACTTGAATTATGAATTATGACTATAAAATTTCGCAAAAATAATTTTTTAATAAATATGTTCAACCATTGAGATTGAACGGGTAGAATAAAGAATAAAGTTGATTGTTTATAAGTAATGAATTTCACATTAACAAGTCAAACAGGTTGGATACAATATAATGCCGGATGGCACAAATAAGCGCTAGCCAGATAAAGGTAGCGCTGAATGCAAAAGAGTAATGAGCCTGGTAATGGGACACAACCAATTAAGAATATATACAAACCAAATAACAGTGAGCATAAGAAGAACTGACACATAAATGGTGTGAAAAGTCATAAAGTCAGAAAATCGTCCGAAAGAAGACAATCGTAGCCACGAACTGCAGTCAAGGTTAACGAATCTTAAGCTTGAAACCAAATGATTCTCCAAACAAAAACAGGATGACTTGACACCAAACATGTATTTTAAGAATGACATGAGTAAAGAATGATCTACGGGATCAACATAACCTTTGGGGTTATAAACAATGGAAAGGTCTACGAGACTAAAACGACCTACGGGTCATGACTAGAAAGAAACAGATTATAAGTACCTCGCCTTAATGAGGTGAAAGTCTAATAAAATAGCCTATAAGGCTAAGTGATAAAACCTACGGGCTAATTAGACAAAGCGAGGGAATCAATTGAGAATCCTCGCATAAAAGCAAAGACTGTAAAAGAATAAATTTTGGACTGTCAAAATTCCGATACGGATAATTGACAAAAGTTAAGGAGAAGATCCTAAAACTAAAACTTCGGTTTTAGTAAGAAACAACGTTTTTACAAATATAAATTCTGAAAGGAATTTAAATAGTAGGCATGAAAGATACAAATCTTGACACTGATAGGCGCAAGACGATATATTCGAAAAGTGATATTCTCGAAAATGAAAGGTTGATATAAATTGAACATGATGTGACATGATCACGGTCAAGAAGTGTGATGTGAAATATAATCACATTAGAGCCGAGGAATGAATATAGCTAAGTAAATTAAACTAGTGGAAATAACGAGATTACGTTATTTCAAGTTACATTATGTCATATAAGATATGTAGATGATTAGTAACCAAAAAGATATTACCATACTTTTCTGGTAATACTAACAATTGGTTAAAAGTATATGTAATGTTTAAAAGATTTATCGGATCAAATACATTGAGGTTAAACTCAATGAATTATGTAAGAAAAGGTTTCGGGGACGAAACCTCTTTAAGGGGGGTAGACTTGTAACAACCCAAAAACGGGTTTGGTAATCAAACCACGTTAATACTAAAAGACGGGTAAAGTACCGTTAGTGGTAAAATTAAGCCAGAAAATATTAGGATTTATATAACTAAATCTAATATTTAATAAAAAGAGAAAAATAAAGCTTTTGGGAAATAAAGTTTATAGAAGGCCCGAGTTAACGAGACTTAAAATAAACTTGGTCATAACTTACCCGAACCCACCAAGTTAACTAGGAATATTTAACCTAGTTAATAAGTGGGAATATTGTTAAAAATAAGTAGGTTGTGGCCTACTTAATAACGAACCAAACACGAGGGGTTAAATAGGGATAACTTAACAAGTTATATAATAAAAGAAAATCAAAACAAAACACACACTTGAAGTGTGTGTTCTGTAATCGACAGGAGCAAGCTCCCATGGAGCCAAACCCTAAATTCAACAAGATCTTCAAATTGGAGGATCAAACGAAGGCCAAATTCGGATTTGAATACATAGAAACGATCACCAAGTCAAGGGGATCGTAAGGTATGTCGAATTTCTAACATTCATGAAGTTGTGAAAATTAGTTAACTTTGCATGATGTGATCTATGCATGAATCGTAGAGGCTATGGCTGAATTAATGAAGTTTGATTGCTTAGGAACAAACCCTAAGTAGAAATTTGAAGTAAAAATTGTTATGACTTGAATAATTTGATGATCTACCACACTTAGACAAGTGGGTTTTGATTATGTAGTGAAGATGATGATATACACATGTTTAAGATCATCATATTTGATAGTAGAAACAATACACTTGAACAATTTGCAAGTTTGAGTAGTTGATCATACATGATAGAGGTTGAATTTTGATGTTTATTTTGGTAAAAATGACTAGTTATGAACTAGTTGTAAGTGTGTAAAAAATTTATGCACATTAGGTGTTTGTTAAAATGCCTAAATGAGAACTAAAGTGTTGAAAGTAGAGTGAAAATGTGTATTTGAATGATATGACAATTACGCGTAATATGAACCGATAAGGATTCAAAGCATAAAGTTAATCTAGACTTAATTGTGTAAATGATCAAAGTAATTAACTTTTGATAAGTTAAGTTAACTAATGAAGAAGTCGAATAGAAGTTTCGACGTAGAAAATAAGTGAGGTGGAATAGTCATGATTTTTAATGACTAATTTAACCACCTCGTAAATGTTGACAATAGTTTGACGCCTAACGAGCTAGGTGGAGGCTTGGGAAAGAAGCGGTCAAACGAATCAAGCATGAGAAGAAAGGCGTATTCGGGATGCGAGGTAAGTTAAAACTTACACCTTTTATTTAATATCTATTGGTTTTATAGACTTGAATAATCAAAAGTCACATTTGACTTATGATGTTTCGACCCGACATGCGCGGTTCGGAACAAAAGACAATAATGATAAACCATGTTGAATGGTTAAAAAGAGCTAATAAGGTCATTTAGTCATGTAATGACTAATAAATAACGAGTTTTGAATGATTTACCTTATAAGGTAAATCAATACAATTAATAAGGGTAAAACGGCAATGTGGTCTCTCGTTGATGATAACCGTTAGTTTTGAAGGACATTTTATGGCGTAAGATATAAAGGGGTCAAAATAATCAAGAAATAGATTTATAAGTAAATTGACCGTACGGTGTAAACCGGTACAAGTCATCTAGACGAGATGATAATAAATCCATCTCGCAAAAGTAAACGGTCATATAGACCAAACGGGTCAAAAGGTGAAAATATCACCCTTTGACAATATCGGCTAATGTTTTGTCGAGTTGCATGATTACAGGAATAAATATCGATTGAATGTTGACATCGCTAATACTTAGCGGCTACTAAGGCAAGGTATCAAAACGGGTCAATATATTGATTCGAGCCAGGTATGTATAATTGGTCAAATCATCATTAGAACTTGAAGTTCAATGAGGGCTAAACACGTTAAAATGGACATTGGGTTATTTTTTTTAAGTAAACCGAATGATATAAGTTATAATAATTATGTTTTGAAAACATAATGGCTATTTAAACAAGAGCCTAGTTTAAAAGTGGAATTTTGGTCAATTACGACACTAAAAGTCTTTTGTTGTAAAGAAAGGATTTAAGATGACCAAAACGCCCTCATAAGCTAAATCGAGCAAACGAATCTTAAGAGTTGTTTAAAAACAAGTTACATGATCAAGCAAATACTTTGAATAAGTATAAAAAGTGAAAGGGGTAAATCTTGGGTCAAATGACTCTATATGGGTCTTTGCCGTAAAATGATAGTCCGAGGGATAAAATTTGGAATATATAGATCTCCACATTAAATCCACCACAAATATAGTTGTGGTGGAAGATTACTTGGTAAGAAATGTGGAAATATAAAGCTAGATACCAATGAAAGCGAATCATGTTTAAAATATACTTAAATACCCTTAACGGGTCAAAATAAGCATACGAGCGAAAACGGGTTTAAATTGTGTAAGAAACCTGTGATTAGGACCTAACATGGTAGATAACATTAATTTGAAGAAGTGCATGTGATATAAGGATCAAACAAATATGTTTGTTTGATAAAATGCATAAACGGGTTAAAATTTAGTAAAAAGGTAATGAGTCGAAGGCTTAGAAGTCTCAAAATTTTTTATGTTGGATGTTAGATTTTAACTCCATGTGATGGAGAATTAAATTACGGACGCGTAGGAAAAAGAATCGCGTAAAACGGATCAATAAAGAAGAAGTTATGGCCATTTCCATAAAACCCGGTATTGCTGAAAAATGCAGGACCCAGCTCCAGGCCTGCTGGAAAACGTCCTCCCCCGCGCCACGCGAGGGAGCAACGTGGTGCCGGCGCGTGGCGCGACAGAGCACTGTTTTGGCGAAAATTTTTTATTTAAATCTGTTTCGCTTCCCGGACTCATTTAAATACGTTCTAAGTTACGTATGACTAATCCAACTCATGTTTTATGAGTTTCAGGTATAATTTTAGCCCCGGAGGACGATCAAGCACAATGACGAACCGAACACGATCAAGAAATAAGCTTCCGCACTATGTATCGTTGTTATGTTAAATGACGAACTCACACATGTTATGTTGTATAGTTTTAATTCTGTAAAAGTTTAATGAACCCGTATTTTCAATGTATTTATAATCATAATTACCCGTTTATCTTCGTAAACTATACGAAAACCGTTAAATAGTAATAAGGGTGTTACAATTTCCATTATGATCGAAGTCTCGGATTACAAGTTTGGAAATGAAATACGAATACGTTACAAATACAAGTTTTTAAAAATAGAAATGTGAATACAACTTTCTAAATAAGGAAAATACAAAAATGCGAAGCGTTAAAATTAAAGTCTCTCATCTACACACATATTTACTTTAATCCACTTGCAAAATATTTGAACCATTTAACTCTCCCATCTGCAAGTGCATTTAATGGTATACATATTTCACCAACCACATTTCACACAATCGAAGACAAAACATAGGGAATTTCATTGCATTAAAGACATTACATACATTCTGTTTTGGTCAAAAATTACCGAAGCAATTAAGTGATCAAAGTAGTTTGTGAGGTAGTGTGCTAATGGCGTTTGCAAAAGATATGTTAAGATGATTGTTTATGAAAATAGTTCAGGATATAGCCTGAGGATATCAAACTATATCAATAATCATACAATGAGCAGTAAATGTAAAGGTTGACACGAGATGTACGAGGAAAGCCCTTGATCAATCTAGATCTCCGGCATAAAACCTCGGGAGCTGACAATCGTCGGCTGCCTTGTTCTTCTTATTGCTTGAATAACCAGGATATACTGCAGGATAATGCTCAGGTCGATACTAAGTGTTACAATGATTGCAAGTAGTGAGTGTTAGAGTGCAATCGCTGCTTGAAAATAGAGTGTATGAGTAAGAGAGCTCGAAGTGTGTGTGTCCTACGATCTGGCACTTCCATATTTATAGTAACAACCAGAAACAAACTATCCTATAATCTTGGGATACTTTTGGTATTCCCTCTTGACCGTTGCAGACCTGTTCTTCCGCCTTCAACGTCTTTCTCCCAACAATATTGAGCAAGTCTTTAGGGGAATAAGTCCTTGTGAACATTGTAATCCTGCAGCCATTGCCTACAAGCAATTCGTTAGTAACAGCTAGGATACTGTCTTAGGATGTTACCAATATCCTGGTTCGGTATCCTGATCATAAACAACTAAAATAAAATCAAGATACAATGTCAGGATATGGGCTCAGAATTTCACCCATAACACATTCGACCACATTTTCAAAACTAAACATAGGGACTTTCTATTGCATTCAAGCCATTACATACATCCATTACAAAAGAAGAATCAACCATAAATCATTCTAAAACACACCAACCCTAAAACTATCAAAAGCACCGAGATAATCTTGTTCTTCAGCTAATTCTTTTCACGCATCTTGGCTAACTCAACTTCTACTTGGTTTTTGTGTCTTAGAAACCCTGGAATGATTGACACCGCACGATTGCACATTGGGGGGTCCACCCACCCTAGGAATCTTCTTCAGTTGGGATTCTGCACAGAAGAAAGGATGAAACTTTAAAAAACAAACATATTGAAATCGGTAATAGTCTTCATTACCATGCTTGACAAGAGTAGAAACGTCACCCAAGGTTGAGATCAGTCCATGATGTAACTATGATTGCATCTTTCCCACAATTGTAGAGAACCATTATCGTAGATCGAGGAAGACGATGCTCAGATGAGAAAGAAAATGCTCAAGGAAGATTATGAATAGTTGATGAAGAGAAGGGTTGGTGGTTAGGTTTGTAGGAAAAAAATTGGGGTAATTTATAGGCATAACAATTTAACCACACATTCGGAGGAAATACCCTCACGTGATAAGCACATGGGGTGACTTAACATTGGAAACAAACTGAAGTTAGGCCCAACGACTATTCGAGATACGGGAGGGCAAACATTGAGGACTATAGTTCTAATTTTAGACGCGTAGGGATTATAGGTGAAAATGAAGCAAACCACGGGGACTATCTGGGCATTTTTCTCCTTTTTTTTCAAGTGGTGTGCCCACCCACCCACCAAGACACTTGGGTCCGCCCCTGCATAAAGCATTTCATTCTCTCAAAATTATTCCATTCTCCTCTCATGTTTTTTTTTTCATTCCATTCCCTCTTGCACCCATCACTAACAACACCACAACCACCACTGTCGCCACCACCCAGCACCGTCGCCCACCTCCGCCACCCACTGCCACCACCCACCGCCGCCATACCCACCGCCACCACCAACCATCGCCGCCACACCCACCGACACCACCAACCACCGCCGCCACACCACCGCCACCACCAACCATCGCCGCCACACCCACCGCCACCACCAACCACCGCCGCCACACCCACCGCCCACCGTTACCACCACCCATCAATGATGCCCACTGCCGCAGTTACCCACCAGTCGCCGCCACCCGCAACTCGCCACCACCGCCACTAACCACCACCGTTGCTGCCACCTACTCACCACCATTGCCACCCACCACCGCAACTAACCACCACTGCTACTAACACCCACCCGTCACCGCCGCCCCCACCATTGCCACTCGTTTTCACCCACCACCATGGCCACCTATCACCACCCACAATCACCACCACTCACTACCGATTTTATTTCTTCATCTCTTCTTGCCTACAAAAGAATACACGATAATAATTCATTACATTACCTTAAGGTAAACAAGACATGGAATGGTAATGACCATTGCATTCCCTCGTCCATTCTATTACCTTGTCCCTTTCATTCCCTCGAACATACCATTACCCCATACCAAACGGACCCAATCACTCGCGTTAAATGTTGATGTATTTACGCATGCATGATTATTTTTATTAATGACAATGCTCTTATATAATCATTCTAGTTTTTACTACAAAATAGCTTACAACAATACATTCATAAGGCAAATCACGCTATGTTTTTCCTTGGGAATAACAACTTTCCTGTGTTTGGCCACCGCACTCCCCGAATTAAAGAGCCTCATTGCCCCACTCCGACAAGACTATGTTGTCTATGTAATTGAAATACTAATTAATATTTATAATTTATGTAATTTTGACTTGCATACACATTACGGTACATAAGTCAAATATTTATCTGTGTGAAACATCCGGCATAGAGTTCATCCACCATGTAGTGTCTGTATCTCAGACAAGCATCTTGTAGGTTTACTTCGTCCCACATCATTGAACGGTTTTGAACCAGATTTTACATTAGCATACATATGAACACATTAAATATAGGTTTAACTAAACAAAACATTAATTAAAAATAAATGATGGCCACAAGATTTGAGCTTGTGACCTTACTGTTATAAGTGACCTTACTGTTATAATACAAATGACTTAACCATTTAGCTACTTAGTCACATGTGTTTCTTAGTAAAATCTGATGTATTTGACTAGAAATCTAGTGTGGTTAAATAGAAATCTGATGTCTAAAAAGAATGTCGCTTGCAAGATTTGAACCCAAGACATCTAGGTTATAAGTTAAGACCTTAACTAGTGAACCACTTAGTGATTTATGTTTGAATTATGGAATCCGATGTTTATATAAGAAACCTAATGCAACTGGGCAACCTAAGCCCTTGTGAACAATCAGATTCATAAGCTATTTTTACACTCAGTTCACTGGTTTACCTTCTTCTTCATCATCTTTTATCCAACACTAACATTTACATAAACAATTATGTATTCCATTTTCATTATATATTAGCCTTAAAGTTTCAAAAATAAAAAATTAGTTTATTGTTACCTTGGTCAAAAACGAATTTCGGTTATGAGAGACGTCGTCGGAAAATACGTAAGTATCATTGGATTAGTATTGCTTCATCGAAATGGTTTCGGGTGGTACATTTTTCGTGGTTAAAGCTTCGAGTTGTTTAGTAGAGATGGTGGTAAATGAAAAGTGGTGTCGGTATGGTGTTCGGTTTTGGTTACGACTACCGGAAGCGGGTTTTTTCTTTATCAGAAGTGATAGAAAATGGTAAAACTTGTGAATGAAGGTAAGGATGGTTTGCAAGACTACAAGTTTCTCAATTTATTGAGAAAATGGAAGGTTTTCGTTAGTGAAATTTTCAAATGTTTGCAGAGAAATAATGCATGTAGAAAAATATTTTATTCAAAGAAAATTCTCATCTATTCATTTCTATCGATTTCTCATATAACTAGTTGATTTTTAACCCGCGCGTTGCGGCGGGGACCCGATGTTTGTAAAACGCGTATCAGCAGCAGATACCGAATATCAAAACATAAATAAAAATGATGTGGTAAGGATAGTCACTTCGTCCTAAAAAAGCGATTTTAAATAACCTAATATATAATAATAGGACCCACACGTCCTACACGTTGAAAATTCGGTTGTTTTCAATTTAGTTATTACGGTGCTAACACATTAAAATATGGATGAGCTCGATACCGGTAACGGCACCGAAAGTACCGATCCGGAAAGTCATCGAAATTAGGTACCGTCACCGAAAATGCTCGGTATAATATGGTATGGTATTTGAAGGTAAAAATCAATAAATACAGGTATGATGCTAGACCGGTGTCGAACCGAAAGTAACGATTCTGAAAACGTCAAAAAGTGGGTACCAAATTGGTAACGAAAATGATTTGGTAACAGTAAATTTGGTACCGATACGATACCGGTTTGATTACAGGATTTGATACGATTTGCTCATCAATAATCTAAATATCCAAGTTAATTTTACATGCTACAATTCATTCATTACAGAAAAAAGACAAAAAAGAAAGCAAAATAAGTTGTTGTGTATATAAAACTTCATTCAAACGAAATGCAGTTTACTTTACTTACTGTGTGTATGAAAAGTAATCTAAACGGTGCAATTACTTGCATTGTTACGTTGCTACAGGATTTGATGAGCTCGGTACCAACCGGTACCGAAAATACCGTTACCGAAATCCCCAAAAGTGTGTACCGGTACCGAATATACCTGGTACGGCTCGGTACCAGTCGGTACTGGTACGGCACCGGTATTTGAGGGTAAAAATCGGTGAATACTGGTGCCGAACCGGTACCAAAAATACACCTGATTTGGTAAAGGCGGGTACTGATACCGGTACCCAATACTATTTGTTTATTCCATAATGAAATTACTGTTGATTCACTACCGGTACCAAATACTATTTATTCATCTCATAATGAAATTACTGTTCATACACCTCTAAAATTAATATATAGGTAATTGTCTGATAACGTACTTCCATTTGCAAGTATCCCACTTGCATAGATTGCAATGATATAAGTATATTACTATTATTATTATTATAAATATTAAATTTCTAGTTTTATTTTAAAGAAGAAAATTAGTTATTATTATTATTATTATTATTATTATTATTATTATTATTATTATTATTTTCGGTTATTACAATAAAGCTATTAGGTTAAAGGTGTATATTATTTATAGTGGAATGGGTGAATTTAAAACTTGTAAAGTAAACAAAAAGGATATTAGATTTAAATTACCCTAACTTTCACCAATTGGCCCGTAGCACTCCCAACTTTCGATTTGTACCAAATCATTCCCAACTTTCAACTTACTGGCCGATAGCACTCCCAAACTAATTGAACTCGAACCCATTTAGTTTTATGCTAATGTGGCACTTGTGTGTTGACGTCGAATATGACGTGCAATTTTTTGATGATATGGCAGCTGATGTGGCCGCTGACATGGCATCTGACTTGGCTTTTTTGATGATGTAACTAAGGTGGTGGCTTGTGACAAACGAAAAATAATTGGTAATTCCGTACAACCTAATTACTATTTTTTTATTACGTAATCTCATGCATTTAACTTGATTTAATTACGTAACGGAGTCGTGCAAAATATAACAGTGATAGGACAAGTTAAACATACTATAACATGTATTGGTTTTCATCGCGTCGCAAAATAAACCAAACTATGTCCTAAAAGTGTTGGTAGAGTGCTGGGCACACTATTCACGGTTACACTATTCATGCCAACAAAGTTGCTAAAAGGAAACAAAACTATGAATAATGACATACTAAAGACATATTTGAGTCCATATATATACATAAAAACCCTAATGTGGGAACCTCACTTGCACTAATACATAACTTTTTGGTGTAACGCTTAAATCACAAAATTGTCCGTTTCGACTATAAAAATAACAATTTTAACCCGTCCGCAACACTATTTCAACATTTCCGCGACTCCAGAATTATGATTAGATAATGACAAGTGCCTTAAAACACTTTGAGGATATCAAAATGCATCAAAGACATCGCTTCCGGTCCTACAACGAACAATGCATAACTAGACCGGAAAGCGTCCAATTGTTGAACCGATGAAGATTTCACTATCATGTAGCCTCTTACACTAGTCTAGCGAACTAGTTAACCATATTTTGGCTTCATAAGCACCCTAAATAAACGCCATAGCATCGATGGTATATTAAAACCATAGCTCCCGATATTATATAGTACCTTTCGTATATCACCCAATATCGAACAAATGAGCGAACTAGTGGCATTTTTACCATCCAAAATCAATACCCACTAAACTAGTAAGCTAGTTAGACTTTATTTAAATTCCTAAACCACCATTAAACCCTAATTACCCTATTTAAACTAATGACTAAAATATCTAGCATTTAAGATATATATAACACATGTTATATAAAAAAATTCCATTTTACCCCCCCCCCCCCCCCCATTTCTTGTTACGACACTAGTGGGCCCCACCCAATTGATTTTTGTTGAAAAATTGTTGATTTAATGTATGGTAGAAAGATTGAGGTATGGCACTTGAAGACTTTTATAACATCATATCACCTCCAGCATGCCTCATTGTTGCAACCAAAATTAAACACCAAAAGCACTCTTTCTTCTCTTCTTGTAATCGGTCAACTATCACCACCACATATCACCTTTCTTCCACCATTAAAACACCATTTTCTAGCCACTTTCAAGCATTTTCAAGACCATCTAAGGTGTTGCAAGCAAGGAGGAACATTAGGAGGTGCTTGGAGGCTTTATTCTCCTCTTAATCTTTATCTAAAGTGCACTATTGCAATATTGTAAGATCCTTTCTTGTTAATTCTAAGTTCCTTATATTATGTAGATTATAAAATTACAAGAAAAAGTTCATCTTGAAACTCAAAATATATATAATCAAAACCCTAAATCTAACATGTCAAACATAACTAAATATACATTACTTGTTTTGATCTTGATGTTGATTTAGTGTAGTTTTTTCACACGAATGATGATCTTGTTATGTTAGTCTTGAAATTGTGATATAAACAAGTATATGTTTAAATCACACAAGATCATCACTTTCAAAAGTTCATGAGCTTCATATATATATATATATAGGGTCAGAATTTAGAGAGAACGGTGAGAACGATTTTGGTGGTGACATGTGGCATTGATGTTAAAATACACTAAGTGGTAATATTGTCAAAAAACTCACTCACATGAACTGGGTGTTTAAATAAAACGCCATAAAAGGCTATTTTTGAGCTATAATTTACAACAGCACAAAAAAAAAAAAAAAAATTAGCCATATAGCTCAAAAAACGCCATAAGCTCCCAGTTAAAACGCCACGCCAAAAAAAACTATTTTTTTAAACTATAATTTCCAACAGCTCAAAAAAACCATTTTTTTGAGCTAAAAAAAAACCATTTTTTGAGCCATATAGCTCAAAAAAAACCTGTCTAACCGCCTAAATTAATATTTTTTGAGCTCAGAAAAATCATAATTTGTACTGTAAAAACGCCATAAAACACCCACTTCAGAAAAACGCCATGAAAAAACTCAGTTGAAAACGCCATAAAACACTCAGTTCAGAAAAACGCCATGAAAATATCTATTTAAAACGCCATAAAAACACCTAGTTCAGAAAAACGACCTGAAAAAACCTAGTCTAAAACGCCATAAAACACCTAGTTCAGAAAAACGTCATAAAACCCAGTTAATTTTTTTTTCGAAAAGTATATCAATTGTATACTCGTTGGAAAGATAAAAAAACGCTGAGTTTTATGGTGTAATTTTTTTTTGAAAAATAATCACGTATAAAAAAGTTATTGTCGTTTAAATATGATGGGGGAAAATGGCATGTGATTAACATGTGCACATTTGTTTGGATCTTCCTATTTTACCCCTCCTGGTAGTTCCAAGACCCCTTTTATTTACAAAAATATCACCGCATCAATGTCAGTCACAAACCACTAAGATCTTGTGGCTGAGAATCGTTCTCACCGTTCTCACACTTTGAGGCGTTCTCTCCTGTTCCTATATATATATATATAAACCATATTCTTGGTTCTTGATAATTATAGCATTTATGAACTTGAAACTTGTAAACCTAATGGACTTGATTTTGTTAACAAAAGATAAGTATATATACGTTGTGGTAAAATTATGTTCAAATAAAGTCTTCTGGTCATCTTGAATGATCTATGATTTTTAAGGATTTTAAAGTGTAAATATGTGTATGAACAAGTTATACAAGAAAATGAGTCCATAAAAAGATGAACATAAAAGTTGGCTATTTTAAAATGTCTTGGAAATATATATGTATAAAAGCTCATGAAAAGTGAAGATAACCTTGTATGATTATTGCTTGTAAATGAGTTTTGGAAAACTTGGTTGAGATTAATGATGATTAGTGGGTTAAACATGCTTAACAATACGTTTAGAAAAACGTGGGAAAATACCATAGTTTAGGGGAAACTATGACGAAATTTTCTAAAAAAAATCTAATCTCGGTTATGGAATAATTAAAAGGCGATTAAAATGGTTAATTGTGATTAGCAACCTTAATTGTGATTAGACAAACCTTAATGGAAAGGTTTAAGTCTTAATCATCCAAGGGATTTTCTAAACACTTATATATAATTTTCTTAACTTTAAATGAATAAATATATATTTTTTGGGTATATATATATATATATAGAATACTTTTAATTTGGGTGTATAATACATGTGTATTGTGTGTACATATTTAGTATATAGGATGATATCTAAATACAAGGAACACAAAATATATATCATGAAAATACTTGTGATGAATCAAGTAAAATGATACATATACATGTACACTAATATTCCAAAAATACAAAGGAAATGCAAAGACAATGCGATATACATAAACTTGTTTATATAATATCTCTAAACGAATAATCGGACGAACGAACAATTCAGGCAACGGACGAACTTATAAATATATATTCCCAAAAATAATATATATTTCAAACCGACAAATAAGACATATAAATATCCGAGAAGGAAAGGAATATACATCGTTCACCGACGACGAACGAGCATATTGCCGCCACGAGGAACTACTACGACACTTGGGCGATTTCGACGCGAGAATATATATATATATAGGGAGGAGCTCATGCGAGAACCACCTTTATTGTGAGAACCGCGAGAACCAATGTGAACACAACCTAAAATAGCTAAAAAAAACATAAAAAAAACCTAACCCCCACCCCCCCCCCCCCAAAACCTAAACCCCCCTCCCCCACCCCCCAAAAACCTAAACCCCCCCCCCCCCCCCCAAGCTAAAATGCTAAAAACTAAACCCCCAAAAAACCTAAAAAAAATCTAAAAAAATCAAAAAAAAATCTAAAATATTTTTTTTGAATTTTTTAATATTTTTTATGTTAAAATCGCTACTTTTCGAAGCCAAAAAAAAAATTTTTTTTTTTTAAAAAAAAATTTTTTTTTTTTTTGGCTTCGAAAAGTAGCGATTTTTTTATAAAAAATCCAAAAAAAAAATTTTTGTGTGATTTTTAGCTATTTTTAGGCATTTTTGGTTGTGTTCACATTGGTTCTCGCGGTTCTCGCAATAAGAGGTGGTTCTCGCATGATCTTCTCCCTATATATATATATATATATATATATATATATATATACTAAGTAACTGCGACGACAAGTCTAAAATAATATAACTTTTAGGCACATAACAATATATTTTCACCAATAACAAAACCGGAAAGTTAAATGTATAAAACGTGCTAAGTATAAATATACAATCTTATAAGTATACTAATGAGTATACTTAATCATCTCATACTAAGAAAAATTTCAAGAATATAAATATATGGACTTGTACAAATTGTATGGGCTAGGCCCAATCACATAAAGACATGGGCTAGGCCCAATGATATAAAGGCATGGGCTAGGCCCAATGACACAAAGACATGGGCTAGGCCCGATGACACGCGTGTAAGGTATGAGGACATATGAAGGGCGAGACCCGTTCATACACGATAAAAGACATGACAATATATATATATATATAGAGAAACGGGATCAGGAGAAAATGGCAAAAAGTGTGAGAACGCATCCTGGCCCAACACGTGGCGCGGGGCATGATCAGGGTCTGAGGGGTTTTTTTGTCTTTTTAGTATTCTTCTCCTTTCACGATTTTCGCGTTTGACATGTTGCTTTATTTTTTGCATGGAAGATAATTTTGGCGTTATCTAGAATTATTAATTATTTGGCTTTTTACTGTTTTTCTCAGATTTCTTCTCGTTGAATTAATTCTTTTTGTGTCACATAGTTAATTTTTTGGCGTTATGGCTTTTCCATGTTATTTTTGGCGTTTTGTATCTTTTTGTTAATAACTGATTACCATAGATTAATATTTTATAAAATTACAATAACACGAAAATCAAAATAAACCAATAGTCTTCCGTAGGTGGGATTACATCAGAGATGTACCCATCGCTTTGTTCATCACTTTCTTCAGATTCTTCATCATCAAATTTCATTTTTGCGTATAACGCCATTAGCTCGTCTCTTCTTTGCTGCAGCCTATTCTTGAATATCACTGCATCCTTGGATTTTGGATCGTTTGAAGGTGCTAAATCACAGAGTTGTTCATTGATAGATAGCAACCCTGTCTTCAACATTTCTTCCATTGGCCTTGCATATTGCACCCCGTTTTTATAAGTCACTTCAAGTGTTGCTTTTTTCTCATGCAATACCCAACTGCTAAGTTTTGGTATAGGAGTATTGTCAATATCATCATCATCTTCTGCCGGAAATTTTCTCTTCAGTCTTTTGTTACAGTTTTGGTTCTTTCACAATCGTTGTCCATTGGAACCCCAAGGGCCAGGATATCCTTCTGAACCTTTTCATTCATTCCAAGCATGGCTTTGATTGTCCTTACCTTTACCCTTCTCCTATCAGAGAACTTTATGATGAATCGTTTCTCTTTCCTTCAAACCTTCATGCAATAACCTTAGCCATTTTTAATTTTTTTGGCGTTTTGGACAATACGAGGCGTTTTAGTCAATTTTTTTGGCGTGTTTGAGCTTGGGTTCTCATGGTCTTCTTTTATATTGACTTTTTTTCCCGCGTATGACAGGTAATTATGGCGTTTTGAAAAAGATAAATAAATATAATAAATGTTAGTAATTATGTTTTCGGTCGTTTCATTTTACTGGTTTTTGCAGTTTACCGTGTTTTGTTTTCAGACTCAACTGTTTTTATGGTGTAACACGTCAAATCTTGACGGCTGTAATTATGGCGTTTTGTTTTCTAATGGCGGTTAGATAACGATTGGACTTCTTTTGTTTTATATTCTTTGCACATTGTTTCACGCTTTTTTTTTATAATATTAGTTGTTCAAAGTAATTTTATTATAGTTTGGTAGTTTTTTAGGGGCGTTTTTATGGCATGATGGCGTTTTATTATATTTTTCATTATAGCATTAATATTCTTTTGTTGTTTATTAACTGAAATTACAAAACAAACAACAGATAAAGAAAATTAAAAAAAAAAAAACAAAGTAGAAGTAATTTATGATTTTAAATCTTCAGTGTCATCAGTCTTTTTTTTTCTTTTGAAACTACAAGAAATGTGACAAATAAATGGCGTTTTGGGGTTGGCGTTGTTTATTTTCTTTGTTCATGTGTTGAAGTGTCTTTGTGGATGTTGGAGACATAGATCGACCCCGTGTGGGTGGATGCTATCTGCCTGTCGTCTTCATTATAATCATCGAGGCCAAAGTAGCATTTACACTGGTATAGGTCTCTTCTTATCATCCAAACCTTCTTCAGGAACAAAGATGACAGTATGACATATGGGTGTCATCAGTCCCTCTTTTTTCATTTTTGTCCATCTCATGCAGGAAAATCTTACTACACTCACGTAACAAATCATTCAATGAAGCTTCATGCAGAACATTACTGTTGGGATTGAACCCTACCAAAGGAACAGTTGATAAAGCCAAAACTGGATCAGATCAGTGGGTTCACAATAAGCAGTTGATTGCAACAGTTCTTTCCCCTTGAAAGTGGCCTAACAACTGATGACCTCTATCTATTGTCCGTCTACAACAACTGCTGATCTTCAACAACTGATCAAGTCTAAATACTGTTGAAGTGCAAGCACTGATGCTCAATCTACTGTCATGGTTCAAGTACTGCTGAAGACACAAAGCACTGCTAGCAGTATAACAGTGGAATGAGAAGTAGTAGTTTAGCTTGTCTTTGTATTTATTGTAAATTAGTAGTTTGTAATAGCCAGTAGTTATATAGGTCAGTGGTTACAGGTTGTTAGGAGGTTAGATGTCACTTTCATGGTGACGTCAGCAAAGATGCCACAGTGGTTTGTTCGGTACTATAAATAGAACAGTACCCTGTACTGTTCCATTAGCTCTCTTCATCACAAGTCATTCTGTACGAACATTCTATGTGAGCTCAGGCTGAGGGGGAGATTGTATGCATTCATGCAAGTGTAATTGAAGATTGTAATAAATATAATCTTTCGATTCTCTGTTAAACATGTTTGTTGAAAGAAATTCTCTCATTTGATTGTGTGTTGAAAGTTTGTTTCATTTAATTCCGCTGCACTTATTTCTAATTCATCTTCATTATTCTCAAACAAGCACAATCATAAGAAACTCAGATCCTAACAATTGGTATTAGAGCTTGGACAGTCAAACTTGATCTAACAATCATTTTGACGTAAAAAGTCAGCTCAAAATCGTTGATACTTTTAATTGTTCGTTTCGTTGAAAAACAGAGCAAGGTTTAATCACGAGCAAAGTTGATTAATCAGTGCCTGTAAAACAACCAAAATGACGTCACAATCATAAGATATGAACAATAACATTGGTTCTCTCTTCAAACCACCTATGTTGAAGAGAAATGAATACAACATCTGAGAGCGAAGGATGGGTCACATCTTAGCTCAATAGAACACTGGATGTTGGAAGTCGGTTATCTTTGGACCACATGTTCCAATGGTGCCGAGTGCTGAGGATCCAAAGAAGTTTGAACCTAAGAAAGTTGAGAACTATACTGATCAGGATTTTCAGAAAATTGAACTGGATGCCAAGGCATTTAGCATCGTTGCATCTGCACTTCCTAATGAAATCTATGCTGGGCTGTTACACTGTAACAGTGCCAAGAAATTGTGGGATGCACTTAAGGAACAATTTGGGGGAACTGAAGAAGTAATTGAAAACAACAGGGAAACTTTGAACCAACAGTATGAAACCTTTTGTCACATTAAGGGTGAAACATTAACACAACAGTTTGAGCGATTTAGTTGTCTCATAAGTGAACTTAAGTTGTTAAAACTGAATTTCCTAAATCAAATGCAAACAGTAGGTTTTTAAGGTCACTTCCTGAAAAATGGGACACAATTGCTTTTGTAACCAGAAACTCTGTTGAGTTCAAAGATCTGACCCTGACCGAACTTCATGGTAGACTCTTGACCTATGAGAGGGAGTTAAACCAGAAAAAGAAGTTACAAGAGTCTGGAAAAGTTGCAGATGACTACTCATTTGGCAGCATAGCTCTTTTGGGTCAAGAAGAATCTGGTAGTAGTAAGGATCAGAGTTATGATCATTATATTGACATAACTGCTAGTGGAGCTTTTTACAACTCTGATTCTTACTCAAACAACTATGCCTTCACAACTAGTAGTGAAAACCAGAATTCTGACAATCTGTGCTTTGAACTCAACGATTTGCAGCATTTTGATCCAACTGACTTAGAGGAAATGGACATTTTGCACCAACTTGCACTGATGAGTGTTAGAAGCAGCAAGTTTTACAAAAGGACAGGGAGAAAATTTCCAGGGTTACATGGGAACCTAAAAGTGGGGTTGGATAAGTCAAAGATTAAATGCTACAACTGTAATAGGTTAGGTCATTTTGCTAGGGAATGCAGGAGTCAAACCAATGGACCAATTATCACACATCCTAGCTCAAACCCTAGACCACAAAATAACCAAAACACTGTGCACTATGCCCAATATGCCCCTGCTGCTCATGTAAACACTGCTCATTATGCACACCCTGCAACCCCTGTGCCTGTGCATTATGTTCAAACCACTGTTCCTCAGATACAGTATGTCCAGGCCCCTGCTCCTCAGGTTCAGGTGCAACAAGCTGTACCTCAACAAACTGCACCAGCAGTGGTTCAACCAGATCAGCAAAGCTTTTTCACCCAAGGCCTTGTTGACTGGAGCAGCTTACCTGAAGAGTTAGGAGATGAAAATTTTGCACTCTATGCTCAAAATAGTGTTTCTAGTAATGATATCTGTTTTGTAGCATTGGAGACCATACCAGAAGGGCTAGAAGCTGAAGAAGGACAGTCAAGTGATGAAACAGTGGACAAAATTGCTGAAGCAGTGGTTACTGGTGTTGCTGATGAAATACTGCTGGGAGAAAGTTCAAAACCTCTATTGGAACCACTGTCTGACCCCTGGTCTGAAGAAGAAGAAGAAAAGAAGAAAGAAGGTGACCATACCTGTGATTGTGCCATGACGGCTGCAACTAAGGTATCACCCCAGGTTCTCAAAAACCTTTGTTCAGACAAATGCATCAGAGCATTTGCAAACATTAAGGAGGTGAATGAAAACCTTAGAGATAGGTTATTAAATGCTGAAGTTCAATTTGAAAAGTCTTTAAAAGAACTGAAAAACAAATTGAGTGAAAAAGAAAATGAAATTTTGCAGCATCAAACAAGAGCATAGCATAACCAAGGACCAACTCCAGACTATGATAGAAAAATATCAAGTCTGTAAAAAGGAGTTGGAATCCACCCAAATCACTTGTGAAAAATGGGTGGAATCCTGTAAAGGTTATGAAGTTATGCTTGAGAAACAGATCAAAAGCAATGTAAAATTTGGTGTAGGTTTTAGAAAACATGACCAACTTGAAAACACTGCTGCAAATAAATCTGGTTCTGTTGAAATCATTCCCACAAACAAGGATGGCCAAGAGGTTAAAATAACTGATAAACTTGGTAACAAGATCACTTTGGGAAGATCTGTGGGGTCCTCAACTTTTGAGGAGATTGAGAAATACCAATTCAAACCCACATGGTCTGATGAGTGTGACATCCTTGAAAACTTCAAACCCATGGACTTCACAACCATTGATGGTGTCAAAGCTCCTAAGGCCAAGATAATTCCTCTTAAGGACATCCCAACAGTGGTTGCAAAGGAGTCTGAAAAGAAGAAAAGAAAAGAAAAGGTTAAAAACTTGTTTTGTGATTTTTGTGAAAAGAAAAATCATCTGACCAAAGATTGTTTTCATCTAAAGGCATATGATATTAACAAAACAAGTACCATTGTGCCTGCTAAGAGCTGCACCATCTGTGGTAAAACAAACCACCTCACTCAGGAATGTGTGTATCTCAAATCCTTTGATGTAAAAAAGAATGAGTACACTTCAAAAACATCCATGAGTTCATCAAAACCACCAATCAAGAATCAACCACTGTTTGTGCCAGTTCAAACAGCTGTTACAAAACAGTTGAACCAAACCTCTGTTAAAAGAGATGTTCAGGTAACTGATGCACCCCCTGCTAACCAATACCGAAGAGGTAAAGGTCAACCACCATATCCTAGGGTCCCACATGTTTATGAAGCCTACAAAAGGCCTTCTAAACCAAGAGTGAACAGGCATCCCTATGGATATCAAGAATTGATTGGAAATGGCCCCCAACAGTGGTTAGAGAAACAAGTTGCAAAACTTAATCAATCCTCTGATCTAACCACTGTCCATCTTCCTGACCTTAACATATACACTATTGAGACCCCATCCAAAGCCTTATTGGCTTTGGAGACCCTCCTGAACTAATTATTTACTTGATGTGCAGGGAGCTTCTGCATGCTTAGATAGTCTTTGGTATGTAGATAGTGGAGGCTCCAGGCACATGACTGGATGTAGTGCCCTACTCAAGGAATTCAAAACTCATGGAGGGGGTGATATATCTTTTAGTAATAATAGTAAAGGGAAGGTGATGGGTTCTGGTACACTACAGTCTGGAAATGTTAAGTTTGAAAATGTCAATCTAATAGACAATCTAAAATTCAACCTCCTTAGTGTCTCTCAAATGAGTGACAAAGGTTATGGTTCTTTCTTTACTAAGGAGTGTTGTAGGATTGTTAGACCAGAAATGGTTGAAAAGATTGAAGAAATAATAAAAAATGGAAAAACCCAACTTGTTGCTCAAAGAAGTGACAATGTTTATGTAGTTGATCTGTCAAAAGAGAGCCCCAGAACTGATGTCTGTATGTTCTCAGCTGCCTCTAACAAAGAGACAGAACTTTGGCACAGGAGATTGGGGCACACAAATCTCAAGACAATCACTGCTTTGTCAAAACAGGGGTTAGTAAGAGGTCTTCCTCAAAAACTGTTCACCTGTCCTGAGCATTATGTTCCTTGTTTAAAAGGAAAACAACATAAAAGCTCATTTAAGTCCATTGAAGAGTCCAAAACAACCAAGTGCCTGCAAATGATGCACATGGATTTGTTTGGCCCAGTAAAAGTCATGAGTCTTAGAAAGAAAAGATATTGTTTGGTAATTGTAGATGACTTTTCTAGGTTTACATGGATTTATTTCTTACATTCCAAAGATGAGACTGCAGGCATTCTGCAAGACTTTGTCAAACAGGTTGAAAAGCAGTTTGACTTGCTAGTAAAAATCTTCAGGAGTGACAATGGCACAGAATTCAGAAATAGGGAGTTGGATGAGTTTTGTGTGTCAAAAGGTATTGTAAGGCAGTACAACATTCCAAGAACACCTGAACAAAATGGGGTTGTTGAAAGAAAGAACAGAACTTTGATTGAGGCTGCCAGGACCATGCTTGCTGATTCAGGTTTGCCATTGACTTTCTGGGCAGAGGCTGTAAACACTGCCTGCTAAGTCCAGAACAGAGTTTTAATAAACCCCAGGCATCAAAATACTGCCTATGAAATTCTGTATAAATCAAACCACTGATTTCATATTTCAAAGTTTTTGGTTGCCCATGCTTTATTTTAAACTTAAAGGATTCCATTTCAAAGTTTGCAGCCAAAATTGATTGTGGTTATCATTTGGAATACTCAACCACTGCTAAGCCAAAATTGATTGTGGTTATCATTTGAATGTAAAGTTCAATGAACTTTCTTCAATGAAAATCCCTGCGAATCCTGCAGAACTATTTGATCTTGATAAATTTACCTTTGAAAATGTTTCTGTCAAGACTAACTGTGCAGGTCCATCTCAAAGTCCTTCATCAGACTATGGATATGAAGTCATCATTCCACAACAAAAGTCTGCATCAATTGGAAGAGCAGCAGATGTTCAAAACAGCTGTCAAAGCTCAACCACTGCTACCTCAACAGTTGTTGACCAAAGTAGCCCATTAACCCCACATCCTCAAGTACTGTTGATAAAAATCCTCAAACAGTGGATAAAAATCAGCATGCTTTCACACCACTTCCTCCTATTCTTCCACCTCCATTTCAAGCCAATGTTGGATCATCAAAGTCACCAACAGTGGTTAGCTCAGATGATTCACATCTGCAGCCCTCACCCTTAAATGCCATTATTCCATACAAAGGAGAGTTAATCTTCTTGAAGTCTCATCCACCTGACCAAATCATTGGCAACATTAGTGAAGGGGTGCTCACAAGAAGCCAATCCCAAAACATCTGTCTTTTTGCTGGTTTTCTATCTCTCCATCAGCCAGTCAAGTACCAAGAGGCACTGAAAGACAACAGCTGGGTAGAGGCCATGCAAGAGGAGCTCCAACAGTTTAAAAGACAACAAGTATGGGAGCTTGTACCACTGCTAGAGGATGTGAGTCCTATTGGCACAAAGTGGGTCTTCAAAAATAAAACTGATGAAAGGGGCATTGTTGTCAAGAATAAAGCAAGGCTAGTGGTTCAACGTTTCAGACAGGAAGAGGGCATTGATTATGATGAAACTTTTGCCCCTGTAGCAAGATTGGAAGCTATTAGACTGTTCTTGGCCTTTTCTGTCAACCTCATTATAAAGGTGTATCAAATGGACATTAAATGTGCATTCCTCTATGGTAAAATTCAAGAAGAGGTATATGTTTGTCAACCTCCAGGTTTTGAGGATCCATTTAATCCAAATCATGTCTACAAGCTAAATAAAGCTTTGTATGGCCTAAAACAAGCACCGAGAGCCAGGTGTGAAAGAGTCAATGGAGATAAAAGGGTCTAAAAGGTTTGAAGAGGAGAAGAAAGTATTGATGGAAAGGGAAGAGCAGGGTACTTCTGAGCCTAAGGAAGAGCATGTTATTCCCAAGCCAAAAAGAAGAAGCCATACTAGAAAGGCAAGCCAACCCAAATCCACACCTTCTAAAACCATCAAACAAACTCCCCAAATCCCCAAAAATCCCCCTCATCAAACCTCCAAACCAACAGATGTTGAGACACCTGTTGTATCAACACTTGTTGGTACTTCAGTGGTTTCAACAGATGTTATCCCAACAACTGCCACCAATACTACATCAACACACACTTCAACCACTGCCCTTACCATTTCAACAATAACCATACAACCCACTGCCACATTACAAACAAAACCTCCATCACAAACACCACCTGCCAAAAAGCAGAAGACAACTGATGACACATCAGCAGTTGTAGTGACAACAGTGGTTGAAACAATAGTTGTTTCAACAGTTGTTAGTCAGCCACCGATCACTCAAATCACCACCACTCAACCCACCAACACACCACCAACCTCTCCTAAACCAAAAAGGAGAAGGATAATACTGGAAGATGACACTTCCCCACCTCTAACATCTTCACAACCACTGACCCTTACTACCATTCCAAACCCTGTTCCAATCTCTTCAGTATCAGCTCTTAATCCAAACACTGCCATAAATCCTGCAGGAGCCCTGTATCCATTAGATCTTCCAGCAGTAAGGGAGGAAAACAAATCCTTTTACTCTGAAGATGACCCTGCAAAAAGGAATCTGCCATCTCTTCAAGGTTATCCTAGGCCTAATAACATAGAAGAATATTTGAAGTTAAAGGCTCAACAAGCAGAGGATATCTCTAAAAGAAATACAGAAGGAAAGTCTGACAAAGAGATTCAAAGAAACTACCAATATCTGCTAACTCAAGTCAGAACTTTGGAGCAGTTTTCAAAAGATCTTGTCATAAATTATCAGAAAGAGATGATGAAACCCTGAGAAAAGATTACATTGACCACATTATGGCATTCAAGAAATACAAGGCAGAAAAAGCTCAATATAAAGAATGGACCATTGGTGAGCTTAAAGAGGAGTTAACAAGAATACATAAGATGATCAAAGATAAAGTAAAAGAAACTCCTCCTGCTTGGGCAAGTATAAGAAGAATGTACCAGAAAGAGCCTTGAGATTGAAAAGAATGAAAGAAGAGCTGATCACAGCTGACTATGGGTCAAGGAATCAGGTCACAAGATGGTCAGAAGATAAAGTATTAGCTACTTACAAAAGGTTGGAAGAGTTGAGAAAGAAAAATCCTAATGTTCCTCAAAAGCCTGATTATCCTGAAGCAGTGGTTCCAGTTAAACCACAAAAGTTACAAATCCAGAGATCCACTGCTCCACCTGCTGCCATCCTTTATCAAAGAAGGAAACAAAAGCAGATGGATGATGAAACAGAAGCAGATAAAGCACAAGGGGATTACATTATAAAAATGGTCCTTCAGCAAATGATAGCAGAAAATCCTGAATTGGCAAAAGCTGCAAACACTGCTCAAAGTGTTATCACCAAGCCTCCATCTCCAACCTCATCAACAATAAAAGCTCTCCCAAGAAACCCATTGGATTCAAAAATACTAAAGTGGAAATCTGATAAACAGACCCATGTATTGACTCTGCTCAAATCTAATGGTAAGGTGAAACATATATCAAGGGAACAAGCACTTGGCCTGGGTGTTGAATATCTATAGGATCTCCTTGAGCTTCCACTGTGCAGGGATGAAGATGATACAAGTTCCATGGACTTTGAATTACAATTCAAAGGAAAAGTTAGGGAATATTTGATGAGGCAATAAAAATCTAAGAATAATGAAGAGTTTTGGCATCATCTGTTCCAGGGCGGAGATTGTTGGGATTGAACCCTACCAAAGGAACAGTTGATAAAGCCAAAACTGGATCAGATCAGTGGGTTCACAATAAGAAGTTGATTGCAACAGTTCTTTCCCCTTGAAAGTGTCCTAACAACTGATGACCTGTAAGGACTCTCAAAAATGTCCTAAACCGACCCACAAGTAGAAACCTGGACCCCTGAAACCATACCGTGCATCAAAAAATCAAGAAATCAAGAATTATGGTCTTCAGGCGGGCCGCATAAAGGTAAACTTAAGTTGACGCGGGCCGCGTCAAAGTTGGGTTGACCGGATAAGTGTTCCGGATCCACGTGTCATCCACGTGGCACACCTACTCGTGACCCAGAAAGCCTACACGTAGACTAGGTGGCTACGCGGGCCGCGTAAGGATCGGCTAGAAGCTCACGCGGGCCTCGACAGACTCAAATTTCACCTATAAATAGGAATGGCCATGAGCAGTCCACTGATGTTGAAACCAAAACTCAAAAACGAAGTTTGGCTGCTCAATTTCGAAAATTACAATTAATATAGCGAGGCGCTGCTACGATACAGGGTATAAACTCGATCGCTGCTACGATTCAATGTCCGATCGATTGAAAACTATCCAATGGATGTTTAAGTGCTGCTCAAAATTTGGGTTATACTTTGTCATTCGTGGTGAATTCGATGGATGTTTAAGTATTGCACTTTGTCATTCGTTGTGAAGGTTTTTAATCTCGTGAGTTATCGTAAATGCTGTATTAGTTACTGACCTAGTTCGTGTGCATTATTATTTAAATTAGGTTACAAGGCTAATCAGTAGGCTAAACTCTGCCCGTATAAATCTGCAATGTCAGTCATTCTCTTTTTATCAAAAGTATTTTACAATACTCCATTTTCAAATGTTATAATTACAGGGATTAAGTCGTGGTTATCTTAATCACTGGCTAGTGGGGTATTGTGCACATTACTAATTTCTCACGGTTAGGCTAATAAATCCTAACAGTGATAAACGTCACTACTTGGGGAAAGACCCAATAGTGGTATGACCATCGTCACCAGGTGACACGGCGCCAGATAAAAATAAGATAAAAGCCATTGTAATCGCTCTTATGCTGTAATTTATAACTATGTGTCGTTTTGTGCAAAATGAATGATTCACCAGTATTTCCCCGCTGATAAAATATTTTTAAAACATGTTTCAGGCGACCTGCTGTAAATCAAGGAAAACGTGCTACGGAGCACTAACAAGCTTGAAGAGGTGGCTTAGTTAAAATGAATAAACATATTTTATAAATCAGGGAATTTACTTATGAAATTCCTCTATTGTAAATTACGGGGTTTATCCCGAATTATGAAATAAAATAATCGGGCATTTTCCAGTTTTAAAGATCCTGTAAAATCTTCCGCTGTCGCATCATAGATACCACGGGTTCCTGTCCCGCGGCTCCTGACCGGGTCAAACCGGGGCTAGGGCCGTGACAGGAAAATGTGGTATCAGAGCACTGAAAGAGCCACCGATTTAAGCCTATTAAGTATTTAAAATACTTAATTTTCCTGATTATCATCTTGTAATTATGTGCTCTTATCTTAACTATCTGTTAGTTACAGTATGGGTAAGCAAAGAGTGTCGGATATCTATCTTAAATTAGATAGTTCACCGAAAGATAAGGGAACTACATCCCAATCAAATTCCTCAAGATACTCAGCAGATACTGAGGAGGGAATATTTGTTCGTAAGGCACAGTATGAGAAACCACTTACCCCTAATAAAAGAAGTTTGATTATTAGAAAAAGTCAAGAGAAAATGAGGAAGTTACAACCAAAAGGAGTTATGATCAATAAGGAAACTCAGAAAATAGACACTAAACCACCATGGGAAGATGAGTTAGATGAACAATGGGCAAATCTCTATATGTTAGCCACTATAGCAGTAAATGCTAACTTATAGTTAAATCGCCAAACCAGTATTAGCACCTATGTCACCTACAAACCAGAAACTTTAATATTTTAGTTGTACTAAAAATAAATATTTTGTTTCAATAAAATGGTTTATTAGATATTTGCTTTTTATTTTGTGATTCTGCGAAAATTCAATTTACAAAATTTTAACCTAAAATTTTGTATGTTTCTTCATAAATGCTAAACAACATGAATGAATTATCTGAAGCTCTTGAGAATCTCAATCTCTATCCTGTGAAAATAGAAGTTTCCAGAGACTTTACTGGTTACTTAGCCGATGTTGAGGAACCTATGGAATTCCAAGCTCCACCTCCAGAGAAATCAAAGCCAAAGAAAAGAAGAAGATTTGTGGGTTGGAGGCGTGTGCGCAGAAGGAAACCAGCAACTAGGAAAGTTCCCAAGATAGAAAATCCCATGGATAAAGGAAAAGGGATCGAGATTGGGGAAAGTTTTAGGCAAGTAGGAATAGAAATTGGGAAAAGTTCTAAGCAAGCCGAGGAATTGCCACTGCTGGAGGAACTAGATAGCATAATAGCAAATTGTGATATCCTTAGGCCTATCAATGAAAACCTCTTCCGTATCCCGCTGAAAACCAACTTCCAATAAATTTGGAACCATCCATCCCAGAACCTCTGATTCACACCCAACCTCAAGGAATGGACGAATGGTGGACCAACGACTGGCAATTTCAAAACCTCCTAAATAATCCTTATACTTTTTTCCCTCAGTTCGACCCAGAACCTGCACCAAACCCACCAATGAGTAATGAAAACTTAGCTAAACTTCGCCATTTTGGCGAGGAGCTGATAGATGCAGGGAATAGGATCCGGGAAGTAGGAGAACAAATCTCCTGGAAATACGATGAAAGGGAACATCGTTTCTGAAAGACCAGCGAACTAGGGATAGTGTGGATATGAAGCTGTGTTTGTGTAATAATAATAGTAATAAAAATATAAGTATGTATAATAACTTAAAAATAAAACTTTTGTAAGATAACAGTGTGTACGAATGCATAATATAATATATAAAAATAGAAGTCGAGAAATCGATAATTTTGGCTATATGTGTTAAATGTGATTATGTGCGATTGTTTTGTTTTGTTTAATTATTAATTCTTTTATGCTAATTAATTATATAAATTAATTACCAGATGGCAAACGCTGGTAATGAACAAGTTAACGAGGGTAATCAATCTGAGCATAACAATGAAGATCAATTTCTGAATAGGCAAGATATCGAGAATATCGTTGCTCAGGGAATAGCCAATGCTATTCCAGCAATACTTGCTGCTGCTCGAAATCCAGTTGAACCTCAACAAATTATTCCTAGCAAACGCACACATGGTGACAATTTCAGTAATAGTGTAAACGGAGGCGGCAACCATACTAATAACAACAACGAGGGAATGCAAGCCCCGCTCCTTAAGAAAATGAAAGCTGCAACACCTGGTTGCACTTACAAGGAGTTTCTTGCCTGTAAACCAGCTGAATTTGCAGGCAATGAAGGAGCAACTGCGGCACTGCGTTGGTTGGAGAAAACCGAAGCAGTAATTATGATAAGTAAATGTGTCAAGGAAGATAAGGTCATGTATGCGTCACATCTTTTTAAAGAAGGGGCGCTAGAATGGTGGAATACAGTACTTCAAGCCAAAGGAAGAAATATGGCCTATGCCATGAGTTGGGAAAAATTTAAACAGCTAGTGGAAAAAAATTATGTCCTGAATATGAAAATGAACAAATGGCGAATAAGTTCCTGAACCACCGGATGGTGGATGTAGACTGTCGAGGGTATACTTCGACATTCTTCGAGTATGCGAGAGTGGTACCAACTCTGGCTTCGCCAGAACCGGTACTTAGTCCCGCTAAATTTGGGGATTGATTGGCGAAATTCGAGATATCGTCAAAGCTGCGAGACCACGCACTATTGACGATGCTGTGGAATTAGCTAATACCCTCACTGACGGACTGGTACGTACAAGAGAAGAAACCCGGAAAAAGGAAGTGGCCCAAAAGATTACCCAAGGATTCCGTGTGAGTAATCGTAGTAGTTTCAAGAGAAAGGGAACTGGGCAATCTTCCACTGTTCCATTTTGAAATACATGCAAAAGGAAGCATTTTGGAAGATGCAAGGGATATTGCAATTTCTGCAAAATCCTGGGGCACCAAGAGGAAGACTGCAGGAAGAAGAAAGCAATAGTCTGCTACAACTGTGGAGAAGCTGGACACTTTAGGCCAGACTGCCCAAAACTGGTCAAACCAGCTGACAACAAAACCAAAACTGCAGAAGGAGCTACTAAGAGAAACGTAAGAGTCTTCCAGTTGACTACTCAGGAAGCAGAATTAATTCCTGATGTGATAGCTGGTACGTTCCTAGTTCACAACGTTTATGCAAAAGTATTATTTGACTCTGGTGCAAACCAAAGTTTTATAGATACTTCATTCTGCCAAGCTCTTAATTTACCCTTAACCAACCTTAGGCAGATTTTTACTGTAGAAACGGCAGATGGGAATTCTGTTAAAATAAATAAGGTTGTGCGAGAAGAAAAGATAGAACTTTTAGGTCATAAATTTTCAGCAAACCTGTTACCTATGAATTTAGCCGGATTCGATGTTATGTTAGGAATGAATTGGTTAGTAGCCAACCATGCTCGAATTATTTGTGATAAGAATTCCATAGAAATTCATACACCCAAAGGAGAATTAGTGGTGATTACAGGAGATAAGCCACGAAAGCCCCTAAAGTTCATTTCAGTAATGAAAATTGCTAGTTATGAACGAAAGCAAGGAATAGTGTATATGATTTCAGTAATCATTAACACTAAGGGTAAGGAACTTAAAGAAATTCCAGTAGTATCAGAATACCCAGAGGTATTCCCAGAAGAACTACCTGGATTACCACCTGATAGGGAAGTAGAATTTAGAATTCATCTAATTCCTGGAACTACACCGATAGCTAAGGCACCTTATAGGTTAGCACCCACTGAAATGCTAGAATTAAAAAAAAGCAGTTAGATGAATTACTAAGCAAAGGATTCATACAACCTAGTTCATCCCCATGGGGAGCGCCAGTGTTGTTTGTAAAGAAGAAAGATGGTTCGATGCGAATGTGTATCGATTATAGAGAATTGAATAAAGTTACAATTAAGAATCGATACCCATTGCCTAGAATTGATGATCTTTTCGATCAACTTCAAGGAGCTAGATACTTTTCTAAAATAGATTTACGTTCCGGATATCATCAATTGAAGGTACAGGAAGAAGACATACCTAAAACTGCTTTCAGAACTAGGTATGGTCATTAC
This sequence comes from Helianthus tuberosus, assembly GCA_030545235.1. Lineage (NCBI taxonomy): Eukaryota > Viridiplantae > Streptophyta > Magnoliopsida > Asterales > Asteraceae > Helianthus > Helianthus tuberosus. The sequence goes on from CM060442.1 coordinate 114,059,308, forward strand.
GAGTTTACAGTCATGCCCTTCGGGTTAACAAATGCTCCAGCAGCATTTATGGACATGATGAATAGAATCTGTAAACCGTACTTGGATAAATTCGTAATTGTCTTCATCGACGATATACTTATTTATTCCAAAAGTCAGGAGGAGCATTGTGAGCACCTGCATGCACTCTTAACTTTGTTAAGAAAGGAAAAACTTTACGCCAAATTCTCGAAGTGTGAATTCTGGCTGCAAGAAGTGCAATTTTTAGGTCACATGGTGAATCACGAAGGTATTCACGTAGATCTTGCTAAGATAGAAGCAATCACCAAATGGAAGGTTCCGCAGTCAACAATGGAAATTAGAAGTTTTATAGGGTTAGCCGGATATTATAGACGGTTTATTAAGGATTTTTCCAAGATAGTTGTACCATTAACTAAGCTAACCTGTAAAGCAGTTAAGTTTGAATGGGGACCTAAACAAGAAGAAGCCTTTAAGATTTTAAAACAAAAGTTAACAAACGCTCCAATTCTAGCCTTACCAGAAGGAACAGAAGATTTCGAAGTATATTGTGATGCTTCAAAGCTGGGATTAGGATGTGTGCTTATGCAACGTAAAAAGGTAATTGCGTATGCATCAAGGCAATTGAAAAAGCACGAAGAAAACTATACAACTCATGACTTAGAGTTAGGAGCCAAAATTTTTGCCCTTAAGATTTAGAGACACTACCTGTATGGAAGTAAGTTTACTGTCTATACAGACCATAAGAGTTTAAAATATATTTTTGGGCAAAAAGAATTAAACATGAGGTAAAGGAGATGGATGGAAATCCTAAGTGACTACGACTGTGATATTCAATATCACGAAGGAAAAGCAAACGTAGTTGCAGATGCCTTAAGTCGTAAGTATCATGAAAAGCAAAAGCGAGTTCGTGCTCTTAGATTAAATCTACAGTTAGATTTAATGGAACAATTAAAGCATACCCAGGAAACAGCAATCAAGGATGATGCTGAAGGAATGAAGGGACGAATAAAAGAATTAGAGCAAGGAAGTGATGGAATTTGGAGATTCCATAAGAAACGAATTTGGGTACCAAAGCAGGGAGAATTAAGGAATAAGATCTTAGAGGAAGCCCATAAATCTAGGTATACCATGCACCCTGGTAACAATAAGATGTACCAAGATTTAAAGAATAATTTCTGGTGGATAGGAATGAAAAAGGACATAGCTAGATATGTTTCTAAATGTCTTACTTGTTCACAAGTTAAAGCAGAACACCAGAAACCTTCAGGTCTACTACAACAATTAGAAATGCCTGTATGGAAATGGGAGCTCATAACAATGGACTTTGTTACTAAGTTACCCAAGACCAGAAGAGGTAATGACGCGATTTGGGTAATTGTGGATCGATTAACCAAATCAGCTCATTTTCTACCTATGAAAGAAACCTTTAGCATGGAAAGATTAGCCAAGTTATATGTAGATGAAGTAGTATCCTTACATGGAGTCCCACTCTCTATTGTTTCGGATAGGGATAGTCGTTTCACTTCCCACTTCTGGACAAGTTTCCGAGAAGCTATGGGAACTCGACTAAATCTAAGTACTGCATATCATCCTCAGACAGACGGACAAAGTGAAAGGACGATCCAAACTCTGGAAGACATGCTTAGGGCATGTGTAATAGATTTTGGTGGAAACTGGGATGATCATCTACCTTTAATTGAATTCTCCTATAACAATAGTTATCATTCAAGCATCGAAGCTGCCCCATTTGAAGCACTATACGGACGGAAGTGTAGAACTCCGGTTTGTTGGGCAGAAATAGGAGAAAGTCAATTATCAGGTCCTGAAATAGTGCAAGAAACTACCGACAAGATTACTCAAATCAAGGAAAGACTAAAAACGGCTCGAGATCGCCAGAAGAGTTATGCAGACAATAGGCGTAAGCCATTGGAGTTTCAAATTGGAGACAAGGTACTATTAAAAGTTTCTCCTTGGAAAGGAGTAGTTCGGTTCGGTAAGAAAGAAAAGCTAAGTCCAAGATACGTAGGACCATTTCCAGTAATCCAACATATAGGACCAGTTGCTTATCGCTTACAACTACCAGAGGAACTCGCTGGGGTACATGACGTATTTCATGTATCCAATCTCAAGAAATGTCTATCTGACGAATCATTGGTAGTACCTCTTCAAGATGTAGAGGTAAATGAGAAATTAAAATTCGTTGAGAAGCCACTACAGATAGAAGACAGAAAGGTCAAGTTTCTCAAACACAAAAGACTCATACTGGTCAAAGTCAAGTGGAATTCAAAAAGAGGACCCGAGTACACTTGGGAGCTGGAATCGGAAATGAAGCGAAAGTATCCTCACTTATTTCATTAAATCTCGAGGACGAGATTTTAAATAAGGTGGGGAGGATGTAAGGACTCTCAAAAATGTCCTAAACCGACCCACAAGTAGAAACCTGGACCCCTGAAACCATACCGTGCATCAAAAATCAAGAAATCAAGAATTTTGGTCTTCAGGCGGGCCGCGTAAAGGTAAGCTTAAGTTGACGCGGGCCGCGTCAAAGTTGGGTTGACCGGATAAGTGTTCTGGATCCACATGTCGTCCACGTGGCACACCTACTCGTGACCCAGCAAGCCTACATGTAGACTAGGTGGCTACGCGGCTTACGCGGGCCGCGACAGACTCAAATTTCACCTCTAAATAGGAATGGCCATGAGCAGTCCACTGATGTCAAAACCAAAACTCAAAAACGAAGTTTGGCTGCTCAATTTCGAAAATTACAATTAATATAGCGAGGCGCTGCTACGATACAGGGTATTAACTCGATCGCTGCTACGATTCAATGTCCGATCGACTGAAAACTATCAAATGGATGTTTAAGTGCTGCTCAAAATTTGGGTTATACTTTGTCATTCGTGGTGAATTCGATGGATGTTTAAGTATTGCACTTTGTCATTCGTTGTGAAGGTTTTTAATCTCGTGAGTTATCGTAAATGCTGTATTAGTTACTGACCTAGTTCGTGTGCATTATTATTTAAATTAGGTTACAAGGCTAATCAGTAGGCTAAACTCTGCCCGTATAAATCTGCAATGTCAGTCATTCTCTTTTTATCAAAAGTATTTTACAATACTCCATTTTCAAATGTTATAATTACAGGGATTAAGTCGTGGTTATCTTAATCACTGGCTAGTGGGGTATTGTGCACATTACTAATTTCTCACGGTTAGGCTAATAAATCCTAACAGTGATAAACGTCACTACTTGGGGAAAGACCCAATAGTGGTATGACCATCGTCACCAGGTGACACGGCGCCAGATAAAAATAAGATAAAAGCCATTGTAATCGCTCTTATGCTGTAATTTATAACTATGTGTCGTTTTGTGCAAAATGAATGATTCACCAGTATTTCTCCGCTGATAAAATATTTTTAAAACATGTTTCAGGAGACCTGCTGTAAATCAAGGAAAACGTGCTACGGAGCACTAACAAGCTTGAAGAGGTGGCTCAGTTAAAATGAATAAACATGTTTTATAAATCAGGGAATTTACTTATGAAATTCCTCTATTGTAAATTACGGGGTTTATCCCGAATTATGAAATAAAATAATCGGGCATTTTCGAGTTTTAAAGATCCTGTAAAATCTTCCGCTGTCGCATCATAGATACCACGGGTTCCTGTCCCGCGGCTCCTGACCGGGTCAAACCGGGGCTGGGTCCGTGACATGACCTCTATCTACTATCCGTCTACAACAACTACTGATCTTCAACAACTGATCAAGTCTAAAGAGTGTTGAAGTGCAAGCACTGATGCTCAATCTACTGTCGTAGTTCAAGTACTGCTGAAGACACAAAGCATTGCTAGGAGTATAACAGTGGAATGAGAAGCAGTAGTTTAGCTTGTCTTTGTATTTATTGTAAATCAGTAGTTTGTAATAGCAGTAGTTATATAGGTCAGTGGTTACAGGTTGTTAGGAGGTTAGATGTCACTTTCATGGTGACGTCAGCAAAGATGCCACAGTGGTTTGTTCGGTACTATAAATAGAACAGTACCCTGTACTGTTCCATTAGCTCTCTTCATCACAAGTCATTCTGTACGAACATTCTCTGTGAGGTCAAGCTGAGGGGGAGATTGTATGCATTCATGCAAGTGTAATTGAAGATTGTAATAAATATAATCTTTTGATTCTCTGTTAAACATGTTTGTTTAAAGCAATTCTCTCATTTGATTGTGTGTTGAAAGTTTGTTTCATTTAATTCCGCTGCACTTATTTCTAATTCATCTTCATTATTCTCAAACAAGCACAATCATAAGAAACTCAGATCCTAACAATTACTGAGTATCAAAGAAAAGATGTTTGCCATCGTATTTTTTGGCGTTTTACATTGAGTTATATTTTTTTAGCAACCACAGTGTGTTTTTGTGTGTTTTTTTTTTTTTTGTGTGATAAACGGAAGGTGGTGAGACGTTTCTATTTATAGAATTTTTTTGGCGCATAGTTTAGGCGAGATGTTATTTTTATAACAAAAAATGTAATTAACATTTATCCGGATGTAAGCTTTGGCGTTATATATAATGGCGTTTCATATTCTGTGGCGTTTTTTGTAGCCAGAGAGCTTAAATAAAAACATAGAAAAAAGTACGTAGTGATAAAATTGGCGTTTTGTATTTATTTGGCGTTTTATTTTTCAATGGCGTTTTATGTGAGAAATGGTGTTTTACTTTTTTACCCTTAATGAAGCGCGTCCACGTAATAAAATTGGTGTTATTTACGAAAATGCCACCGCGCCAATCTAGTCCATAGATTGTGTCACACCCCGACCACGTAAAACAACAAACCGCGGCGGAAACGTCGGGGAGTGGAGTAACTGAATCATTGTTTCACAACACATGGTAATTAAAGTTTGGTTTTATTGAATTAAAATGTTTACATTGTTTACGGATTTAAAAAGCATAACATGAATTAAACTGTCTTTCATAGTTTTAAGTCACTAAGGCCCTCGTCTGATCCTATGTTTGCATCATGATCATCTAACAACAGCACCTGAAACACATGTGAAAATAGGTACGTCAACATAAAAATGCCTGTGAGATACATAGGTTTTGTTAATGAAGGATTCATGACTTGTAGTTAAAAGAAAAGTTTAACAAAAAGTAGCCATGAACCTTATAAAAATGCTTTCTTTTATAAATCATACGAAAATCGATAAGAAATCAGATGATATAAAAGAACAATGCATGGTTAAACAAATAACCAAGTAAAAATGAATTTGTATAAAATATGTCGTTTGTAAAAAATTGTCTTGTGAAAATATGTTACTTATGTAAAATGTATCATGTCTTTGTTTCTGTCAAAGTGGTTTAGATAACGCTATGATATGTAATATCATAAAAGCACTTATATATAGGAAGTACCAGCGGCGTATCCACCATGCTTTTATCACATTACACACGGCTCGTTATTTAAATCACTTACCAAATAAACCACTGATGTGTGGTAAAATACACATATTTGTCCCGTGTAAATTGTATAGTTTTTGTATAGTTTTTATTTGTTTTATTTAATTTTTAGTATTATATTACATTATTTGGTGTTTTGGCAGGTCTTGGTGCAAATGGAGTGAACATGAGTAATAATTAAATAACTTGCCAGTTGAGTAGAGTAGGGCGCCAATGACCGAACTAAAATCGCCGCTATTTTATGTGATTGGACCGAACCCACTTATCTCTATATAAAAAATTCAATGTTGTGGGCCTATTTGTGCACATGGAGTCAGGTCCAATTCATTATTTGTGATCCGTTAGAAGTCAAGTTTAGTGAATACTGGGTGAATTTTATTGGACCAAGCATATATATATTTTTGAGACCTACTGTTCTAGATCGTTTTTGAGGTTTTAGGGAGTTATTTGAGGAAAGGAATGAAATAAAGGGAATTGACGGCTGAAGACAGATGCAAAAAGAGATTAGGTGGGCCGCAAGTTTCGAAAAAAAAGAAAATTGTTTTGGACATGAAGTCCATGCTAGTGGGCCTAGCTGATTTCGTGAGTGGGCCGCACAAGACAAAGACATATAGAGGAGACGGCAATTATTTTTGGGAGACTAAAGAGGAGACGAACAGGCGGCTGAAGGGTAACGCTTTTGAGAAGATTGGACGGCAGAAAAGAGGAGAAGTCATACGGGTCAAGAAGCAAGCTTTATCGAAGAATCGAGTCAACTACAATCCGTTAGTTATTCAGTTTGTTTTTACTTTGTGTTTTTCAAACTTGATACTATGGATTATTTATGGTTTGATATTTGTTTCTTGTTCTTGATTATGTTTCTTGGCTAAACTTATTTTTCTACCCGGGTTTGTGATGAATATTTGTTTCAATTGGTAATTTGTCGGCTTTTGGTAATTTTGTGATGGATAAATATTAAAGTAAAAGACCTAATAATAATTGGCTAGATGTGTGTGCGTGCTTTATTCTAATTTATTATCGTTCAATCGTTCCTCATGTGTCTTTGTGAATGTCTTTCATGTATAGATGCATGTTAGGTTACCTACTTTGTGTTTGTAGCTAGTTTATGGTTTACTGAGCTCGTATCCCATAGGAACATTGTTTGATAATTTAGAGGAGTTTAGTGTTCCACCTATTCTTGAGACCGAGAGGAGATAGATAGTTGGGATTGTCTTTGATGCTAGGTATTTAGGTGCAGTGAGACCGAGAGGAGATCTGTCTAAGTTCCCTAGTATTATTTGTTTTCCTAAGTCTTGTCAAGTGTTTTTAGGTTACCCGTGCACTCTAGGGCGTATTGTGATTAGTGAGACCGAGAGGAGATCTAGTCTTTGGGTACTTTAGTATTGTTGGAGAGACCGGGAGGTGATCCAACTCATACCAGTGAGCTTTATTTGACCTTTAGACCTTAGGAGAAGTTGATGAGACCGGGAGGAGATTCAACCTGTGTTTAGTCTTAGAGTGTCGTATTATTAGAACCTGGTTCCATAATAGTTACCAGTGCCGAGAGAAAACCGATAGTCACAAATAGGATTCCAAACCTGGGTAGTACTTTCTCATCCTTGATTTCACCTTAGTAGCCTTCAGCCTGATTCTAGGTAGTCTAGTTCGTCTTAGTTAATTCTTTTAGTTTAATTAGTTAAAACCCCAAAACCAAATCAAAATCCAAATAAACCAGTTAAGTAATTAGTTGAGTCAGAGTCTAGTTTAGCGTCGCTAGTGTCTCGTGGGTTCGATACTCAGACTTCATTAGGCTTTACTACGTACGATAGGTACACTTGCCTGTCAGTGGTCTAGCATTTAGAGAGTCTTAGTTTATAAATTTAAAACTAGGGTGTCTAGATTAGGTTAGTTAGTTTTTATTAGACCATAATTTGCACATCAACCACCCAAAAATGTCTTGTTTAAACCAACGTCAAAATGTTCATGTATAATCAAATATAATGTCTGGTGAATAAAAAAAGAATTTACTCAATCCCATATGTATATGTTAATGTATAATCAAATGTTATGTATGGTGAATAAAAAGTATTTACTCAATCCCATAGGTAAAATGTACAAAACAATGTATTTGAATAAATCATAGTTTAAGTCAAAGTTATGTTTTGCAAAAATCAATGCTTTAATGATACAGACATTTATGCGGTAATGTTTATCGTATACATCCAAGCCTTGAGACTGAAGGACAAACCCTTAATAAGTTAAAGGTTTATCAAAATTTTTTCGGATTCTGTCATTCCTTACGTCCAAACAAACCTAGGATTCCAGGAATGGGAGTTGTCAATTCCTATGGTACAACTACATACAACCGAGCGGCATGATCAGTGTTAATGAACGTATTTTAGTTTCGTTAAACAAACCAAATGTAAGCATTTTATGTGAAAATAATGTACTAAGTATGCTAAGTAAACATACGAAGCAGAAATGTAATGTAAATCAATGTGCTAGCATGCTCAGTAAACATACATAGCAGAAATGTATTGTAAATCAATGTGTCCATATGCTAAGTAAACATTTGTAACAAAATGTTTATGAAATCAATGTGCTAGCATGCTAAGTAAACATACATAGCAAAGCATAAATGAAATCATGTACTATATGCGTACTAATGAACATAGCAAGTATATGTCATGAAAAGCAATGAAAAGAACAAAAGTAACAAGTAGGCACATATGTATCACCCCAAAATATTTGAAAACGGTAAAAGAGGGGACTATGTACTCACTTAATATTGCTTAGTAGTCTTGATATAACAACCAAATAATGCTTGAAAGATCACAGAATCAAACGGCACCTAATATAGGTAGCTATGTTAATAAATCGGACCAAAATCGGAAGATCGGATAAAATGAGGTCTCGTAAACCAAGTGAGTGTTGGAACTCATATGATATGGTTTAACAAAGCCTACTTTCTAAGTCGGAACCTATCCTAAGTGCTTATGACCCGTTACGACTCGTTAAGGTAGTTTACGCTACTTTAACGTGTCGTTCGCGCAAAAGCGTGTTTAGACCGCCTAACTAGTCCCATGACAAGTATTATATGCCTTAACATGTCTAATAACATTGCATAATCAGTTTAGATGTCAAAATTTAGGTTACATATTCTTAAAATGAAATTATGCGTAAAAAGGGCATTTTGGTCATTTTCCTAAGGTATATAAACTACCTATCATACAACTAACTAAACGAAGTGACCATGAGGTATAACCTCGGAAGGTTATTCCCTATACAACTATGGTCACAAAACATGTTTGGTCGAATCCTAATGATCGACCAAACGGGTCGGGTTCGAAGGTCTAAGCGGTTGTTTAGACCACTTAACTTATGACCCTAAACAAGCACTAAACTAAAAGTGACGAGTTAAACATGTTAAAACATGTTTAACTAAGTTAGAAAACAAGTTTGATAACAAAACAAAATGTTTTGATACCCGAAAATAGCTTCGTTGCAAAATGCGCATAAATACGCATTTTGACCGAAACTTTGACTCGTCACTACACCTAATTAACGTGGTAATCAGTAGGCATAGTCACAAGGGACTATAACCATCATGATTATGCTCACATTGCAAAGTTCAAACGAACTTTGTGTTGACCAATCATGGTCAAAGCAGAAAGTCAAATACTGTTTGACTTTCATGCTTGAAATACATAACCAAGCATGAAGGAGACTTACAAAGGGTCCTAGCTTGGATCAAGATCAAAGAAAACTAAAGATTTGAAGCCTTCAACCAGAGGGATAGCTTCAATGAGCAGAATTGAGAAGGAATTATAAAGTGAGCAAGTTGAAATATGAAAAATCTTGGGTTTATATAGAAATTCAAGAACCATTAAGATCATTCCACATGTTTACAGACTTGATCATGACCATACATTCATGGCACATAGTTTAGAATAGTAGGGGAGTCCAAATACCAACCCAAAGTATTGAAAAATCATGCCTAAAACCCAAGGACCAGCTGCTGTTTGCTGAAACTAGAATTCTGCACAGTGCACTCTCAGGCGACACGCGGAAGGTGACAGTGTTTCTGTCACGACACTCCTGGCAGGTCAGGCTGAAAGTTTTCAGTTTTTGGCAATTTTGGTCCCTGCATGCTAAAAACTTGGTTTTTGACACGTTTAAGCCCCGTTAACCCAATTTCAAGGCTCTAAAATGAAGTTAAAGCATAGGGAACATGAAATATGCTTGAAAACATCTTGGATGTCGGTTCGTTTCGTCGTACGATAACGTTATTCGGTTAATTACGACGAAACACGAACGGACGCGAAAAACGATCCATATTACGCGACGAATAGTATTTTAGCATTCCAATCACTAAAATAAAGTATTTTAATGATTACAAAATTTTTGGATGTCCGGATATGTTCAGAACGTAAGATATGCGCGTAAATGCAAACTTATGCACTTTTTGACGCTTTTAGTCCCTATTGATCAAATAAGTTTATTTTTGCACACCGAACCCCTCAAAGCTTATTTATAAGCTATGTAAAGGATATTTATGGTATGTTTAACTTTTAATCATGTTCTGGAGTATGTGTTGCTATATGAATCGGCAGACTTTCACAGTTTGTCGCAAATAGTCCCTGTGAGCGAATAAACTTGTTTTTGCCATACCAAACCCTTCAAAACTTATTTCTAAGTTATGTAAAGGTTATTTAAGGTATGTTAAGCTTATATTGATGTTTGGGAGTGTTTGTCACGTTAAACTGATTACATTTGCGCATCAGTTTGCGTATAACTTTCTAGAAAGCGATTTAGAGTTTGAAATCGAACAAGAGTTGAAATGAGAATTTGTCAAACATAATTAAACAAATATAGGGATCAAAATACATTGTTTCATTTATAATTGAACTATTTAGAGTTTGTATAATGATTACACAAGCACAGATGTCACAGATTGTTTTGATCGGACGATCAATAAGCGTTCTCACCGTTCTCACACTTTCTATCGTTTTCTCTAAATCCTGACCCTATATATATATATATTTGTGAAATATATATATATATATGAATGACAACTGAATAAACAAACTACCAACATAATAATAACATTAAAGTTGTTCGAATATAACAAATAAATACATATCGAGAATTCAAGATGAATAACTTGTACGAGGTCCAACAAGACCAAAGTGTCTAATAGAATTAGCACACTTGTAGGTTACACACTTACACGGACACTCTCATTACATTAGTACGACTCTACGGAATGCAAAACTGTGAGTTCATGTCCCTCCTTTCAAACATTTCAATGTTTTATTGTTAAACAATCGAGGGGAAATACATGTTACAATAATGGTATGTTAGCTATGGAATGAAATTATTTTGGATCATGTGCACATAAGACAATGAACAAGAGTAACTATTAATCTAAATGACCGTGGTGCAAAAGGTGTAGATCTATTGAGTTTCAGGCGAGCTCCACTCCTGCTTTGTTAACCTTTTAGGGGTGCTTTTGTGGTCCCGCATCGGAAGAGTCCGAGTAACATCATCTAGGTTTGGTTGCTTACTTATGTGGCACATATATTAATGTCCTTGCAAAACATTAATGATCCTTGAGTTTCATGGACGCTTTCACATACCGGTTTTCAATACAAGGTTTTCAAATGTTTTTGAGACTCATTTGATACAAAGCAAATAAACACATGAATTCACCAACTTTATGTTGACTTTTCAAACTTACATGTATTTCACGCAACTAGTGGAACCTTGGACTTCATGAAACAAGAACGAGCATGTCAAGAAAGCGATGTCATCATTATGGAGGATTTGGTTCACATCTCCTGCCCTTGTGCAAAAGATGGAATGCAAAACCTCGATCTGTTAAAACTATATATTTTTGGTACAAGTCTTTAAAAATTGTATAACGTGTAATGTCGCTTGAGAACAAACTTGTGACTTGTAAAATTTGCATATCTTGGAATGGATGAACATATCGTGCATATTTTATTCATATAGTTTGTTTACTTACATCGTATGCAATGAAAACAAATCAAGTTCACACCGCGCGCTTCCGCTACGACCGGGTGTGACAGATTGGTACCAGAGCTTCAATTGTAGTGAACTAGGATTCCTTCTCGAGTCTAGTCTACAATCACTAGGATCCTCTCATGAAAACGATTTTACAAAAATAAAGAGTTTTCATCACATACACTAACACAAGGTCCACTACACAAAATGTATTTCAAAACAACAAGCAAAGACATTTTCATGGGTGAAGTCTATGAGAAATAGACACATTACATTATCAGACTATGTGTCATGGACACATTACATTATAAAATGGAAATCTTGGTTAGCTGGGATTTTATGTGATTATATATATAATTTATTTATATATGTGTTGTACGGAATATTTTGCCAAAACCGAAAATACCTTCGACTTCGAATTCTATTACTACTCTTGACTCACATGATGAAAATATCGACCTCGCGTCTATTGCGGAGCTTATGGCGGATGTGGTTACTAAGTGAGACCTTAAGCTTGATGCCGTAGAAGATGGTTGTTTTCCCTTGAATGTGGAAATGCCTAACTTCGGTAGGGACGCCAAGGCGGAGGTGGTAGCCTTGTACAACAGCTCTACTAGTGGGACGAGGTCCCTGTGGCTCATACTATTCGTGATTGGCGACACTCTTGTCCAGACAAGGAAGATGAAGTACTCATCTTGAAGGTGCCCCTCCAGTTACTATTGTTACGAATTCTCTTTACTTCTATTTCGTCCAACGTCGTACTATTCTGCAAGTAATGATAACGGACGCTGGCACATGGACTATCATGAAGGTCTGCTCTATTTTGAAGGTATGAAGACAATAGTGTCCCCTCTCTGACTGATCATCTGCTTTGCATGAGAGAATGCTAGGGTGACCATGCAAGGCAATTTATTATTACAGGGGCCCACGTAATAACAACTTGTAGTGCATGGGAATCCTGGTGGACTCTGCGGGTCAAGCTAATAATCACTATCCATTAGAAAATTTTAAGTTGTTCAAGTTCCATCTAGTAGAACACTATCCGGGGTGGTTACTATAACACCCTACGATACATGAGGACCACACGTATTGTTTGCATCTAACATTCGATCTATAACACGAGTCATTCGAGACTAGTCATCTAAACAAACAAAACTTGTTAGCCACTCAGGGAGGATTTTCCTCACATTCTCGGAATTCTTGTACATGGGTTGGTTCCTTGGTATTTATGGCACCTTACCTTATTTTAGTTATTGGAAGTGGTTGAATTAAATTTCGTCATTTGACATTTGTCTTATCTCCAAAGGATGGTATGGCATAAGTCATGCCCCGACTCTCTCATTGCATTTTTTTTACATCTATGTAAATTATAAGAATCTTATAGGAACTCGTGGAGCTCAAGGAATATCAACGTATTCGTCACATGGGATAAGGCGACTTAGGATTTCCCTACTTTGGGCGATCGAGGTCCATGAAGTATGGAGTACATGTTGTAAGGATGGAGTGACTGTTTGGTTTCTCCTCCTTGGCGAATTATTTGTTTTTCATCTAGACATATGACCGATACACACAATAGGTACTACGCATGTTGGATTGCGGTTATTCACGTTATCATTATTTCAAGACTTACATGAACAATGTGATCTTGATGTTTTCATAACCGATTGCATTCTTAACTCTTAGGCGCATGGTAGACTATATTTATCCAGATATATGCCTTGGTTCTTTTAATATTGAGTATTAAAAAGGAACATGGCGCCGAAAGGAAGGTCCACACCCAAAAGGGGGTTAGTTATTTAGCTTCTTACAAATTAAGTCGAACTAGAGTTCTGATGGAACAACATGAGGTTGTGTAAATTGCACAACATGAGGTTATTTAGACGACACTAGTAGCAGTACTGATGGTACCTGTAGTTCAAGTGGTTCAGATCACTATAGATTGGGAACGAGCGTCAGTGCTACACTCGAAGATGCGATCACACAAGGTTTTAATTCTAAGACCTTCCCGGACTATAGGCTGCGAGACCTCGTTGGTATGAGAGGTGCGGTAGACTTTTCCTCTAAATAAAGACAATGTGGTAGGTCAGCCGTACCAGTAAATGTACTCCTGAGTAAACAGTTATGTAATCAAAGTGACTTATGTTGAATGAAACATTAACTTGGTGGAATCTCCAAGTGTAAACTTTAGGGAGTAATACAACAAAGAGGTTGTCGTGGGAAGAACTCAAGGATCTTACGCGAGAAGAGTATTGCTCGCTAACGGAAAATTCCAAGGTTGGGAACCGAATTCTAGAACTCGATCATGATTAGAGCTAATGTTGTTGGTTGCCCTCGACCCCTCCACGATCTCTCAAGGGATATTTCTTACTAGGTAACACCCGAATTCAAACGTATCAAGCGCTACATTTGGGGTTTCACCCCTGAGATCCGAGGAAAGATCACATCACCGCACCGTACCTTGATCAATCAGATAGTAACTCTCATAGTTAGTCTCACAAGGATGTGGTGAGGATGGGGAAATTGCCGAAGAAGGGTGCTAAGAGAAAGGAAACGCATGTGGAATCTACTGGATAAGGGAAGCAAAGGTTCTCACACCTTAAGAAATGTTCGAGAGTGAGTAACAAACGGAAGGAAACTCCCACGACGAGCAAAACGAAGGCAATTGCTACCATAATCGATGTTCGCACCAAGAAGTATGCTAGTAACTTGCCGAGATCCTAAATGTGATACGTGAAACTTTCATCATAAGGGCACTTGCGAAAGTACCAAGAGTAGAAGTGTGGTGAGATCGGACGCAAAACAGAAACTAGTAGAGAAGTAATACTCAAGAAAGGATACAAAGGTTAAATGTGGCGTAGAGGCCACTATAAGCAGGAATGTCTTAAGAATAAATCAAGCTAGTGTTTGAGTGTGTGAATGGGTAGAACCAAGAATACTCCACAAAAGCCCAATGCTGTCATGATACGTCCTACTCTGCGATCATCATGTAACTATTCTTTTGATACCAACGCCGAGCTTAGCTAGTGTCTCTAGGTATTACGCATATACGCGAATTAGAGTCATGAAAGTTAGACACACCTTACCCTATCAAGATTAGTTAATGGGGAATTAGCTGAATTAGGTGGAATCATTAAAGGTCACTGGTACGTTTCCTATCCACCGACACTGCCATCAATTCCATTTGATACTGGTGCTGATTTTAGCTTTATATTTATAGAATGTAAAAATATACTTGGCCTAGAGTCGAGTAAATTAACGTTCCGTATTCTATAGAATCGGCGAACGGTAAATTATTTGAATCGGGGGAAATCATTAAAGGTTGCACACTTGATCTTGGAGCACAGAAATTCAATATCGACCTTTTACCTATTCATTTGGATAGTTTTGACGTAGTTGTCGGCATCGATTGGTTGTTCGGCAACCGGATGGAAGTGGTTTGTCATGAGAAAACCATCTGTATCCCCCTAACAAATGAAGAGACACTTATAGTACATGGAGAGAAGTGCTAGACGCCCTTATGAATCATAAACTGCATGTAGGCCCAGAAGTGCCTACGAAAAGGCTGCATGGCCTTTCTAGCTCATGTAGTCGATAAGAAGACAGAGGAGCCAAAGTGGAAGAAATTCCCGTGTGAATAAGTTTCCCAAAGTCTTTCTGGAAGACTTATCAGGACTACCTCCGCAACGACCTGCCGAGTTTCGCTTTGAATTGGTGCCGGGAGCCGCACCAGTGGCGAAGTCTCCATACGGATTAGCTCCATCAGAAATGCATTAACTATCTACACAACTTCAAGAATTGTTAGACAACAGATTCATTAGACCGAGTTTTCCGCCGTGGGGAGCTCTGGTGCTATTTGTGAAAAAGAAGGACGGAAGCTTCCGAATGTGTATAGAATGTCGAGAGTTGAGTAAACTCTCTATCAGGAACCGGTACCCCCTACTGAGCATTAACTATTGTTCGATCAATTACAAGGATCAAGTTTCTACTCTAAGATCGATTTGAGATCGGTTTACCATCAATTGAGGATACACGAAAAAGGCATACTAGAACTCGTTACAGGCATTATGAGTTTCTTATTATGCCACTCGGCTTAACAAATGCACCGGCAGTGTTCATGGACCTCATGAACTGTGTGTGTAAGCCGTATTAGGATAAATTCATGATCGTATTTCTTGACGATATTTTAATATATTCATAATCGAAGGAGGAACATGAGCAGCATTATGAGCTATTTCAGAACTTTTAAAAGAAGGAACAACTTTATGCAAAGTTTTCTAAATGCGAATTTTGGATTCACAAGGTACAATTTCTCGGACACGTGGTGAACGAGAAAGGAATTCAGGTCGATCCAGCTAAGATCGAGGCAATCAAGAATTGGGAAATGCCTAAGACCCCCACTGAAGTACGACAATTCTTGGGATTAGCGGGCTACTACTGAAGATTTATAGGGAATTTCTCAAAAATTTCTCAACTGCTAACATCCCTAACACAAAAGGATAAAAGGTTTGACTAGGACAAGAAACAAGAGGCGACTTTCCAACTATTAAAGGATAAACTTTGAGATGCGCCTATCTTTTCTCTACCGGACGGTACCGACGACTTCGTAGTTTACTGCGATGCCTCACGTCATGGTCTTGGTTGCGTGTTGATGCAACGAGACAAAGTCATCGTGTACACGTCTTGACAATTAAAAATGCACGAGAAGAATTATACCACCCACGACCTCTAGCTAGGTGCGGTAGTATTTGCATTAAAAATTTGGCGTTATTACTTATACGGAACTCAATGTACCATCTATGGATCACAAAAGTCTTCAACACATATTTAATCAGAAAGAATTAAATATGAGGCAATGATGTTGGGTCGAGTTGTTGAACGACTATGATTGTGAGATAAAGTATCACCCGGGCAAGGCGAACGTTGTGGCGGACGCCTTGAGCCGCAAAGAACGAGTGAAAACTGTAAGGGTGCGAGCCTTAGATATGAACGTACAAACGAACCGTACTACTCAAATTCATGAGGCATAACAAGAGGCACTTGAAGCGGAAAACATTCAAGCTGAATCATGACGGGGAATGGAGAAACAATTGGTGCCAAAGAAGGATGGAACATGGTGTGTGTTGGGTGTGATATATTTTTATTGATATTTTAAGCCCTTTTTAACACATTAGTCAAGTTTTAAATTTATAAAACACGATATTCTACTAACACTAAACACACACATGGGCAAGTGCACCCATCATGAGCGTAGTATAGCGTTGGTAAGATACCGAGGTCGTCCAAGGACACAAGAGCTTTTAGTAACGTTTTATCCTCAACGTCTAATCACATCAAAAATTTTAGAAAAGGTTTTAAACATGAAAATAAAAACTAAAATGCTGAAAGATAAAAATAAAAATAAAACAGATAGACAAGATGAATCACTTGAATCCGACTCGCCTTTAATGTAACCTTTGATGATTTCCGCACTTTTGCACTTTTTAAGAGATTATCTTAGTTATAGTAGTAGACCCCTCTTTTGAAGGTGACGTTACCCTAAACCCAGTGGTTTGAGTCAGCAAGGATACAATCCCAAAGGGTCGGAATATTGAAAGATAATTAATTAAGTTATTAATGCGTAAAGTGGTAGGCCCCTCTTTTGAAGGCGACGTTACCCTCGACTAAGTGGTTTAAGTCAGCAGGGATAAAAATTCATGTAGCCGGGTTAATGTGTTAATAGTAGTTTACATATGATGGGATCAAGCCATTCGCACCCCCCGCCATCCAATACCAGTGGGTATTGAAGGAGGTCCTAGTAAGCTTGACCCAGGTCCTTGCAGGATCTATACACTGAACAAGGCAAGAACCTTACTAAACCATTCCCTTAACCCCTGACCAGGTAGCCAACATATCTCTATATAAACCGTAGAGATATGAATGGTGAAAATCTTTTACTTTATATAGACAGTAAAGTAATGCCAAGACACCATGGACAAATGATAAAGAAGTTTCACCTTCAACATAAGAAACTAGTTATTAAAATTAATACAAAACCAAATAAAAAGTGCGAAAAGATTAAAAATTAAAAGTATTACATTATATGCTTGTCTTCACCAAGTGATGTAAGAGACTTCGCCAAACATGGCCTTTGATTGACACGAACTCTTACGATCAATCTTGGATCCCGAGACTACTACACACACTCTAAAGTGGATGATGGATGATGGTGGTGGATGTGGGTGTTGTAGTTGTGGTGGAGTGGTGGCAAAGTGAGAGAGAGGTGGTTTGCCAAGGGATACCTTTGAAGTGAGCCAAGCACCCCTATTTATAGCCTGAACAGAAGCCCGGCCATGGCCCCGTGTCTGCTGGACACGCCCCCGTGGCCATCCACTTTCTCTTCCTTCATTAATTTCTCTTCTCTGCATTAGGCTCCACACGGCCCCGTGTTCACTAGGCACGACCCCGTGTGCAGAAGCGTATCTGTACTATCAAGATTCGCAAGATTCTACAAATCTTAGCGTTGACCACACCCTGTGCTGAGCTGGGCATGACCCCGTGTCGGGAATAGAAGCTTCCAGAGCTTTGTCCATTTCTGCAGACACCTAACCACGCTCCCGTGTCCGTTGGGCACGGGCCGTGATCAGCCTTCTGTTTCTTGTTTTTGCTTGGGGAGATGCTGTCGAGGGGTCGGGCATGCCACATTTATTCCTTTTCTTTGTATTAATGTTAGTTTTTGCTGCATATTAGTTCCTTTTGTTCATTTAAGCTCGTTTGGTCCTGAAAATATAAAAGGAAGACAAAAGTACACTTCTTCCTACATTAGTACTAAAAAGGGTTAGTTTTATACCTCATTTGATGTAATTTATATGTTGCATTTTACACACATCAAATACCCACACACTTGAATCTTTGCTTGTCCTCAAGCAAAACTCTTTATTATGTGGCTTACACACCCAAATGGAATGGGTAGAAGAGAAGTTTTGGGACTGTCTCGAGTGTCGGGGATCCAAGATCTTTTTTTGGGTTTTATTTTTATACTATTTACAATCCTATTCGTTATGATTTATTTAGAACGTTTCATAAGAGAAATTACTTATTTGGGCATAACATGCCTTTGTAAAATTCCATTTATATACAAGTTCACATACCTCACCGGAGATCACTCAACACTCGGCCGAAGATGTATTTTTGTGAAACACTCGAGGCCGGCATGGAACTTACTTCTACCATATGCTTGCCAAGTAATCAATCCTCCTCCTTTTTAACTATAAACCTTTGTAAATATCAAGAGGACTTGGGGAAGGGTTAGGCTTGGGTTAAAGGTATGTGGTTTTGGCTTAGTGGTTAGTAGCTAAAAGCGTAAAAAGCGTCGGTCGTCGTAAAACTTTTTGTTTTTGTGACTTTTATTCAAACTAAGAATTTTCAAACAAAGTTTCTTTGAGGACTTTGTTTGTTTATTGCTAGACCTCAAAATTTTTTTTTTATAAGGAAACGTCACATGAAAACCGCGCTTATTACTAAAATAAAGGGTTAAAAAGAAAAAGGTTTTGGTGAGTAAAGGGTGTTTTTTTTGTGGGTTTAGAAACGAAAAGGTTTAGGCTCAAAGGGGTTAACTAGAGGGATTTTGGGTAGGTGATAAAGAAAATGAAAAATAATGGTGTTGAAAAGAAAATGGGTTAGTCCTAATGCCTCTATCATTTACTAACTTGGGTTCAAGTTGGTAAGGACCGGGAATGTGTTGTCGTGGCAAGTCCTAGAGTTGTAAGAACCAAGCGGCTATTCACACAAGAAACAAAAAATGAGCATTTAGTTTAAAGATGTATGCTTGTATGCCCAATAAAGGCTCAAAACTCACTTATTGTGGGAAAGGGTTTATAATGTGATCAAGTATATATAATCAAATTTTAACTAGATTTGTCATGCCGTTTCATAATTTTCTTAAGTTGGTTCTTTTTATTACGACGCTATCAGTTGTAAATTTGTAAAAATATAACCTTTTGAGAACTTGTTATTCCCAAATTAAACCAAGGCAAGTAAAAAAATGAGAAGTTTTTGAAAAAATTTGGGGTGATTAGCGGTTCCAATAGAGTTTTGTGTAAGGCTTGTTATTAGGACTTGCAAATTTCAAGGTTTTAGCATCCCCCCCACACTTAAATTACACATTGTCCTCAATGTGTCCCAAAAATAGGTTTTTAGGTTGATTGAATGTGTAAAAAGGTGTTTAAAAACAAAATTTTTGTTACTGGGCGTCTGGACACGGGCCCGTGTTGGTCCGGGCATGGCCCCATGCTCAGATTGCCAGTATCATATTAAACAGAAGGCTGGGCACGGGGGCGTGTTCAGTGAGCACGGCTCCGTGTCCAGTTACCTGTACTGGGCATTTTCTGCAGATCCTTGGGCACGGGGGCGTGTTGGGCTGAGCACGGCCCCGTGCTGAACTTGCTGTAATGAAGGAAAATTGTCGGGAGGCTCTGTTTTTATGCATGGGGTGTGGGTTATTGTTTCCCTTGGTAACCTCCACCATTTCGAGTGTGTTTAACCATTACAAAATCATCCAAACACCATTTAATTAATTAAAAACCATCACTCATTAAAATGACAATTACAAAGGATCCTAAAATAAAGTAAAAATGAAAAACCACAAAGTTCATTGGATAGATAGGTCAAGAAATGCAGGAAATCATCTTAAGGAGTTCTACCCTTATTGTAGGAGTGTTAGAAACCCGGAAATAGCTTCCCGGTACTTAAGGATATGTAGAACTCGGAACCGAGGGATGTCCTTTAAATGTCTTTGAGCCATTCCTCTATCTCCCTAGGGAGGAAGAAGGCAGGCTCATTTTCCACAATGACTTGTGGAGGAGGCGCGGCGGCCACTGGTACCCCGTGTAATATGTCTAGAGGGGGTTCCAGTGGCATGACATACCACTCGACTGGGATAATGACTTCCGGCACAACATTCCACTCCCTTCATGCGACGATTGACACCACAGGAGGAGAAGCAAGAATATTCAACCTTTGGTGCAAAAGGTTGACTTCTCGAAGGCATCCCTCTAATCCCACTGTCAAGTGATTAATACGGTCAATCAAGGCTTCCTCTACTCCCGTTATTTCATCGATGGCTCTTTACAAGGCGTATACGTAGTTTACCAAGGAGTCTTCCACTAATGGTCTTCTTCCTCGTCGATCGTTCCTTGAGTGAGCTGAGGAGGTTCTGTTATTTCTGCTTGACATTCTAAGAAAACAGGTCGAAAAGTTCAAGTTAATAAAACAGTAACTCCGGCCACGACCCCGTGCTTGCAGAGCACGGCCCCGTGGCCACCAATCTGTAGGTTTTTAAAACAAGGAATCTTGAAGTTTTAAATTATTTTTCTGGCTTTTTAGACATTTCTGAGCGGAAATAACTTAAAACAGTGTTGTAAAACTTATTTTTGACAAGATTCCTTGATTAAACACCTAACAAATATCACAATAAAGCTTGAAAACATGGAGATTTCTAGCTTTAATGGAGGTTTTTGAGGAGTTAGTAAAGAAGAAGGCAATAGACAAATGTAGTAAAGACAAGATGGTTGTTGAGAACCTTCTTTAGAATATACCTTGTAGGGTATATGTGAAGATCCCACCAGATCTTTGTCTTTGGAATGAGTCCAAGTGTGCAGGAATCTTGCTGCATTTATAGAAAACGACAGCACGCTGACCACGGCCCCGTGTCGGCTGGACACGGCTCCGTGGTCAGACAAGAGTCTGACACATTTTGTCTGTATTCTGATTTTGAATCAGATGCAAATCTTCAGGTGGGCACGGGGGCGTGTTGACCTGGACACGGCCCCGTGGCTAGAGGATTTTATGAAGTTTTGTCTTTATTTCAAGGAATTTACCCCGATCGGGCGGTTCCTTACTGGATGGAACAACACCAAAGTGCCTGAGGTACCTCAATTGCCCTTGATTTAGACAAGAACGCAAGAGGTTATCGGAAAGGGTGAATCCTAAGCTAAATATCGGTGGGCGAGACCAACCTTTATTTCCCTTATCTAGGCTCTTGTTAAAGAAGGTATATGTCGAATCGCTCAGTTCTATGTATGCATCGGTGGAGACCAATGGAGATTCCTTCATGGCACAATCGACACATGGACGACTATCGCTCAAGTACTCACAAGAGTTAGAGGTGCTTTCGGGAGCAACGATGTTGTTATATTCCGAATGTGATCTCAATAATTCTCCTTGATCGTCGTCTTGAGAGGAATTATCTATTTCCATCTCAAGTTCTTTTATCAATTGGAGAATTACTTCTTACATTTGAAATAATTCTTCGAGAATCATATCATCTAGAAGAGATGATTGAGAGCATTCGAGGGAGAGATAGGGTTTGTTTTTAATTTCGCCTATCTTAAGGTTATAGGAAAACGATGGGTCTATATAGTGGGGAGTGTAATTTAAAAAAATAACATTTTAAATCTTCATGAGAGCCGCCACATATTTGACACCACGCACCATAAGAGGAGCAAAAGTAAAAATGATCAGTATCACTCATGTTTATGTCAGAAATTACCAACCGTCGGGATCTTACGGTTCTGTTTTCAGTAACTGAAACTTGGGCACGGGGGCGTGTTCAGTGGGCACGGCCCCGTGTTCAGCTACTGTCTGACTTAAAACAGGATTGCCAGTACCAAAGATTTGGGCACGAGGGCGTGTTCAGCGGACACGGCCCCGTGCTGAGCTCTGCAGAAGCTGAACAATCTAGAAAAATCCTAAAAAGAACAGAAAAATAAGAAAAAAGATTAGGCCGTTGATTCCTAACTTTCTTAAAATCCTTGTGTCCCCGGCAACGGCGCCAAAAACTTGGTGTGTGTTGGGTGTGATATATTTTTATTGATATTTTAAGCCCTTTTTAACACATTAGTCAAGTTTTAAATTTATAAAACACGATATTCTACTAACACTAAACACACACATGGGCAAGTGCACCCATCGTGCGCGTAGTATAGCGTTGGTAAGATATCGAGGTCGTCCAAGGACACAAGAGCTTTTAGTACCGGTTTATCCTCAACGTCTAATCACATAAAAAAAATTAGAAAAGGTTTTAAACATGAAAATAAAAGCTAAAATGCTGAAAAATAAAAATAAAAATAAAAATAAAACAGATAGACAAGATGAATCACTTGGATCCGACTCGCCTTTAATGTAACCTTTGATGATTTCCGCACTTTTGCTCTTTTTAAGAGATTATCTTAGTTATAGTAGTAGGCCCCTCTTTTGAAGGTGACATTACCCTCAACCCAGTGGTTTGAGTCAGCAAGGATACAATCCCAAAGGGTCGGAATATTGAAAGATAATTAATTAAGTTATTAATGCGTAAAGTGGTAGGCCCCTCTTTTGAAGGCGACGTTACCCTCGGCTAAGTGGTTTGAGTCAGCAGGGATACAATCCCAAGTAGCCGAGTTAATGTGTTAATAGTAGTTTACATATGAGGGGATCAAGCCATTCGCACCCCCGCCATCCAATACCAGTGGGTATTGAAGGAGGTCCTAGTAAGCTTGACCTAGGTCCTTGCAGGAGCTATACACTAAACAAGGCAAGAACCTTACTAAACCATTCCCTTAACCCCCGACCAGGTAGCCAACATATCTCTATATAGACCGTAGTGATATGAATGGTGAAAATCTTTTACTTTATATAGACAGTAAAGTAATGCCAAGACACCACGGACAAATGATAAAGAAGTTTCACCTTCAACATAAGAAACTAGTTATTAAAGTCATTAATACAAAACCAAATAAAAAGTGTGAAAAGATTAAAAATCAAAAGTATTACATCAAATGCTTGTCTTCACCAAGTGATGTAAGAGACTTAGCTAAACATGGCCTTTGATTGACAAGAACTCTTACGATCAATCTTGGATCCCTAGACTACTACACACACTCTAAGGTGGATGATGGATGATGGTGGTGGATGTGGGTGTTGTAGTGGTGGCAAAGTGAGAGAGAGGTGGTTTGCCAAGGGATGCCTTTGAAGTGAGCCAAGCACCCCTATTTATAGCCTGAACAGAAGCCCGGCCACGGCCCCGTGTCCGCTGGACACGCCCCCGTGGCCATCCACTTTCTCTTCTTTCATTAATTACTCTTGTCTGCATTAGGCTCCACACGGCCCTGTGTTCATTAGGCACGGTTCCGTGTGCATAAGCGTATCTGTACTATCAAGATTCTCAAGATTCTACAAATCTTAGCGTTAACCACGCCCCGTGTTAAGCTGGGCACACCCCCATGTCGGGAATGGAAGCTTCCAGAGCTTTGTCCATTTCTGTAGACACCTGACCACGCCCCCCGTATCCGTTGGGCACGGGCCGTGGCCAGCCTTCTGTTTCTTGTTTTTTCTTGGGGAGATGCTGTCGAGGGGTCGGGCATGCCACGTTTATTCCTTTTCTTTGTATTTATGTTAGTTTTTGTTGCATATTTATTCCTTTTGTTCATTTAAGCTCGTTTGGTCCTGAAAATACAAAAGGACGACAAAAGCACACTTTTTCCATCATTAGTACTAAAAAAGGGTTAGTTTTATGCCTCATTTGATGTAATTTATATGTTGCATTTCACACATCAGAACATTATACTTTATGGGACGAAGTTGGATTCCATTCTTTTGAAACCTATGGGCAATTATTCTAGATGAAGCACACAAGTCGAAGTACTCTATACATCCTAGATCGAATAAGATGTATCCGGATTTAAAGGAATTCCACTGGTGGCCTAACCTTAAGGGCAACATTGATAATTATGTCAGAAAATGTCCCACATGTGCCAAGGTTAAGGCCGAGTATCCAAAACCTTCGGGACTACCACAACAACCTGAAATTCCCGTATGGAAGTGGAAAAAAATCTCGATGGAGTTTATTACAAAGTTACCCAGGACCTTGAGAGGTCACGACATGATTTGGGTAATCGTTGATCGATTTACAAAGTCCGCACATTTCCTACCTATTCGTGAGAAGGAATGCACTGAAAAGCTCATTGAGCTGTATCTCAAAGAGACTGTGGCATGACACGGAGTGCCAGTCTCTATTATATCGGACCAAGATGGTCGGTTTGTGTCAAGGATTAGGCAATCATTCCAAAAGGCCTTTGGATCATGATTGGATCTTAGCACTGCCTTTCACCCTCTTACGGACGACTAAAGCGAATGGATGATACAATCTTTGGAAGACATGCTACGTGCTTGTGTGATGGATTTGGGTGGAAATTGGGATACTCACTTGCGTTTAGTGGAGTTCTCATATAATAACAGTTATCACACTAGCATCTAGGTTGCCCCGTTTGAAGCCTTATATGGACGAAAATGCTGGTCGCCGCTATGTAGGGCGGAGACAGGAGATAAGCAACTCATTGGTCCGAAATTAGTCCAAGAGACTACGGACAAAATTTTTTAAATCCGAGAGCATATCAAGGTGGCTCGAGACAGGCAAAGGAACTATGCTGACAAACGACACAAACCATTAACCTTTAAGGTCGGAGACAAGGTTTTGTCAAAAGTCTCGTCTTGGAAGGGCGTAGCCAGATTCGGTAGACGTGGGAGGTTGAACCCACAATACATAGAACTTGTTGAGGTTATGGACTGGAAGGTCCACAAGACGCGGAGAAGTCGCATTAAACTAGTGAAAGTTCGTTGGAACTCACGGTCCCGAATATACATGGAGATGTGAAGATCGAATCAAATCCAAATACCCACATTTATTTCAAAACTCCCCTGTAACCGGTACCACAGCTTGAATTTCGGGATGAAATTCTTTTAAAGGGGGGAGAATGTGACAAACGGAAAATAATTGGTAATTCCGTACAACCTAATCACTATTTTTTATTAGATAATCTCATGCATTTAACGTGATTTAATTACGTAACGGAGTCGTGCAAAATATAACAGGGATAGGACAATTAAACATACTATAACATGTATTGGTTTTCATCGCGTCGCAAAACAAACCAAACTATGTCCTAAAAGTGTTGGTAGAGTACTGGGCGCACTACTCACGGTTACACTATTCATGCCAGCAAAGTTGCTAAAACGAAACAAAACTATGAATAAATGACACACTAAAGACATATCTGAGTCCATATACATACATAAAAACCCTAATGTGGTAACCTCACTTGCACTAATACATAACTTTCCGGTGTAACGCTTAAATCACAAAATTGTCCGATTCGACTATAAAAATAACAATTTTAACCCGTCCGCAACACTATTTCAACATTTTCGCGACTCCAGAATTATGATTAGATAATGACAAGTGCCTTAAAATGCTTTGAGGATATAAAAAATGAATAGAAGACATCGCTTCCGGTACTACGACGAACTGTCCATAACTTGACCGGAAAGCGCCCAATTGTCGAACCCACGAAGATTCACTATCCTGTAGCCTCTTACACTAGTCTAGCAAACTAGTTAACCATATTTTGGCGTCATAAGCACCCAAAATAAACGCCATAGCATCGATGGTAAATTAAAACTATAGCTCCCTGTATTATATAGTACCTTTCGTATATCACCCGATATCGAACCGATGAGTGAACTAGTGGCATTTTTACCATCTAAAATCAATACCCACTAAACTAGTAAGTTAGTTAGACTTTATTTAAAATCCTAAACTACCATTAAACCCTAATTACCCTAGTTAAGCTAATGACTAAAATATCTAGCATTTAAGATATACATAACACATGTTATATAACCACCCCCCCCCCTTTTCTTGTTACGGCACAAGTGGGCCCCACTCACTAGATTTTTGTTGAAAAATTGTTGATTTAATAAATGGTAGAAAGATTGAGGTATTGCACTTGAAGACTATTATGGAATCGAAAGATTACTTGCAACAATTATAACATCATATCACCTCCACCATGCCTCATTGTTGCAACCAAAATCAAACACCACAAGCACTCTTTCTTTTCTTCTTGTAATCGGCCAACTATCATCACCCCATATCACCTTTCTTCCACCATTAAAACACCTTTCTTCCACCACTAAAACACCATTTTTAGGAGGTGCTTGGAGGCTTTATTCTCTTCTTAATCTTTATCTAAAGTGCATTAAACACTTGCAATATTGTAAGATCCTTTCTTGTTAATTCTAAATTTCTTATATTATGTAGATTATAAAAGTACAAGAAAAAGTTCATCTTGAAAGTCAAAATATATATAATCAAAACCCTAAATCTAACATGTCAAACATAACTAAATATACATTACTTGTGTTGATCTTGATGTTGATGTAGTGTAGTATTTCACAAGGCTGATGATCTTGTTATGTTAGTCTTGAAAATGTGATTTAAACAAGTATATATTTAAATTCTACAAGATCTTCACCTTCAAAAGTTCACGAGCTTCATATATATATATATATATATATATAGACCATATTTCTTGGTTCTTGATAAATATAGCATTTATGAACTTGAAACTTGACTTGTAACCCTAATGGACTTGATTTTTTTAACAAAAGATAAGTATATATAAGTTGATGTAAAATTATGTTCAAATAAAGTCTTGTGGTCATCTTGAATGATCTATGATTTTTAAGGATTTTAAAGTGTAAATATGTGTATGAACAAGTTATACAAGAACATGAGTCCATAAAAAGATGAACATAAAAGTTGGTTATTTTAAAAAGTCTTGGAAAATATATGTATAAAAGTTCATGAAAAGTGAAGATAAGCTTGTATGATTATTGCTTGTCAATGAGTTTTGGGAAACTTGGTTGAGATTAATGATGATTAGTGGGTTAAACATGCTTAACAATACGTTTAGAAAACATGGGAAAATGCCAGAGTTTAAGGGAAACTATGGCGAAAATTTCTAAAAAAATCTAATCGCGATTAAGGAATAACTAAAAGGTGATTAAAATGGTTAATTGTGATTAGCAACCTTAATCATGATTAGACAAACCTTAATGGAAAGGTTTAAGTCTTAATCATCCAAGGGATTTTCTAAACACTTATATATAATTTTCTTAACTTAAAATGAATAAATATATAATTTTTTAGGTAAAAATATATATACATAGAATACTTTTAACTTGGGTGTATAATACATGTGTAATGTGTGTACGTATTTAGTATATAGGATGATATCTAAATACAAGGAACACAAAATATATATCATGAAAATACTTGTGATGAATAAAGTAAAATGATACATATACATGTACACTAATATTCCAAAAATACAAAGGAAATGCAAAGACAATGCGATATACATAAACTTGTTTATATAATATCTCTAAACAAATAATCGGACGAACGAATAATTCGGTCAACGGACGAAGTTATAAATATATATTCCCAAGAAATAATATATATTTCAAACCGACAAATAAGACATATAAATATCCGATAAGAAAAGGAATATATATTGTTCACCGACGACGAACGAGCATATCACCGCCACGAGGAACTACTACGGCACTACGATGACACTTTGGCGATTTTGACGCGAGAATATATATATTAAACAACTACGACTACAAGTCTAAAATAATATAATTTTTAGGCACATAACAATATATTTTCACCAATAACAAAACCAGAAAGTTGAATGTATAAAACATGCTAAGTATAAATATACAAGCTTATAAGTATAATAATAAGTATACTTAATCATCTCATACTTAGAAAAAATTCAAGAATATAAATATATGGACTTGTACAATTGGTATGGGCTAGGCCCAATCACATAAAGACATGGGATAGGCCCAATCACATAAAGACATGGGCTAGGCCCAATGACATGGGCTAGACCCAATGACACGCGTGTAAGGCACGGGGACATATGAAGGGCGAGACCCGTTCATACACGATAAAAGACATGACAATATATATATATATATATGAATGAGAACTCAATAAAAAAACGACTAACACAATAATAACATTAAAGTTGTTCTAATATAATAAATAAATACATATCAAGAATTCAAGATGAACAACTTGTACGAGGTCCAACAAGACCTAAGTGTCTAATAGAATTAGCACACTTGTAGGTTACACGCTTACACGGACGCTCTCGTTACATTAGTACGACTCTACGGAATGCAAAACTGTGAGTTCATGTCCCTCCTTTCAAACCTTTCAATGTTTTATTGTTAAACAATCGAGGGGAAATACATGTTACAGTAATGGTGTGTTAGCTATGGAATGAAATTACTTTAGATCATATGCACATAAGTAGAAAATGAACAAGAGTAACCATTAATCGAAATGACCATGGTGCAAAAGGTGTAGTTCTATTGAGTTTTAGGCGAGCTCCACTCCTGGTTTGTTAACCTTTTAGGGGTGCTTTTGTGGTCCTGGATCGGAAGAGTCCGAATAACATCGTCTAGGTTTGGTTGCTTACTTATGTGGCACACATATTAATGTCCTTGCAAAAAATTAATGATCCTTGAGTTTCATAGATGCTTTCACATACCGGTTTTCAATACATGGTTTTCAAATGTTTTTGAGATTCATTTGATACAAAGCAAACAAACACATGAATTCACCAACTTTATATTGACTTTTCAAACTTACATGTATTTCAGGTTAGGGGTGTGCGTGGGTCGGTTATTAGCCAAAACCATAGCCATAACCGCAATATCGGTTAATGGATAATCATAACCATAACCGATCGGTTATGGTGGTTATGGTTACTCGGTTTTCAAGGTTACAGTGGGTCGGTTATGGGTGGTTAACCGCTAATTTAGGCTTAGCTAAAAATAGCTCAATTTTTTTAACATGAAATAAATTGTTATTATATATTTCTATATATTAGCATATTACATAGTATAAATATACATATAATATATAATATCAATACAGATTATTACCAACTATTCAAACATATGATAAATTCCACAAATTCATATAAGCATTTCAACCAAAACGATATGAAATATCCAATAACTACTAAAAACGTTCAACCAAAAACATCAAGTGTTTTTAAAAAAATGTTGAAAAGTCCTAAATCTAACAAAGTTTTACTACGTGTCGGTTCGGTTCGGTTATGGTGGGTATGTAAACATTGATAACCATTACCGACCCCCTACTTTTGGTTTTCAGAAAACCATTAACCGACCCACCGGTTTTTTTATTTGGTTCGGTTTTTTTGGTTCGGTTTTGTCGGTTAATTCGGTTATGATTCGGTTATTTCGGTTTTTTGCACACCCCTATTTCAGGCAACTAGTGGAACCTTGCCCTTCATGAAACAAGAACGAGCATGTCAAGAAAGCGATGTCATCCTTATGGAGGATTTGGTCACATCTCCCGCCCTTGTGTGAAAGATGGAATGCAAAACCTCGATCTGTTAAAACTATATAGTTTTGGTACAAGTCTTTGACAATAGTATAACGTGTAATGTCGTTTGAGAACAAACTTGTGACTTGTAAACCTTGCATATCTTGGAATGGATGAACATCGTGCATATTTTATTCTTATAGTTTGTTTACTTACATCGTATGCAATGAAAACTAATCAAGTTCACACCGCATGCTTCCGCTATGACCGGGTGTGACATGGTTAACGTGGCTTTTTGATGGCATGGCAGATGATGTGGCACTAATTTGGTGATGTGGCAGCTGATGTCAGCAAATTGAGTTAGTGTTTGGTTAGTTTTCAAGTGCTATCTACCAACTGGTAAAAGTTAAGTTTATTTAAATCCAATATCCCAAAAAAGTGTATAAGTGAGAATCAAGCTAGTGACAACAAATAATAGTAAATATTCAAGTTGTCCATGGCATTATAGCCTAGTAGGATAAGGCTTAAGGACCGGCTGAATTCATACAAGGTTTTTTTTTTCCAATATTTGTTGGGTTTCTTCCTGAATAGGTCTATAGCCATTGTAGCCTATTGGAGATGGATATGATTGGGTGGCCCGATGATACTCCAGTGGTCTATCAGTGAACCAAATTTGTCGTTAAAAAAGTAATATTCAATTCATTGAACTAGTATAACAAATGGTAAATGGCTACTGGATCTCAGGGACTAAGTTGTTTTTTATAATAATAATAATAATAATAATAATAATAATAATAATAATAATAATAATGCCATAACAAACATTTTGTATTGAGTAAATTGCACTTTGTGTCCTTTAAGTATTACACAAATTATGAAATGTGACATTTAAAAAAATAATTACACATTATGACCAAAATCACCATGTTATGTAATATTTTATGTCCTTTTAACCTAACTGAGTAAATTATCTTAGTTAGGTTAAATCGAGATAAGGACAATATTGTCTTTTCACATACCATAAAGGACAAAAAATGTAATATACTTAGTTAGTTATCATTAAGGTCACAAAATGTAATTTACTCTTAAAAACATTGTTGTCTTTTAGTTAATACTAACAGTAAAAACTAAAAGTTTAATTATTTATTAATATATATATATATATATGTGTGTGTGTGTGTGTGTTTTATATAAACACTTATAACAACTAAGGCGTATTCGATTTATTTTTGTTAATTGTTCAAAATAAATTCCTAGAGTTTAAATAATTAATTGAATTAATTATTTTTACTATTAAACCTAATCAATTAATTATTATAGGAATTTGAGTCATATTTTATAAATATTCATATAAACCGAATATGAGTGTTTATATGTGAAATAATAATAAATAATTAAACTTTTAGTTTTTTATTTATAATATTAACTAATTTATAGGAATTTGAGTTATATTATATAAATATTTTTATAAACCGAATACGACTTAGTTTTTATAAGCGTTTATATAAAACACTATATATATATATATACATATATGAATTAACAAAAAACAATTAAACTTTATATATATAATTTATTGGGCTCAAATTCCTCTAAATTTGATATATATATATATATAACGTTTAATTATTTTTTATTAATTCATATATGTATATATATACATATATATTGCTTTATATAAATGCTTAAAAAAACTAAGTCGTGTTCGGTTTATAAACATATTTATAAAATATGACTCAAATTCCTATAAATTAGTTAATATTAAAAGTAAAAACTAAAAGTTTAATTATTATTTCATATATAAACACTTATAAAATCTAAATCGTATTTAGTTTATAAAAATATTTATAATATATGACTCAAATTCCTATGAATAATCAAATAGTTATTTGATTAGGTTTAATAGTAAAAATAATTAATCAATTAATCATTTAAAATTTAGTAATTTATTTCAAACAATTAACAAAAATAAATCGAATATGACTTATTTTTTATAAGTGTTTATATAAAACAAATATATATATATATATATATATATATATAATTATACTTTTATTTTTTACTTTTAATATTAACTAAAAGATAAAAATGCTTTTAAGAGTAAATTACACTTTATGTCCTTAATGATAACTAACTGAGTATATTACACATTGTGTCCTTTATGGTATGTGAAAGGACAATATTGTCCTTACCTTGATTTAACCTAACTAAGATAAATAACTCAGTTAGGTTAAAAGGACATAAAATGTTACATAACATGGTGTTTTTGGACATAATCTGTAATTTTTTTAAAGGTCAAGTTTCATAATTTGTGTAACACATAAAGGACAGAAAGTATAATTTACTCTTTAATATTTGATATAAGAGACAAAAATGTCTTTGATCGTATTAAAGAGACATATAATAGAGATGTAATTTTTATATAACTAGGGTTAAGACCCGCCTGCGTTGCGGCGTGGGTACATCATAAACATTGAATGGATTAGTCCAAACGTTATATGATGCATTAACCATATGAAAACACACATTTCGACGTATCCAGTTGAACTCAGTGTAACCTGTATAAGCATTGTGATTGGATCAAACGTAAAGTAAATGGAATTCATATCGAACAATCATAACGTATTATATGTGACCCAACTCATACATAGAAAACATAATGGGTATGACGGAAAATATGCACATGTAATCGAAAGGGTTTAATTAGAGCTTTCGGAAAAAGGGAGAAAAAGAAACCATAATTTGACTCCACTCGGTTCGAAAAAAACTTTACGAAATATACATAAAATAAACACGAAAACATATTATATTTGACCTAAATCATTTCCCAAAAAAGTTTACGTCGAAACGTAGAACAACTTGAATTTATACCAAAACATACATAAAAATATGCACGTAAAAATGGTTTTTTAAACGAAAACGTATTATATTTGACCTGACTCGTCTATAAAAAAAAGTTTACGTCGGAATGTAGAACAAATCATATTTATACATACCCGTACATAAAATATGCACGTAAAAAATAATTTTTTAGTGAAGGAAGTATAGGGGTAAATCGAAACAAAATATTAGTAAAAAAATTAATAGGTTAAAAACGTTCGTAAAACCGTGCCAAGTAGCACCAATGCCACAACGACATCGACTCTCAACATCGTAAAAATAAAATAGATAAAATGGTAAAAATTACACCGAATGAAAAGGAAAATAAAATCGTTGAACCACGCACACCCATTACAGTGTCTTAATGCGAAGAAATTAACCAGAAACGTAAAACTTACAAAATAATAACTTAGTCGATCTAGGACCCGCCCGTTGTGGGGAAGTTTTCAAAAGGGAAAAATGGACGCGTTGCGACGGGTCTGTCAAATATGAAAAAATAGAGCAAAAACGTTGAACCTCACATGCACGCTACGACATGTTAACTTGCAAAATTTAGAACAAAATGTAAAACGGAAAAATTGTGAAAGATAAAAAGTATGGAGGACCAAAGTTGTAGATAATAAAGTGTTGTGTTAAATTACAAAAGATGAAAAAGTTTGAGTTAAAAGTAAAAAATTTCAAATCGGTTAAAATGTAAAAGAAAAAACTTTAAGGTTGAAGGTGAAAAATCAAATATTTTTCTGAAAAAGTCTCCAAGCATGGGGTACAAGTCATGATGCACAAGAAACTTGCTAATTTATATATGGAATAATAATAATAATAATAATAATAATAATAATAATAATAATAATGCCATAACAATCATTTTGTATTAGATATAACAGAGAAAAATGTCTTTGATCATATGTATAAATCAATGGAGACGCATATCATTCATTGAAACTATTTATTTTTCGGTTTTCCCGTCTTTATCTTCTACTTAATTTTGAATAATTAAGTTTTAGTTAAAGCATTTATCTTCTACTTAATTATGGATGATTATTATTAACTAAAGTTAATCTAACTAAAACATCAATATCTATTTATATCTATAGTGGAGAGTTCAAATGAGACGAATTAAAAATTAAGAATAAAAAGAATAAAGGATACAAAGGTAATTTGAACAAATCATTTAATGAGTTTATTATTTATTTTTGCTATTCAAATTAATGAACTCTAATCATTTAATGAGTTTATCTTATAAAATAGTTGTACACCTTACACAATAAAAACAATCATGCACTTGATCTTACATTTTCAACATTTCATACACCATTAAAACAATATTTTGGTGTAGGGTACAGAATGTAGGACTCAAACACTTTTAAATAATTTTGGGACTCATAATAAAATATGTGTAGGACACAAAAGTTTTAAATGATTTTGTCACTTCTAATAAAATTTGTGTAGGAGCCAATACATTAATGATGGTGAAGAAGAAATTTATGGTTGCATTTGTAACACCCCGAAAATATAAAACTTTATATTAGAATTATAAAGTATAAATAAACGAGAATTTACTAACTAGGAATTTTAACCTAGTTAGTTACAAGTCTAGAAATAACTTATAATAGGGTTAAAAGCTACCAAACTATATGTTGAACAAAGTGGAGGGGCCTAAGTTGTTAAAATTGAAACTTAATTTGATAAAACAAATAAAAAATAAACCAAACACCCCAAAAGATGTGTCTGGTCGATCAGAAGAAAGAGCAGGTCGACCCCCATTGCTCCAAACCCTAAAAATTCACTAAAACTCTCAAATTGGAGGTGCAAATCTGGTCCAAAATGAAATCCGAGCTTAGAATTGTGATCCTCATCGCAAGAGGATTATAAGGTATGTAAAACTTGATGAGAATTCTCTACTTGAAATTTTCATGAATTTAGGAAATCTGAAATTTGATAATGCATGTTTGTTACTTGGGTAGATTAGAAAAGATAAAGTGTCTAGGAGCAAAACCTAGACAACAATATGTGAAATCATGATAAAATTCTGAAAATTTCATAAACACAATGAAGGTGATTCATGGGTTTTGTGGGATAATGATAAACACTAGGATGATAGTGGTTGTTCTAGTAATGTTTGACATGTATGAAGTGATTTCAGAATTTTAGAACATATAGTTCATGTAAAATGGTTGATTGATGAAAAATTAAGGCTATATAATAAGTTGAGAACTTGATAATATATAGTGTAAATTTCTGCCCTTAAAGTGTTCGCATAAATGCCTCAAAGAAGGCTTAAATCTAAAAATTTAGGTTAAACCGCATGAATTTGATGTTTAGGCAAAATATGCGAATTATGAATTGAAAAGAGTTCTAAACATGTTATGGTTGAACTCAATAGGAAAGGATACCAGAGCTTCAAGCGGATAAGCCGGTGGCGACTTGCGTTTGAAGGGCGTGCACTAAAGGTATGTAACTTGACCCGTTACACTGAATGAATTGTTGTTAAACTATGCGTTGTGGATTAAAAGTTGTGTTGATTGTAGCGACCTTGTTCATTACTTAATCCGTATGTTAAGAATTGGTTTGTAGTCGTTTGGTAGTCATCAAAATGGAGGATTTCCGTAGATGAACCAAACGGGTCAAATAATGTCACATTGTAATGATAATATTATAAATAAATAGAAATGGCGAAAATGGTCACAAGAGCACGAAGCCATAGATTTGGTAATGAAGTGCCGGTGATAATAAGCCCCGGAAGTTGGGTAATAAATGCCTTAGGTTTATTAGTCAATTAGTAGTGAATCGTGTCAAGTAGAAATGGGTCGGATAATTTCATATGGTCATATAGTCTTTCGGTCCGTAAACAAATTTTTTGGTATGAAATTTGTAATAGGCTTGTCGGCAATGAATTTACAGACGCATAGGAAAAAGAATCACCTAAAACGGACTTACGAGTCAAAAGTTATGGCCATTTTAAGTTGGGACTTGAATAAACATGGAGCTTGGTTTGTTCAGCATCAGCAAAAGCAAGAGTCTGTTGAAATAGGGGCTAGGTGTCACGCGAGCCCCCTTGGCGTTGCGCGACGCCCTCATTCCGGAAATTTTTATTTTTTTCTTTAATGTTGACCCATGGAACTTGTTTGTATCCATTTTAACTTGATCAAAACTAACTTTTGTTGTGGTTTTGATCTTAGGTAATGATGGAAACTAACCGGAAGATGATCGAGCAAACTTTTGAAGAACCGAACACTATTTACAAGCTTCCGCAATGTTTTAAATTTTATTAGATTTTGTTTATGGGTTGTAAACAATTTGTTAAACAACTTTTGGATGTTCTAACTTAGTCGTTAGTTGACTAAGGATTTATGCTACTTATGAACTTGACTTTTCAAAGTTATATTAATTTGGTATCGTTTATTATAAAAATGGCATGAATTAATATTAAATTCAAGTAAAATTAGACGGGTGTTACAAGTTGGCAATCAGAGCTTAAGGTTGTCAACAAAGTGTTCGGTTCAAGCTCGATCAATCGTCCGGTAAGAATTAACTTATTATGTTAATAAATTAGGTCTTATGTAAGAAATGAGAAATGAATTGAGATGCATGGGAAGAGTGTGTTAACACACTCAAACCCGGAAAGTGCATTAAATGTGAACGGTTAAAGCAAGTTAGGAACTTGGCTAAACCGAAACAAATGAAGCAATGTTATAAATGAAATGTTTAACGTTTAAATGTAAACATTTCAGTTTCAAGATGTCTGATGGGAATGATGATAATCCGGTGCAAACAAGCACCGAACAAATGAAAGAGATAATTGCCGAAGAGGTAGGGAAGGCAATTGAAGGAAGTCTATCCGGGTTTATAGACAAGATTCAAAGCACGGTGTTGTCGCTTGTTGAAGAGCGAGTCAAAAGGTTGGAAGATAATGTCAACCTTATAAAAGAAAGGTCGGGAGAACGCAAAGGGTGTTCGTACAAGGAATTCATGGCGAGTAAACCGCCAATCTATAACGGGGAGGTTGACCTGATAATTTGCCAAAGATGGATAAGTGATGTGGAAGGGGTGTTTGAACGAACCCATTGTGACGTAGGTGACTTTGTTGCTTACGGAACGGGTCAATTGAGAAATCAAGCCAAGGATTGGTGGGACAATAAAAAGAAGGAAATGGGAGCCGAAGCGGCGAGGGTTATGACTTGGGATGAGTTTAAGGTACCATTCCTTAAACACCATAGTCCCAAAGCGGTTATTAACAGGATCAAAGAAGAATTTATCCAGTTAAGACAAAAAGGAGAATCAATTGATAAGATCACGGGCATCTTCATGGATAAGCTGAGATTCTGTGACGAGTTAGTCACCACTGAAGAGCAAAAGATATACTACTATTACAACATGTTGAGTTTCGAGTACCGTGAGTTCATGACTCCGTCAAAGTATGAAACCCTCACGGAGATTATCAACACCGCCCGGGAGCGGGAAATAGAGTTAAAGAAACAAGTAGAAAGGGGCGAGCGGAGGGCACAAGATGTGAATCCAAGCCCTACAAAGAAAGCTAGAACTGCTGAATCGGGGAAGAAGGTGGAGGCTAAAGGCGGGTCGCCAAGTTGTAAAGTATGTGGAAAAGGGCACAAGGGTGAGTGCCGCTTCAAAGACAAGCCGTGTCTGGTATGTGGGAAGACGGGGCACACTGCATCGCTATGTCCCGGAAAAGTTTCCGTTTGTTACAAGTGTTATCAACCCGGTCACAAGAAATCCGAATGCCCCGAGTTGGTGGGAAAGAGAGACACAAAAGAGTCTCCAACAGAAGCTCCCAAAGCGAAGGCTAGGTCCTTCCAACTCACCGCGGCTGAAGCGAAAACAGAACCCGATGTGGTCTCAGGTATATTCACAATTAACTCAATTCCAGCACGTGTATTGTTTGATACGGGTGCGAATAAATCCTTCATTTCGCATGGATTTATTCGACATCCTTCATTTGTATTGACAAAATTATCTGTGCCCTTAGAAGTTGAAATAGGGGACAACAAAAGTTTTATAGTTTGTGATGTTTGTCGAGGCTGCAAATTAAGCATCGACGATGAGGAATACTTGATAGACTTAATCCCGATGTCAATGGGGGAATTTCAAGTAGTCGTTGGGATGGATTGGCTATCTCAGCACCATGCAAAGGTCGTGTGTTTTCGTAAAGAGATAAAACTAACATCTCCGAGCGGGAAACACGTCACCATCTATGGCGAAAAAGGAGGCAACCCCATAGTATGCTCAATGTTGAAAGCTCACAATCTTATGAAGCGAGGATGCAAGGCATTCATGATATACGCAAATGAGCCCGAGAAAGAATCACGGAAGATTGAAGATGTACCGATATTACGAGACTATGAAGATGTGTTTCCGGAGGATTTACCGGGGATACCGCCTGAACGGGAAGTAGAGTTCGGAATCGAATTGATTCCGGGCGCAAAACCCGTAGCAAAAGCACCATACCGACTCGCACCGTCGGAATTACAAGAGTTGATGTCCCAGATTCAAGACTTGCTTGACAAAGGATTCATAAGGCCGAGTGTGTCTCCTTGGGGCGCACCGGTACTGTTCGTGAAAAAGAAGGACGGAAGCATGCGCATGTGTATCGACTACCGGGAGTTAAACAAACTCACGGTAAAGAATCGATACCCGCTTCCGAGGATAGATGATTTATTCGACCAACTACAAGGTGCAAACTGGTTTTCGAAAATTGACCTTAGATCGGGGTGTCACCAATTAAAGGTTAAGGAGGAAGATGTGCCGAAGACGGCTTTCCGCATGAGATACGGACATTACGAATTCCTCGTGATGTCATTTGGGCTAACAAATGCACCCGCGGCTTTCATGGACCTCATGAACCGGGTTTGCAAGCCAATGTTGGATAAGTCGGTCATCGTGTTTATTGATGATATTTTGGTGTATTCGAAAAGCGAAGCTGAACACGCACATCACTTACAAGAAGTGTTAGAGACACTTAGACGAGAAAGGTTGTATGCGAAATTTTCTAAGTGTGCTTTTTGGTTACGAGAGGTACAATTTCTGGGCCACATCATAAGTGCCGACGGAGTATTGGTGGATCCATCAAAGATCGAGGCCGTATCAAAATGGAATCCCCCGAAGAACCCTTCGGAAATTAGAAGCTTTTTGGGGCTCGCGGGATACTATAGGAGATTCATTCAAGATTTCTCCAAGATTGTGTCACCGCTAACAAAGCTAACCCGGAAGGAAGAAAAGTTCATTTGGGGTGTCGACCAAGAAAGAGCGTTTCAAACGCTAAAAGAGAAGTTAACACAAGCTCCGGTACTGACATTGCCGGACGGGGTTGAAGATTTGGTGGTTTATTCGGATGCTTCACTATCGGGGCTCGGATGCGTTTTGATGCAACGGGGCAAGGTGATAGCTTATGCCTCGAGGCAATTGAAGATACACGAGAAGAAATATCCCACGCATGATCTTGAGTTGGCTGCGGTGGTATTTGCCTTAAAAATATGGAGGCACTACTTATATGGGGTAAAGTGCACCATATTCACCGATCACAAGAGTTTAAAATACTTCTTTGATCAGAAGGAGTTAAATATGCGACAAAGGCGATGGTTAGAAATGGTGAAAGATTTCGACTGTGAAATACACTACCACCCCGGAAAGGCAAATGTGGTGGCGGAAGCTCTGAGCAGAAAAGCGGACTATGTCCCAATACGAGTAAGGTCGATGCAGCTCGTGGTGACCTCGGGTATACTTGAATGTATTCGAGAGGCACAATTAGAAGCAGTGAAAGAGGAGAATTGGAAGAAAGAAAGAATAATCGGTCAGTTGAAAGATTTGTCGGATGGGAATAACGGGTTGAAGATTCGGTCCGGAAGGATATGGGTTCCAAATACTTGTGGGGTGAAGGCGCTTCTACTTGATGAAGCTCATAAATCCCGATATTCAATTCATCCGGGTGCGACCAAGATGTACAATGATCTGAAACAAAATTATTGGTGGCCTGGAATGAAGAGGGATGTGGCGAAGTGTGTGGAAAAATGCTTGACATGTCTACAAGTCAAGGCGGAGCACCAGAAACCATATGGCAAACTCCAACCGTTAGAAATCCCGGTTTGGAAATGGGAACATATTACAATGGACCTATTAACCAAGTTGCCTAAGATAAATCGTGGTTTCGATGCCATATGGGTAGTGGTAGACGTATTGACGAAAAGTGCTCACTTCATTCCGATTCGTGAGACTTATACGTCAGAAAAGATGTCAGAAGTTTACACTAATGAGATAATAGCACGTCATGGAGTACCGGTATCCATCGTGTCTGATAGGGATACCCAGTTTACTTCAAATTTCTGGCGAGATTTCCAAGAGCAAATGGGAACCAAATTGTTCATTAGCACTGCGTACCATCCTCAAACAGATGGACAGAGTGAAAGAACAATACAAACATTGGAGGACATGCTACAGGCGTGTATAATCGAATTTGGAGGAAGTTGGGATGTTTACCTACCGTTGGTCGAGTTTTCGTATAATAACAGCTACCATGCTAGTATTAAGATGGCACCGTACGAAATGCTCTATGGTAGGAAGTGCCGAACCCCGGTATGTTGGGGTGAAGTAGGTCCACGTGAACTCGCCCACCAAGATATAGTACAAGCCACTAATGAAAAGATTGATGTGGTTCGGGCACACTTGAAAGCGGCTCAAGACAGGCAAAAGGCGTATGCTGATAAAAGGAATAGGCCAATCGAATTCCAGGTTGGCGACATGGTTATGCTAAAAGTTTCCCCATGGAAGGGCGTTATTAGATTCAGAAAAAGGGGGAAGCTAAGCCCGAGGTTTATTGGGCCATTTAAAATCATCGGAAGGGTCGGCAAGGTAGCTTACCGCCTTGAGCTACCGGAGGAACTAAGCGGGATTCATAGCACGTTTCACGTGTCACAATTACGAAAGTGCCTAGCGGACGAAACAGCCTATATCCATTACGATGATATCGAAGTGGATAATAGTCTGAATTATGCTGTGAGACCGGTGGAGATTTTAGATCGAAAGGTCAAACACTTACGAAATAAACAAATCGACCAAGTCAAAATCAAATGGGAGCATAGAAAAGGCTCGGACACTACGTGGGAGTCCGAGGAGGAGATGCGACGACTCTACCCTACCTTATTTGGTACGTAATTCGGTTTCGGGGACGAAACCCTTTTTAAGGGGGGTGGACTTGTAACACCCCGAAAATATAAAACTTTATATTAGAATTATAAAGTATAAATAAACGAGAATTTACTAACTAGGAATTTTAACCTAGTTAGTTACAAGTCTAGAAATAACTTATAATAGGGTTAAAAGCTACCAAACTATATGTTGAACAAAGTGGAGGGGCCTAAGTTGTTAAAATTGAAACTTAATTTGATAAAACAAATAAAAAATAAACCAAACACCCCAAAAGAGGTGTCTGGTCGATCAGAAGAAAGAGCAGGTCGACCCCCATTGCTCCAAACCCTAAAAATTCACTAAAACTCTCAAATTGGAGGTGCAAATCTGGTCCAAAACGAAATCCGAGCTTAGAATTGTGATCCTCATCGCAAGAGGATTATAAGGTATGTAAAACTAAATGAGAATTCTCTACTTGAAATTCTCATGAATTTAGGAAATCTGAAATTTGATGATGCATGTTTGTTGCTTGGGTAGATTAGAAAAGATAAAGTGTCTAGGAGCAAAACCTAGACAACAATATGTGAAATCATGATAAAATTCTGAAAATTTCATAAACACAATGAAGGTGATTCATGGGTTTTGTGGGATAATTATAAACACTAGGATGATAGTGGT
The DNA here is from genome assembly GCA_030545235.1 of Helianthus tuberosus. Lineage (NCBI taxonomy): Eukaryota > Viridiplantae > Streptophyta > Magnoliopsida > Asterales > Asteraceae > Helianthus > Helianthus tuberosus. The sequence goes on from CM060442.1 coordinate 114,100,681, forward strand.
TGTTCTAGTAATGTTTGACATGTATGAAGTGATTTCAGAATTTTAGAACATAAAGTTCATGTAAAATGGTTGATTGATGAAAAATTAAGGCTATATGATAAGTTGAGAACTTGATAATATATAGTGTAAATTTCTGCCCTTAAAGTGTTCGCATAAATGCCTCAAAGAAGGCTTAAATCTAAAAATTTAGGTTAAACTGCATGAATTTGATGTTTAGGCAAAATATGCGAATTATGAATTGAAAAGAGTTCTAAACATGTTATGGTTTAACTCAATAGGAAAGGATACCAGAGCTTCAAGCGGACAAGCCGGTGGCGACTTGCGTTTGAAGGGCGTGCACTAAAGGTATGTAACTTGACCCGTTACATTGAATGAATTGTTGTTAAACTATGCGTTGTGGATTAAAATTTGTGTTGATTGTAGCGACCTTGTTCATTACTTAATCTGTATGTTAAGAATTGGTTTGTAGTCGTTTGGTAGTCATCAAAATGGAGGATTTCCGTAGATGAACCAAACGGGTCAAATAATGTCACATTGTAATGATAATATTGTAAATAAATAGAAATGGCGAAAATGGTCACAAGAGCACGAAGCCATATATTTGGTAATGAAGTGCCGGTGATAATAAGCCCCGGAAGTTGGGTAATAAACGCCTTAGGTTTGTTAGTCAATTAGTAGTGAATCGTGTCAAGTAGAAATGGGTCGGATAATTTCATATGGTCATATAGTCTTTCGGTCCGTAAACAAATTTTTCGGTATGAAATTTGTAATAGGCATGTCGGCAATGAATTTATAGACGCATAGGAAAAAGAATCACCTAAAACGGACTTACGAGTCAAAAGTTATGGCCATTTTAAGTTGGGACTTGAATAAACATGGAGCTGGGTTTGTTCAGCATCAGCAAAAGCAAGAGTCTGTTGAAATAGGGACTATGCGTCACGCGAGCCCCCTTGGCGTCGCGCGACGCCCTCATTCCGGAAATTTTTATTTTTTTCTTTAATGTTGACCCATGGAACTTGTTTGTATCCATTTTAACTTGATCAAAACTAACTTTTGTTGTGGTTTTGATCTTAGGTAATGATGGAAACTAACCGGAAGATGATCGAGCAAACTTTTGAAGAACCGAACACTATTTACAAGCTTCCGCAATGTTTTAAATTTTATTAGATTTTGTTTATGGGTTGTAAACAATTTGTTAAACAACTTTTGGATGTTCTAACTTAGTCGTTAGTTGACTAAGGATTTATGCTACTTATGAACTTGACTTTTCAAAGTTATATTAATTTGGTATCGTTTATTATAAAAATGGCATGAATTAATATTAAATTCAAGTAAAATTAGACGGGTGTTACAGCATTAATAAGACTTGAGTAACTCTTTAAAATATTTATTAATATTCTACATCAAAATGTCTATACTACTGAAGAAACACTGACCTGAACGGTAAGGCTCCGACTAAAACTTCAACTCTCGGCGATCCGAACAGCTGGCTGCAAAAGAGAACACCGTTAGAACTCATTACAGGAATGGGGTTGTTCCTGTAACCACCCTCCGGCGTGAGAATAAGTCTCGGTATTTGGGAGTAAGAAAGTATGTAGAGAGAGAGAGAGAGTAGGTAAGAGCAGAATGTCCATACCTTTGATGTTTACCTCTGATGTGTGCAAAATGCAACATATAAATTACATCAATTAAGGCATAAAACTAACCCTTTTTAAGTACTAATATTGGAAAAAGAGTGTTTTTGTCTTCCTTTTGTATTTTCATGATTAAATGAGCTCAAAAACACAAAAGAAGCAAAAAGACAGCTAAATCCAACATAAATACAAGGAAAGGAACATTAGTGGACTGCCCGACCCCTCAACGGCACCTTCCAAATCAAAATAGAGAAGGCAGAAGTCTGAACACGCCCCGTGCTCAGCCAGCACGGGGCCGTGCCCAAGAAGCAGCAGAAAAGACAAACCTATAGAAGCTTCTATTGCCCACCACGGGGCATGCCCAGCGGACACGGGGGCGTGTCAAAAGTACAGCAGGCGCATTAATTGTAATTGCGAATTACAATTAATGAGGAGAGAGAGTGTCAGACAGGCACGGGGCCGTGCCCAGCGGACACGGGGCCATGCCCAGCTCTCTGTTCAGCCTATAAATAGGAGTGCTTGGATTCATTTCAACTCATCCCATGGCACTCCACCTCTCTCACACTTCATCCACCACCCACCACCACCATAACACCATCATCCACCACCATCATCCATTGTCCATCGTAGAGTGTGTGAGTCGTCTCGGGATCCAAGATTGATCGTAAGAGTTCTTGACAATCAAGGCCATGTTTGCCTAAGTCTCTTACATCACTTGGTGAAGACAAAGTGTCTAGTATAATACTTTTTATTTCTAATCTTTTGCACTTTTTATTTGGTTTTGTATTAATGACTTTAATAACTAGTTACTTATGTTGAAGGTGATCTTTCCTTATCGTTTGTCCATGGTGTCTTGGCATTATTTTACTGTCTATATAAAATAAAGGATTTTCACCATTCACATCTCCACGGTCTATATGGAGGTATGTTGGCTACCTGGTCGGGGGTTAAGGGAATGGTTTGGTAAAGGTCTTGCCATTGTTCAGCGTTTAGAGGTCCTGCAATGGACCTGGGTCAAATTTAGTAGGACCTCCTTCAATGCTTCACGGTATTGGATGGCGGGGGTCCAAACTCTTTGACCCCCTCATAAGTTAACTACTATTAATACTATAACCCGGCTATTTAGGACTGTATCCCTGCTGACTCAGACTACTTAGCCGAGGGTAACGTCACCGCTAAAAGCGGGGCCTACCACAATACTGCATTAATAACTTAATTCATTATCTTCCAATAATCCACCCTTTTAGGATTGTATCCTTGCTGACTCAAACTACTGGGGTGAGGGTAACGTCACCTTCAAAAGAGGGGCCTACTACAATAACTAAGATAATCTCTTAATTATGTGCAAAAGTGCGGAAATAATCAAAGGTTATACTAGATACGAGTCGGAACCAAGTGATTCATCTTGTCTATCTGTTTTTATTTTTATTTTCAGCATTTTAGTTAGTTTTTATTTTTCTTAGTTTAAAACATTTTTCTAAACTTTTTATTTTGGTTAGACGTTGAGGATAAACCGGTATTAAAAGCTCTTGTGTCCTTGGACGACCTCGGTATCTTACCAACGCTATACTACACTCAACGATGGGTGCACTTGCCCATATGTGTGTTTAGTGTTAGTGAAATATCGTGTTTTATAAATTTAAAACTTGGCTAAAATAAGTGTTAAAAAGGGCTTAAAATATACACCTAATATATACGACACTTAAACGCGCATCAAGTTTTTGGCGCCGTTGCCGGGGACACAAGGATTTTAAGAAAGTTAGGAATCAACGGCCTAATCATTTTTTTTCCTTTTCTTTTTAATTTTTTAGGATTTTTCTTAGTTTTTCAGCTTCTGCAGAGCTCAGCACAGGCCGTGCCCGGTCAGACACGGGCCGTGCCCAGCGTCATCACTGGCAGTTTTTATTTTCTGAGTTACAGAGAGCTAAACACGGGGCCGTGTCGGTGCAACATGGGGTCGTGTCCAACTCCCAGTAACTGGGATACAGAAAACGATTACTGTACTTCTGACCACGGGCCGTGTTCACTGAGCACGGGGCCGTGGTGAACATTCTGACCAGCGTTCTTTTCTGTTTTTGTTGCAGGACTTGGAACCCAGGCGCCACATTTGAACCTCCTACGTAGTGCATGAGCTCCAGTTCTAGTAGAGACATAAAAGAACCCCTAGAAGAACCCGAGCGCTTTCTCAGAAAAAGACTAAAAGCTAAAAATCAAGAGAAAGCTTCGGGGGACCCACTTCCAATGGCGGACCAACGTACCCTCATGGATTACCTACGGCCCACCGTAGGCAATCTTGGCGCCGCTATCAATGCACCGAATGTCGAGGCCAACAACTTCGAACTTCGGCCGCATTTGATACAAATGCTCCAAAACTCCGCAACCTTCCACGGGCTTGCGGACGAGGATCCCCATCTACATATTACTAACTTCTTAGAAATATGTGATACCTTTCGGATCAATGGAGCATCAAATGACGCCATCCGCCTTCGAATGTTTCCATTTTCACTAAAAGACCAAGCTAAGGCTTGGCTTAACACCCTCCCAGTTGGATCGGTAAACACTTGGGATGAACTTGCCCAAAAGTTTCTATATAAGTATTTCCCTCCTGCTAAAACGGCTAAATTAATGACTGAAATTAATACATACTCACAAGAGGACGGGGAATCCTTATATGAAACTTGGGAAAGGTTCAAGGAGCTTTTAAGAAAGTGTCCTCATCACGGTCTAGCGGTGTGGCAACAAGTATCCACTTTCTACAATGGGTTGTTGCCACACACAAGACAAACACTTGATTCAAGCTCCGGGGGACTTTTAGGTAATTGTCGCCCGAATGAAATATATAATCAAATTGAGGAAATTGCTCAAACCAATTTTCAGTGGCACACTCCCCGAGGTAATAAACCTATTGCCCCGGGCGCCCATAAGGTTGATGAAAGCACCTCTTTACAAGCCCAAATCGAGGCCCTCTCTTCAAAAATAAAAAGGCTAGAAATGACAAAAACGGCCTCGGTTATGGCTTGTGAAGGGTGTGGTGGGTCACATGAAAATTGGAGTTGTATGAAAGAATTAGATGAACAAACAGAAACGGTAAACTACATGGATAATAGACCTAGGCCGTCGGGTCCTCCAACGGGTACCTACAACCAAGGATGGCGTAACCACCCAAATCTTGGTTGGAGAGACCCCGGCAATAGTAGTAACCAACAAAACCAACGAACTAATTTTCAACAACCGCAAAATTTCTCTCAACAACAAGGTGGAAGAGAAAGGCTTGAAGATACTGTATCTCGCCTCATCTCTGACACTGAAAAAAAAACTCGGATCGATTTCAACAATTGGAATCGAATTTCAGAAATCAACAAGCTAGCATTCAAAACGTTGAAAAACAATTAAATCAACTAGCTCAAAATTTCTCCGAGAGGCCACAAGGCGCGTTACCTAGTAATACCGAAACAAACCCGAAGGCACAAGTACATCTCATCACATTAAGAAATCGAACCGTGGGTCTCGAGGATGCTCCATTGCCGCCAAATGAAGGAAGCCATTCTAGCCAGCCTATGACTCCTCCTGCGCCAGAAAAGGCTTCTACACCAAATCAAGAGCCCACCAAGACTCCTCCAATTCCGTACCCCGGTAGGTTAAATCGTCAAAAGACCGATGAGCAATTCGCAAAGTTCGAAAGTTTACTAAAACAATTGCATGTTAATGTTCCTTTTATTGAGGTCCTAACCCAAATGCCTACATATGCAAAATTCATAAGGGATTTCCTCACTCACAAAAGGAAAATTGAATCATTGCAATTAGTTAACTTAGGCGAAGAATGCTCAGCTTTAGTACTCAACAAACTTCCACAAAAGAAAATCGACCCCGGGAGCTTCACAATCCCTTGCTCGATTGGGAAGTCCCCCGTCCAAAATGCTTTAGCCGATCTTGGGGCTAGCATCAACCTCATGCCCACATCAATGTTCAAGCGACTCGGCCTAGGAACAACAAGCCCTACAAAGATGAGCATACAACTCGCCGATAGGTCCGTCAAATTCCCACAAGGTGTCGCCGAAAATCTGCTAGTCAAGGTTGACAAATTCGTCTTTCCAACCGACTTTGTCATCCTAGACATGGAAGAAGACACCGATGTCCCTCTCATCCTCGGGAGGCCATTTCTAGCCACCGCCCAAGCATTGGTGGATATGAATGACGGAACTCTAACATTGAAGTTTGGGGATGAGGAAGTAAAATTTGAATGTGGAAAGCGAGTAGAGGAAGAAGATCCGGTCAACTACATGAAGGTCATAGACTCAAGCTTGGATGACGCTCTCCGACGGTGTAACATGGGATGCAATACATCCCACTTGGGTAACATATGACCAGGCTTTGGGTCTAGCCAAGGACCCTTATAAACGTGGCGCACCATGGAGGCATTCCACGGAACTATCCTTAGTTTAATTTAGATTAATTTTTATGCTTTCTAGTTAGTTTTAATTTTAATGAATAAAACACACTCATGGTGGTAAAGGATGAAAAAGGGAACGAGAAAAATGAACTCATGCACAAGAACAAGGCAAACCGACAATTCTCTCCAGTTCAGATGGTTCAACACGGGCCGTGCCCAACCAACACGGCCCCGTGCTGAACCACCTGCAGAAAAACGCCCAGTACAGGTACCTGGACACGGGCCGTGTTCATCCAACACGCCCCTGTGTCCAGACTTCTGCTCTTTTTATTTCAATTTTGTTACTGGCACTTGAACACGGGGCCGTGCCCAGATAACACGGGGCCGTGTTCAGTGCCCAGTAACACAAAATTTTGCTTTTTAAACACTATTTTACACATCTAATCAACCTAAAAATTTATTTTTGGGACACATTGAGGACAATGTGTAATTTAAGTGTGGGGGGGATGCTAAAACCTTGAATTTTGCAAGTCCTAAACACAAGCCTTACACAAAACTCTATTGGAACCGCTAATCACCCCAAATTTTTTTCAAAAATTTCATTTTTCTTACTTGTCTAAGTTAATTCGGGAAATTCAAGTTCTCAAAAAGGTTATATTTTTACAAGTTTACAACCGATAGCGTAGTGATAAAAAGAACCAACATAAGAAAATTATGAAAAAGCATGACAAACTTAGTTAAAATTTGATTATATATACTTGATCACATAAAAACCCATTCCCACAAAAGTGAGTTTTGAGCCTTTATTGAGCATACAATTACATATCATTAGATTAAATGCTTATTTTTCGTTTCTTGTGTGAATAGCCGCTTGGTTCTTACAACTCTAGAACTTGCCATGACGATACATTCCCGGTCCTTATCAACTTAAACCCGAGTAAGTAAATGATGGAGGCATTAGGACTAACCATTTTTATTTCTACACCATTATTTTTCTTTTTCTTTTACCACCTACCCAAAAAAAAAAAAAATCCCCCTAGTTAGCCCCTTTGAGCCTAAACCTTTTCATTTCATCACCCAAACCAAAAACCCTTTTACCCACCAAAACCTTTTTCATTTTTAACCCTTTGTTTTAGTAACAAGTTCGGTTTTTCGTATGAAAAAAAAATGTATTGATGATGAAGCAAAAAGAAAATAAACAAACAAGTTCATCAAAAATAACTTTGTTTGAATAAAAGCTTCATCAAAATAAAAAGTTGAAAAAATTGAAAGTCCTACGAAAACCGACACTTGTTACGCTTTTCGTTTTTTTTCTACTAACCACTAACCACTATCCCAACCACCTACCTTTAACCCAAGCCTAACCCTTAACCCATTATGTCCTCTTGATATTTACAAAGGTATAAAAGTTAAAAAGGAGGAGGATTGATTGCTTGGCAAGCCTATGGTAGGAATAAGTTCCATGCCGCTCTCGAGTGATTCACTAAAAATACACCTTCGGCCGAGTGTGAGTGATTTCTCCCGTGAGGTATGTGAACTTGTATATAAATAGAATTTTAAAAAGGCATGTTATGCCCAAATAAGTAATTTCTCCTATGAAACGTTCTAAATAAATCATTACGAATAGGATTGTAAATAAATAAAAATAAAACCCAAAAAGATCTTGGACATCCCGACACTCTACGACAAGCCCAAAACCTTCTCTTCTACCTATTCCATTTGGGAGTGTAAGCCACATATTAAAGAGTTTTGCTTGAGGACAAGCAAAAGTTCAAGTGTGGGGGTATTTGATGTGTGCAAAATGCAACATATAAATTACATCAATTAAGGCATAAAACTAACCCTTTTTAAGTACTAATATTGGAAAAAGAGTGTTTTTGTCTTCCTTTTGTATTTTCAGGATTAAATGAGCTCAAAAACACAAAAGAAGCAAAAAGACAGCTAAATCCAACATAAATACAAGGAAAGGAACATTAGTGGACTGCCCGACCCCTCAACGGCACCTTCCAAAGCAAAATAGAGAAGGCAGAAGTCTGAACACGCCCCGTGCTCAGCCAGCACGGGGCCGTGCCCAAGAAGCAGCAGAAAAGACAAACCTATAGAAGCTTCTATTGCCCACCACGGGGCGTGCCCAGCGGACACGGGGGCGTGTCGAAAGTACAGCTGGCGCATTAATTGTAATTGCGAATTACAATTAATGAGGAGAGAGAGTGTCAGACAGGCACGGGGCCGTGCCCAGCGGACACGGGGCCGTGCCCAGCTCTCTGTTCAGCCTATAAATAGGAGTGCTTGGATTCATTTCAACTCATCCCTTGGCACACCACCTCTCTCACACTTCATCCACCACCCACCACCACCATAACACCATCATCCACCACCATCATCCATTGTCCATCGTAGAGTGTGTGAGTCGTCTCGGGATCCAAGATTGATCGTAAGAGTTCTTGACAATCAAGGCCATGTTTGCCTAAGTCTCTTACATCACTTGGTGAAGACAAAGTGTCTAGTATAATACTTTTTATTTCTAATCTTTTGCACTTTTTATTTGGTTTTGTATTAATGACTTTAATAACTAGTTACTTATGTTGAAGGTGATCTTTCCTTATCGTTTGTCCGTGGTGTCTTGGCATTATTTTACTGTCTATATAAAATAAAGGATTTTCACCATTCATATCTCCACGGTCTATATGGAGGTATGTTGGCTACCTGGTCGGGGGTTAAGGGAACGGTTTGGTAAAGGTCTTGCCATTGTTCAGCGTTTAGAGGTCCTGCAATGGACCTGGGTCAAATTTAGCAGGACCTCCTTCAATGCTTCACGGTATTGGATGGCGGGGGTTCAAACTCTTTGACCCCCTCATAAGTTAACTACTATTAATACTATAACCCGGCTATTTAGGACTGTATCCCTGCTGACTCAGACTACTTAGCCGAGGGTAACGTCACCGCCAAAAGCGGGGCCTACCACAATACTGCATTAATAACTTAATTCATTATCTTCCAATAATCCACCCTTTTTGGATTGTATCCTTGCTGACTCAAACTACTGGGGTGAGGGTAACGTCACCTTCAAAAGAGGGGCCTACTACAATAACTAAGATAATCTCTTAATTATGTGCAAAAGTGCGGAAATAATCAAAGGTTATACTAGATACGAGTCGGAACCAAGTGATTCATCTTGTCTATCTGTTTTTATTTTTATTTTCAGCATTTTAGTTAGTTTTTATTTTTCTTAGTTTAAAACATTTTTCTAAACTTTTTATTTTGGTTAGACGTTGAGGATAAACCGGTATTAAAAGCTCTTGTGTCCTTGGACGACCTCGGTATCTTACCAACGCTATACTACACTCAACGATGGGTGCACTTGCCCATATGTGTGTTTAGTGTTAGTGAAATATCGTGTTTTATAAATTTAAAACTTGGCTAAAATAAGTGTTAAAAAGGGCTTAAAATATACACCTAATATATACGACACTTAAACGCGCATCAACCTCTATTTATAGTTTATGATTAGGGTTTCCCATAAACTAGGAGATAATCCTATGAGTTAGGGATTTGCATGATCTTCCCAAAATATTGGGGATTTGGTGTGAAGAATGGAACATTCTAGAATAAACGTGGTTGTGATTAATTATTTATAATAAAACAATAGGTGATGACCGGGTCGGGTTAGCCGGTCCGGGTCATACCTCGTCATGTCCCCCCAGTCCGAAGTTATTAAATGAAATTCATGAGATCGGACTAAGAAGAAGAAGAAAAAGTCAAAATACACCCTGGGCATATTTTTCTCAAGTGAGAGTACAACACTTTTTTGAAATCATCATTAGGATGACAGTTGTACATGCCCCGATTGCCACGCGTCACCATCTCGTTTGCGTTTCCTTTTGAATTTGAAAGGTTGTTTACTTTTTTCATAAATAGTTATCCCATTATGGGTTCGTATCATTTCACTTGTCTCTTTCATCGCCTACAATTTCTTGATTGTGTACCATGGCTTCGAAAACCGGTGAATCGTCCTCAGCACAAGCAAGTTCCGACGTTCTTTATTGCAAGTGGGGAACGATATCGTTCAATAACCTTCTTTAAGAATATGACATTAAGCCGGAATGGAATCCGGTGTTGCCATCGGGCAAAGATACGGTGTTTCCCTTGAAGCAGGGGAAAATCACTCTGTTCAGTGATTTTTTCAAATTCTGCAATTTCCGGCTTCTCATCACCAAGTTCTGTAAGTCCGTTCTTAACGAATATCAGATTCACATTTCTCAGTTTCATCCTCTTGGATTGGTGAAACTCCATCACTTCGAGTTTTCCTGTTTAGCGTTGGGTCATATCCCTGAGATCTTGGTTTTTAGGGCGTTTTTCATTCTTGTTTGGAAATCTCCCTTTTTCACCTTCGATCGACGAGACATCATTGTTTCTTGTCTGAGAAGTGTCCCTACAAGCTCCATGGATAAAGATTGGAAGAAGAAATTCTTCTACATAGATGCTGGCGTCATCCCCGGGGAGATGCACTGGAGGGAGATGGGCCCTAAGGTGAAGTTTAAGGATGACGGTCCCCCTGCTGATGCATACATAGAGAGTGCCTTGTTCAAGAGGCTTAGCCAGCGCCCCTCGGAGTGTCAGGTGATTCATGAGGTGCACTTGTGCTAGTTGGGATGAGTTTGTTGTGGCGTGATAGCCAGTTGTACCCCTCCTTTCAGAGGTTCGATAATGGTAAGTACCCATTTTGTTGTTATCATGTAAGCGATGTTCAATCTGACTATTGATTGTTTGGGTGAAAACAGGTGAGTGGTCTTTATTTGACTTTGTGGATCTTCCCCGGCATGCTGCCTTAAGACCCGCGGACCGCATGGTTGGGGAGCAGGAAGCGAGTGTGCTGAAGATTCATATTGAGCATTTCCTTCTTCCTGCCATCACGGTGGATTCATCTGCTCAAGTTGCTAATCCTCCCCCCTGTAGTGGGAGTGAAGCATCCCTTGGAGGGACGAAGAAAATAACTCGTATAAAGATAACCGGGAAGAAAAGTGCCACCATTGAGGTGACCACTTCGCCCGTGGCGGCTAGTGTGCCTACGGCCCCAGAGGGTGTGGTTGTGACTTCCGCCCCTGCTGTTGTGAGCCCCCACCATGCGCCTAAGAGGCGTAGGATGATACCGTCTTTATCAACTTTTCAAGCAACCAAAACTGCCCAATTATTACACGCTGGTATGTGATTGTGCTTGTCTATGTAGGACCCTGTTTCTTCGTTTGTTTTCTAAATGTTTGCCTTGATACAGATGCTCTTGCCGGAGCCCAGGTTGAAGGTGGATCCTCAATGCCTTTGACTTCTGGGGAAATTGCTACTTTCGCCATCGGCGGTCAGAGTGTTTCCTTTGCTGATCTTATATCTCAGGCAAGTGTGCTCCCCGTTAGCTCTTCTATGCCGCCACCCCTGTTCACTGCATCCGTTGTGATCACAACCAGTCCTGTTTCAACACCATTGTTTTCGAGCTCCACCCCCGCGTCGATGTTTGATTCTCCAATCGGTGATTTCCCTGTGTCTGGAAAAGAGATACCTACTACCTTGGCCGGGGGTGAGTCAACAAGTGCGAAAGAAACGACTGTTAGTGACACTGGGGGATCCAGTGGTAACTTTACTGATAATGGGGCATGTTTATTCAACGATCTTTATCTTCCCACTATGTGCTGGGATCCGACTGCCCAGGATAAACGTTATCAGCCCAAGTGGAAGATTGCAGAATCGTCTAGGCTTGTTTTCCCCCTAGTTATGCATCACTGGGTTGAGCGGGCATATCTGCCTGCTGAGTCTTCTTATGTTGAGGGGCTGGATAATGAGCATCTGATGAACACAACCATGGTGGATGCTGTTAGTGGCCCTAGGAGACTGGCTGAGATCAGGCGTCGGTGGATGCACGACAATAATGAGCTACGCCAAGTGCGGATGACCATTCAGGAGCTGGTGGATGAAAAGAGCCGTTTAGAAAGTCAACTTCTGGCTTCCGGTGTCAGGGAGAGCCGGTTCTTGTTAGAGAAAAATAAAGCTGAAGACGATCTGAAACGGGTAACTTCCAATCTTGCTGAAGAGCGGGTAGCCTGGGACCTCGATATAGCGGAAAAAGAGCGTATTATATCCCGTGCTAAAACCGTTCAAGAGGAGTTAGAACGCAAGGCTATTAACGAAGCCCGAAAGGTGAGATCTGAGTTATCTGCCGAGGTGGAAAAATATCGTATTGACACCGATTTTGTTTATCAGGTTCAGGAGAGATACCAGGGTTTGACCCTTGAGCTAGAGGCGACTGAGGCCAAGGCCCGGGCCAAACAGGTTGAGCTCGAGGAGCGCGAAGAAAAACTTAGAGAGCTTCAACAAATGTGTGACGCCCTTGTCTATGAAAAGAACCAACTTCTTCAAAACTCTTCCGCCCCGTAGGTGCGTCTTAAAGAGACGGAAAATGCTTTGGACCAATCCGATGCTGAGGTGGATAGCTTAACCAGCCGTTTGGCTGGTCTGCATGGTGACAGGAACTGGCTGATATCCCAAGGCTTAGTTGGTGCTTTTGAGTACTTACGCCAGTCTAAGCCCTTTGTTGCCCTCCTGGATCGTCTTTCCACCGCTGCTTACAAATCAGGCCAGCAAGATGGCATTTATGAAGGTTATGTCAGCTGACATCAAACGAATAAGGTTACCCCTGAATTCCGAGAGCAGGGAGGCAAGCTAACAGCGGATATGGCTGATGCACTGGAGGCTGTTTACAACGATCCGCTGCCGGCGTATGCTGATTTAACCAACAAAGTGGCCGAAGATGGCGTGGAATCGCTACGCCGTATGCTGGACGTGGCAGATGAGTCAGGAGAGTAATAGGTGTTTTCTTGTTTGCTTTTTGTACTGTTCCTTAGATATTTTGTAAAAACTATATTTTGTTGGGGTGCGTGTGAGCACATGATGTTTGTCAGGAACAATTAATGAAATCTATAATTACGGTAGCGTCGCCGTTTTCAAAAGGTGGCGATTAGACATATAATCATGACTTCTTATTAATTTTGCTGTCGTCATGACTATCAGCTTTTTTTTCCCTTTATATATTGACCCTTTCTTTTTACAAAATTTGGTAAGTGTAAAATGAGTCGAAAATACCGTCTTCGGAAAGTTTCTGACATTTTACAGACCCTTGACGTTGCTGAAGCCAAGGTTCATCTTCGGGATAAAGTGTCGGATACAACAACGGAGTGTGGGGAGTTTGATATGTTCAACTCTGTAACACCTCGTAAACTCGTGTCCATTTATGTGTTGACATGTCTCCCTAATCCTAATTAAGTCAAACGTTGACTAGGAGGGACTATTATTGCCAAACGATGAAAAATTTGAATATGCAAGGACTAAAAGTGTCAACATGCTTAAACTAAGCCTCTGAGTGGCCTTATATGGTCTTTGTATTCTTTTAATAAACCAATTGTTGGATAAACTAAACTGTTTGCAATATAATTCAAAAAAATTGTGCATCGAAGGGTTAAAAGTGTCAACATGTTAATACTTACCTCTGAGTGACCTTTTAACGAACTGGGTGCTTCATAATATTCGTTCATACTCTCGGGAATGTCTATGTTGGCCGTTTAGGGCTTTGATGTCGTTAAACGATATTACGCACAACTTTGTGCGTTAAAGGGATTAAAAGTGTCAACGAGAGAAACTAGAGTATTCGGGTGATCTTTTAACGAACCCGAAGCTTAATAGTGTTTGTTATACTCCCATGAATACCCAAAATATAACTTGAAGGGCCAAAAGTGCTGAAAAGGAATGATATTATGGAGTTATAAGGTTAAGGGGTCATTCATGTCAAAAATTAAAATAGTTTTGCTGATCTGGATGAGAGTCGCGGGCCGCGACCTTCCCCCCTGAATTACTACACGGGCTGCCAGAGCCCTATCTGGGTAGAAAAACTTGACAGTTTCCCTTCTTATTCCTTGCAGCCCACATATACCACCTATACACACATAATTCGAATCTATGGGCTCTTAAATGGTTTTAAAACCCGGTTTACACATGTCATGATCCTAGTAATACTTGGAGAACACATAATACACTTGTTGATCATCCAAGGACTCACCAAACACTCTAAATAGGTGTTAAGTTCAACCATTTCATTTGCACCTATTCTTCATTCCCTCTAATCTCTCATATTGGGAGCTCCTGAGCTTTTTGGAGCATACCATTGAGTTCTCTTCAGTCCTTAGGACACTTGTAAGTGTTCCTTTCGTGGCTAGTTATTTTATTTGGCTCTTAAAGCAAAAAAGTCAAGCGTTTACGATAAAACGCTTTGACTTTTAGTTAGACCTTAAACGGTCAAGCCATTGTTCATAACGAACATGGCTACGTGATCGTAATTAGGTAGGTGTTAATCCCTCAAAAGGGCACCTCCTAAGAATCACGTTTGCTTGGTCAATTGACGAGTCAAAGTAATAATAATTTAAAAAGTCAACGGGTCAGATTTTTAAAATAATTGCGATATGAGTTTAGAAGTGTTCTAAAATATGTTTTATCACTCAACCGGTTACCCGTCATCGCTTATACGCGTATGGTTAGACTTACGTAACTAGTTTACATAAGTTTACCGAGAAGGGTTTAACCTTATCATTTTGATCTCAAAATCCAGAATGTACTTTGTTTACCCATTTCATACAAGTCCTAGTGCTTGTTGGGTTTAAACCACATTCTATTCGGTATACGCTTAATCTAGCGAACCTATTCTTAAGTATCGGGTCATATCTAAAGGAACTACCTTTGACCCGTATACATTCTGACAGATAATAAACCTGTTCATTCCAGACTATAGTACCCCCCAAATAATCGGACTTGGGTCAATAATATTTAGACTTGCGGCTTTTTGCCAAATATAGTCTTGTTGATTGGAAGCTAGCAAAAAGGTAAATACTCTTGACTTATTTTAGTGGAAACTTGGGATGGCAAATATGCCTCTTGGGACGGTTATTACACAAGTAAGTCGCCTATGATTGCGCAAAAGTGTATGAATACGGTTTTATTCCATTTACTTGATAATTACTGTTATTGGGGGTTATTGATACCATGTCCAGACAACCCAATGGGTTAATCAAGTGTATAATTTTGTAACAAGAATAATCCCAAGATATATTTAAAAAATCACCTACAGGTTATCTATATGTATAAAACTCTTTTTGAAAAACTATTTTCCAAAGATTCAGTTAATTGTATTTACCAGCTTTGGCTGACGTATTTTCAAAAGATTGAACAGCATGTACCGAACCCTATTATAGGCTGGGATTATGGGTCGGCTAGAATGAAGGCTAAGGAATTTGCACTCCTGAAGCATAAGGCCTATGATGTCTAAAGCTCTGTTTATTTGGATCGTGCCGGTGGGCTTGTATCGAACGCTTGTAATACTTTTATATATTCAAGTTTTATTTAATAATTTCAATCCAATACTTCCACTGCATAATATTTTATTGTGATAACTGTTATCCAACCGTCACGATTGTACCCATCCGGGCCCACCGAAAATCGGGGTGTGACAGGTTGGTATCAAAGCTACAGTTTGAGTGAATTAGACACTAGCCTTTAGTGTGTAATCTCAAATATCACAAATGCAGATTCCTTTAAAAACTCCGAGTCTAGACCTGAACATAAGACTACTCTTGACTATATAGTAGTTATTGATTTTATACCGCCAAGATGGCTCGGACCAAATGAAGAAACTATAATGGGTCACGGACTCGAGGATCTCTACCATTGAGTAGTTTGAAGTTCCATATGGTAAACTATACATGTTTTGGAGACAATGACTCCGACACAAGGATGCTAAACCTCATCACCTGATGATATATCTTTTGATATTCTTGTGATATCCTAATATCATGTATCTAAAGTCTATCATATTTGATAGACATTCCGGTGATATCTCACCAGCTGATTCAAACAACAACAACTCTGGAAAGCCGTAACGTGGCAAGAATGGTCGTGCACCTTTGCACCAAAATTTCTATTCTTTGATTCAAATGTTCTCTCATTTTAGAGAATAAGCATAAAAAGGAATCACTTTTTCTGATTCATGATTAAAGCATAAAATCTCGAGTCTTGGAACTCGATTATTCAAACCCATCTGGGTATATTATATTATATATAAATTCGGCAAATCTCGCTAGCAATTTCTCCAACTGGAGTGCGACAATGATTTTTATTTCATTGATTTTTAACAACTACGAATGCCAAACTTAGTTTGATGGAAGCACCATATGATAATTGGCAGTATCTTAGTGTGTCCCATAGATTGCTTTCATGCCTGGCCAGTATGACGATTTAATGCATGGAACCACTAAGATCTCCCAAGGATCATATTGTACTGATATCGGCTAATAGTAAGCATCTAATATATTTTGGCGATATTACTGCCATAAGAAGAATCATTGATTTTATGGACCCTATTTTATGATTTTTCCTTCTAATAATATGAAGGTCATATTTACTGCTCCTGCCTTATCAAACAGATCTCTTGATTGCACAATAGACGAAGGCTAAAAAGCACGCGTTCCCACCATGAGTGGTTGAAATAGTGCAAGATGTTCGTCCAAATATGAGACGACATATCCCCATGTCTCCCGATAAAGGAGAGGGGTATATATTTAAACGGTGTACTTTATTAAGCCGTACCACATACAGTGTACTTTATTGAGCTGTATTATATACGCTTTACTTTATTGAGGCGTATCCCCATGTCTCCCGATAAAGGAGAGGGGTATATAATTAAACGGTGTACTTTATTGAGCCGTACCATATACAGTGTACTTTATTGAGCTGTATTATATACGCTGTACTTTATTGAGGCGTATCCCCATGTCTCCCGATAAAGGAGAGGGGTATATATTTAAACGGTGTACTTTATTGAGCTGTACCATATACAGTGTACTTTATTGAGCTATATTATATACGCTGTACTTTATTGAGGCGTATCCCCATGTCTCCCAATAAAGGAGAGGGGTATATATTTAAACGGTGTACTTTATTGAGTCGTATCATATACACTATACTATATTGAGGTGTATACCAAATCTCCAATTGAGGAGAAGTGCATATAATTAAAACATCAAATGAGACGTGTCCTGGAAACTCCAACTGAGGAGAAGGACTTAAAGTGCCAACTCTATTGGGTGAAGACAATTAGTCGAAAAACCGCTAGCAATCAAGCAAGTAAATTTCCTTTAAATATTACTCGGTCTACTAGTTCTTACGTAATTAAGACTAGTAAATAAGACCATGATAAAAGACTCTGTCTTAAATTTTCCCACCAATGGTAGTGGTTGAAAAGGTGATAGAAGTGGAAAACTGATTCCCTCACACCAATATAATCTTAAAAAACTTTAAGTGATTCTTGTCCAGCGAGAGGACGACACTTATCCTAGATCTCCAATTAATTTCTGAATGAGTGGAAAGGAGATAGAGATTTCATCCATCTATGCGATGCTAATCTTCTCCGAATCTCCCTATAAGGAGAAGGGGAAAATTTTTTAAAAGTGTACTTTACTGAGCCGTACCGTATACAGTGTACTTTATTGAGCTGTATCATATATGTTGTACTATATTGAGGCGTATCCCCGAATCTCCCCATAAGGAGAAAGGCATATATTTAAACGGTGACTGTATCGAGCCGTATCATATACGCTGACTGTATTAAGGCGTATTCTAAAATCTCCCAATACGGAGAGGGACTTATATTTAAACGTCAACTGCGACGTATTCCCAAATCTCCCAATACGGAGAGGGACTTATATTTTCAACGTCAACTGAGACGCATCTCCAAATGAGGAGAAGAATTTATATCCAATACGTTGACTGAAACGTATCATTAAAATCTCCAACTAAATTTCCAACTACGTGGAAAGGAGAAAGCTCCCGTCCAACTTCGTGATGATATCCGTTCCAAATCTCCAACTAATCCCAACTGTGTGAAAGGAGAGGAACCATATAAATACGTTGGCTGAAACGTATCACTAAATCTTCAATAAATTCCCAATTGCGTGGAAAGAAGAAAATCTTCGTCAACTTTGTGAAGATACTCGTTCCAAATCTCCATCAATTCTCAACTATGTGGAAGGAGAGGAATCATAATACTGCTTTGTCAGTCAATATAAGGACAGTTGTGACCTTATGGTTCCCTGTCCATGGTTGTGAGCTATGCTCAAGCCTCATAGTCTATATGATGAATGCGATCATGACTAATATCATCTAATACGATGATCATATTATTTGATATCTTTAGTGATGCTTTGCCTACGGGCTATAACATATTGTCCATTTGAGACAATGACATTGCGATCTTTATGATCCCTGTCCAAGGTAGTGAGCTATGCTCAAGCCTAATAGTCTATATGATCAATGCGATCATGATTAAGATCATCAATATGATGATTGAATTTAACATCCTTAATGATGTTTTGCCTACGGGCTATATTATATTGTCCAATTGTGACAAAGACAATTGTAATCTTTTATGATTCCTTGCCCAAGGGGGTGAGCTATGCTCAAATCTCATAATCTATATGATCAGTGTGATCCTGACTAATATCATCAGTATGATGATGATCATAATATTAACATCCCTAGTGATGAAGTGCCTACGGGCTATACTTTACTCTATTGTCGATAAGACAACAATGGTGGTGACCTTTATGGTCCCCCTGTTCAAACTGGTGGGTTATACCCAAACCTAATAGTCTATATGATCAACGCGATCATGACTAATATCATCAACTTGATAATCATAGTTAGTGTCTCTAGTGATATTTCGCCTACGGGCTACATTATATTTCCATTAAGACAAGGACAGATGTGACCGTTATGGTTCCCTGTCCAAGGTGGAGGGCTATGCAAAAGCCTGACCGCCTATATGAACAAATGCGATAATGACTGATATCATCAATACGATGACCATTAGTTTAACATCCTTTGTGATGTTAATCGAATTACCTACGGGCCATATTATATCGTCAATTGTGAAGGCGATAGTGGTCTACGACCCCTTATTCAAAGGTAAAGAACTATGTTCAAACCTTAAAGCCCTTTGATCAAATGAGATCGTGGCATATATATATATCTTAAAATGTTCTTCATAACAAGGCTTTAGTGCCATATCATTCAATGTCCTTCGTGACGAGGCCTTTGTGCCATATATTTCACAATCTTGTGACAGGCCCTTGTGCTATGTCTTTCACGTCTTCCGTGACAAGCCAAGTGCTATGTTTAAATGTCCTTCATGACAAGCCAATGTGCAATATTTAAATGTCCTTCGTGGCAAGCTAATGTGCTATATTTAAATATCCCTTATGACAAGCCGATGAGTTATACGGCTAAAGTCCATTACCATTTGTGGTAAGCAGGGCTAGTGAAATTGATATATAAACATATAGATCCATAAGATCTAATGCAAATAAATTTCTTTGCTATTTAGTTCTCGAAGAATTACTGATGGCTTTATTATCTTTCAGATAAGCTTATGGCGAGCCTGAGTATTGGCAAAGCAAGTAAGAAAAACGGTGGTGACAATTTAGAGCACCAGAACCGTAATGACGAAGAGAATCGTCTTCGATCCATAGTTGCCGATGAAGTCAGTAAAGCCCTGGCTGGATTTATGGCCACATTTAAAGGGCCAGAGCCATCAATACAGAAAGAGAACTCCGTTACTAAACCCCATTCTAATACTCATAAGACTGAAGAGTCTCAATTCTCCTCAACTAAAAGTGAGCAGAATAACAAGATTATCAAGAAAGCTGGGTCTCATTACTCTAAGAAGGGGTGTACCTACAAATACTTTGTTTCATGTAAACCCCGTGACTTTACGGGTGAGATCGGAGCAATCGATGCTCTGAAATGGCTGGATGAAATGGAAACCGTTGTTGATATAAGCGGTTGTGCAGCCAAGGACCTTGTTAAATACGTGTCCCAATCCTTCAAGGAGGATGCTCTGACTTGGTGCCAGGCACTGATCCAATCCACCTGCAAGGTTGAAATGTACAACCTTAGTTGGTCCAAGTTCGCGGAACTGATCCGCGAGACTTATTGCCCACCTCACGAGGTGGAGAAAGTTGAAACTGACTTTCTAAAGCTGACCATGAAAGGCCTCGAGTGTCGAGCCTATTTATCTGAATACAACTCCTTATCAAGACTCATGCCATATTTAATTACCCCCGAGTCTAAGCGCATTGCACGGTTTATTGGAGGCCTCACTCCAGAAATCAAGGGGATGGTTAAATCCTCCAAACCTGCAACTTTTAAATCCGCTGTGGATCTGGCTCTATCTTTCACTGAAGATGAAATAAGAGCAAGGGCGATTAAGGCCGAGGAGGATCACAAGCAAAAGCGTGATGATACCCCAAGTAAAGATTTCAAAAAGGGTAAGACTGGTTCGAATTATAACCAGTCCAAGCCGAATGAGGCAAAACCCAAATGTAAAACCTGCGGGAAGTAACACTTCGGAAAATGTTTCGGTGAGCAGACCAAGGGATGTGGCATCTGTAAGGAGATGGACCACAAGTCTCATGAACGCAAAACTTTGAAAGACGCCACCTGCTATGGATGTGGCGAGAAAGGGCATATAAAGACCCGCTGCCCAAAGAGGGCGACTGACGGGAAGAACAAGGCCACTGATGGCCAGAAAGGCAATGATTGCTACAGCAGAAACAGTTCAAGACAAATCTTTACGTATCTGTTTCTCGCAAACGTTTTATTTATTAGAAACTTGTTTTAAACTCTGGAGCTAGTTAAAGCTTCGTCGATTGTTAATTCAATAAAATTTTAAATCTGCCTTTTCAAGGCTTAAATATTATTTATAAATCAAGTGGCCAATTTAGATGGTTTCACATATGATATATCTTTCTCGAATCAATTTGTCTTTGGTAATCTCTTATCTATAAATCCTGCAGGATTCGATATGTTCTTAAGACAAGGATTGGTTAGTCCAAAAACCAAATCCACTGTGTCTGCAATAAGAAACTTATCAAAATTAAAATCCCTATCTGGTGATATATTCACCATCCGTGGAAGATCAACACTATGGATTGCCCGAGGAAGCTTTTATGCTTGAGGCATCCAAGTGATTGAAAGAAGGATGTGTCATCTACATGACACAAGTAACTTTTTGATGAATTATAATCGAAAGCTGAAGACCTTTGTGTGGATGAACATGAGAAGTCCATAGCCACCCAGGAAGCATAATGCTTAGAATGTTCGCAAGTGAGTCGAACATAGTAGACCATTTTGTCTACACCATTGAATTGGAAATCCCATAAAGAATTGAGAAACGGTGACAACGAATCTGATCTCCCAGTTACCTAGAATAAATAGCGGCAATGACGCTATGTAATTCATGATCGTCAAACCTACTAATTCGACGCTTCTTGTCAATTAAGGAAAATTCTTGAATTCCGACAAGTTAAGCTATGTAAAGACAACATCGAATCTCCTTATGAAGCATCGTTGTCTAAAAGTATCGAATTATGATACTCAATATATTCTAATTCCTGGAAAATTTCTGCAAAATGCTCAATTGATAAGCACTTGTCATGTTCCGTCATGACATTCAAACATGAGATTAAGGTTTATTGAAGAACCTTGTCCATTATGGACCATGGAATTTAAAAGTCCCAAGTTTACCTCGTAAATGTGAATGGGATTCCCATCGTGGCCCAGGATACTCTTGAGAGATTGAAACCTCCTACTATACGAAATTGACCGTATTGCTCTGAGTAAATCTCAAGGTCGAGATTTCTTTTAAGGGGGTGAGGATGTAACACCACGTAAACTCGTGTCCATTTATGTGTTGACACGTGTCCCTAATCCTAATTAAGTCAAATGTTGACTAGGAGGGACTATTATTGCCAAACGATGAAAACTTTGAATATGCAAGGACTAAAAGTGTCAACATGCTTAAACTAAGCCTCTGAGTGGCCTTATACGGTCTTTGTATTCTTTTAAAAAACCACTTGTTGGATAAACTAAACCGTTTGTAATATAATTCAAAAAAATTATGCATCGAAGGGTTAAAAGTGTCAACATGTTAATACTTACCTCTGAGTGACCTTTTAACGAACCGGGTGCTTCATAATATTCGTTCATACTCTCGGGAATGTCTATGTTGGCCGTTTAGGGCTTTGATGCCGTTAAACGATATTACGCACAACTTTGTGCGTTAAAGGGGTTAAAAGTGTCAACAAGAGAAACTAGAGTATTCGGGTGATCTTTTAACGAACCCGAAGCTTAACGGTGTTTGTTATACTCCCATGAATACCCAAAATATAACTTGAAGGGCCATAAGTGCTGAAAGGAAAGGTATTATGGAGTTATAAGGTTAATGGGTCATTCATGTCAAAAATTAAAATAGTTTTGCTGATCTGGGTGAGAGTCGCGGGCCACGACCTTCCCCCCCTAAATTACTACGCGGGCTGCGATAGCCCTATCTGGGCAGAAAAACTTGACAACTGCCCTTCTTCTTCCTTGCAGCCCACACATACCACCTATACACACATAATTCGAATCTATGGGCTCTTAAATGGTTTTAAAACCTGGTTTACACATGTCATGATCCTAGTAATACTTGGAGAACACACAATACACTTGTTGATCATCCAAGGACTCACCAAACACGATAAATAGGTGTTAAGTTCAACCATTTCATTTGCACCTATTCTTCATTCCCTCTAATCTCTCATATTGGGAGCTCCTGAGCTTTTTGGAGCATACCATTGATTTCTCTTCAGTCCTTAGGACACTTGTAAGTGTTCCTTTCGTGGCTAGTTATTTTATTTGGCTCTTAAAGCCAAAAAGTCAAGCGTTTACTATAAAACGCTTTGACTTTTAGTTAGACCTTAAATGGTCAAGCCATTGTTTGTAACGAACATGGCTACGTGATCGTAATTAGGTAGGTGTTAATCCCTCAAAAGGGCACCTCCTAAGAATCAC
The DNA here is from genome assembly GCA_030545235.1 of Helianthus tuberosus. Taxonomy (NCBI): domain Eukaryota; kingdom Viridiplantae; phylum Streptophyta; class Magnoliopsida; order Asterales; family Asteraceae; genus Helianthus; species Helianthus tuberosus. Next base: position 114,123,679 of record CM060442.1, read on the forward strand.
GTTTGCTTGGTCAATTGACGAGTCAAAGTAATAATAATTTAAAAAGTCAACGGGTCAGATTTTTAAAATAATTACGATATGAGTTTACAAGTGTTCTAAAATATGTTTTATCACTTAAACAACTTGGTAATAATTATTAGAACATGGTAAACATGTTCGACTCGTCAATTACCGTTTTAGGGTCGGTTCGACTTCTACGTTGACTTTTGGTTATAAACCGTATTAGACTAGTATGCTACTGATTTTAGGTTCCGTTATGATCGTAATATAATGTAGTATAATCCTATAAGGTTATATTACACGATTGGACTAGGAATCTGAGTTTTATGCAAGTTTCCGTATTTATGCCATAGTTTGACCTTTATGCCCTTTTTTAGCAAAAATAAGGTTTTAGTCACAAATAAGCTTGCAAATGATTTAAGTACTGATATGTTAACATGTTTAACATATTTTGATGTTTATAATCTGGTCATAAACTGAGTTTACGCATATAATCGTAAACTATGCTTTTAAAAGGACTAAAATGCCCTTTTAAGTCTAAAATGAGTTTTAAACATAATTTTAGCATAAACCTCATTACCTACTGATATCATATGACAATTAGGATTGTTTGGGATGCTAAGTCAGGTTGTAAACTGAGTTTAACTTCAGTTTCGTATATAATGCCGATAAATGACAATAATGCCCTTATGGCACGTAAAATGCGTTTTAAGCACAATATTCAAACCAAACCTTTTGCTTACTGATTTGTTATGACAAATAAAATATTTTAACTATTCAAAACTGGTCATAACATCAGATTTCATAAATCTTTGCATAAATCGACATTTAACGACATTAACGCCGTGTAGGCGCGTAGTATGGTTTTAAACCATATGTATGAACCAAGATTTTTTACCTACTGATTTTATAAACCATTTTAAATGTTTTTACAGTAGGTATAATTCATGAACTCAGAATCCCAAACAAAGTCTCAAAACTATGTGGGAAATGACCAAAATGCCCCTACGGTGCATAGTTTGGTCATAAAGCATAAACCACACATATATTTGATATCCTACTGATATGATATCATAATTTAAACATTTTTACAGAATTTTTATGACCATGTCATCAGTTTACTTGCAAGCTCCTTTTATAAGTTGTAAAATTACCAAAATGCCCTTATGAGGTAAAATTTGATTTTAAAACCTTAACGTGCATACAAGTTGATATCCTACTGATATTATAACTTGGTTAAAGTGTATTGGCATATGGAACTTGTTCATGACTCAACCGGTTACCCGTCATCACTTATACGCGTATGGTTAGACATACGTAACTAGTTTACATAAGTTTACCGAGAAGGGTTTAACCTTATCATTTTGATCTCAAAATCTAGAATGTACTTTGTTTACCCATATTATACAAGTCCTAGTACTTGTTGGGTTTAAACCACATTCTATTCGGTATACGCTTAATCTAGCGAACCTATTCTTAAGTATCGGGTCATATCTAAAGGAACTACCTTTGACCCGTATACATTCTGACAGATAATAAATCTGTTCATTCTAGACTATAGTACCCCCCAGATAATCGGACTTGGGTCAATAATACTTAGACTTGCGGCTTTTTGCCAAATATAGTCTTGTTGATTGGAAGCTAGCAAAAAGGTAAATACTCTTGACTTATTTTAGTGTAAACTTGGGATGGAAAATATGCATCTTGGGACGGTTATTACACAAGTAAGTCGCCTATGATTGCGCAAAAGTGTATGAATACGGTTTTATTCCGTTCACTTGATAATTACTGTTATTGGGGGTTATTGATACCATGTCCGGACAACCCAATGGGTTAATCAAGTGTATAATTTCGTAACAAGAATAATCCCAAGATATATTTCAAAGATCACCTACGGGTTATCTATATGTATAAAACTCTTTTTGAAAAACTATTTTCCAAAGAGTCAGTTAATTGTATTTACCAGCTTTGGCTGACGTATTTTCAAAAGATTGAACAGCAGGTACCGAACCTTATTATAAGCTGGGATTATGGGTCGGGTAGAATGAAGGCTAAGGAATTTGCACTCCTAAAGCTTAAGGCCTATGATGTCTAAAGCTCTGTTTATTTGGATACTGCCTGTGGGCTTGTATCGAACGCTTGTAATACTTTTATACATTCAAGCTTTATTTAATAATTTCAATCCAATATTTCCGCTGCATAATATTTTATTGTGATAACTGTTATCCAACCGTCACGATTGTACCCATCCGGGTCCACCGGAAATCGGGGTGTGACAAACTCCCTCAACACTGTACCGTGCATGAATTTGTCCGGCAAGGGTATCAAGGATGATGGCCCTTCCGTTGCCGGAATCGATGCTGATGCAGGTGTTGTGCCCTTGACAGCAGACACCCTAATGCAAGCGTTTCCACCTGAGCAACTACGTCGATGTAGAAGGCTATTCGAACGACGTCAAAGTGGTCATCGATGTATAAACCCGGTTGGTGCTCGGAGGATGACAGCTTCTCCGGCTGGTGAGGGGAATGATGACAGCTTGATCATCGATCCTCACCCCTTGGAGTGGTACGGTGAAGCATTAAACACCCCTGCAGAAGTGTTAGCGATGTTCCCCGACTTGTAATTTAGTAGAACATGTTCGTTTTTTGGTATTCCCGTATGTTGGTTTTTGACAACAAGGACAAGTACTTGGTTTTGTTCAATAGTTGTATGTATTTATTACCAAAATACCTATCTTTTGTATTGGTTGATGTATCTATTACCAAGATACCCACTTTTAGCGCTGTTTAATTTGATCATATGACTTTGTTATTATGAAAAAATATTTCATGTCAGAGTTATTTTTTACCGTGATATGCAGTTCAAATGCGGTGGTAATATTTTGTACCGTAATATGCAGTTTAAATGCGGTGGTAATATTTTGTGTGCATGTAGATGACAAAAGAATATAAAAGAAAACTTTTTTAATCAATAACTGATAAAAGAAAGAGACGTCGTATATGATGAATTACACTTGTAAAAGAAAAGATTGTCTATTCCGCCGTTAGGGGCGGAAGTCTACATATAACACTTCTTTAATTGAGCAGCGTTCCAGCTGCATGGGACCGTTGTACCATCAAGTCTGGATAGGCGGTATGCTCCCTTGCCTAAATCCTCTTGGACGATGTAAGGACCTTCCCAGTTGGGCCCCAGCTTGCATGTGGGTTCCGCCCTACTTGCCTCATTATCTCGCATGACATAATCCCCCTCCTTGAAGGTTTGCTTAGCCACCCGCTGATTATAATATTTCTCTAAGGCTTTGTTGTACTTTGCTTCACTGATGGCGGCTGCTTCACGTCGTTCTTCCAGCAGATCCAGGCCTTCCCGCAAGAGCCTATCATTATCATCATCAGTTGTTAGGCGTCTTAGAGAAGGTAGCCCTACCTCTGCCGGTATCACTGCCTCCGCGCCATAAGTAAGGCTAAACGGGGTTTCATTGTTGCTTGTCTTGGGCATAGTTCGGTGTGCCCAGAGGACATTTGGCAATTCTTCCACCCAAGAACTTCCCTCATGGCCTAGCCTTCTTTTGATCTCGTCCAGCAGACTTCTGTTTGCCCTTTCCACTTGACCCTTTCCTTGTGGATGTGCAACCGACGTGAAAATTTGTTGGATCTGCAGCTCTGCACACCAGTCTTGTAGGACTTTGTCTATGAACTGTGTTCCGTTGTCACTTACAAGGTATAACGGGTGTCCGAATCGGCAGAAAACGTGTTCCCATAGAAATTTTTTTGCGTTTTCTACAGTTATCTTGGCCAATGGTTTTGCCTTGACCCACTTAGTAAAATATTTGATCACTACAATCAAGTACTTTGGCTTTCCAGGGGCCAGCGGGAATGGTCCCACGATGTCTATCGCCCATTTTTGAAAAGGCCATGCCGCCGTCACGGGGATTAGGTTGTTCTTGGGGCGGAGTGTTTGTGGAGCATATTTCTGAAAATTGCGGCATCTTCTGAGTTCAACTACCGCGTCTTCATGCATCCCAGGCCAGTAGTACCCGGCGCTGTGAATTTTAGCAACGATCGCCGGGGGACCGGCGTGAATACCACATATGCCGGCGTGTATCTCTTTGATTAGGTACGTGTCTTTTGAAGGGGACACACATCGTAATAGCGGTCCCAAGTACGATTTCCTGTATAAGACACCATTTTACACTTCTTATTGTAAAGGCTTCGTTTGTATCTTTTTAGCGTCACCCCTGGCGGATGGTAGTTCTCCTTTTGTGAGAAACTTCAAGATGGGGGTATACCAACAGGGTTCTTCCGCTGTGATCGCAGATACTGCTCAGTGTTCTATTGACGGTGACTGGAGCGTTTCAACCTTCACCTCTTTTTCCATTTCGGATGTAGCTAACTTGCTCAAGGCATCAGCTATCTGATTTCGTCCGCGGTGGACATGATTGAGTGTGACATTGTAGAACGAGGTAAGGAGTTCTTTGGTTTTGGCCAGGTATTTCACCATTGTTTCATCTTTGGCTTCATATGTCTCATTTACTTGATTGTTGACTAGCAGAGAGTCAACGTATGCGTCCACCCTCGTCGCCCCCATAGATTGAGCCATCCTTAGACCCGCCAATAGCGCTTCATATTCCGACTCGTTATTGGAGCATTCAAAGTCAAATCGCAAAGCATACATCAGCTTAACTTCATCTGGGCTTATTAGCATGAGGCCCGCGCCTGCCCCTTTTCCGCTTGAGGATCCGTCTGTGTATAATTTCCAAGTTTGCCTGGATGTACTGGACTCTGGCATGTCGTTGACTACTGGGTCTTGGATCACTTCTCCATCAGGTATCTCTGCTAAGAAATCGGCGATCACCTGCCCTTTGATTGCTGTTCATTTCTGATACTCGATGTCCAGGGCCCCTAACTCGATTTCCCATTTAGCTAGTCTTCCTGAAATTTCTTGTTTATGGAGGATTTGCTGTAGGGGATAGTTCCTTAGGATTTGTACCCGGTGACCCTGGAAGTATCTTCTGATTTCCCAGTACCAGTTTTTCCAGCGTTGGATATCGCGTACCAGTTTTTCCAGCGTTGGATATCTTCTGATAGTTCGATTTCCCAGTACCAGTTTTTCCAGCGTTGGATATCGCGTTTCAGGACCCGCTAGTACCCGACCGATGTAGTATATGGGCGTTTGTTTTCCATTTCTTTCGACCAGCAGTACTGCGCTCACAACGTTATGGGCCGCTACTAAGTACATCTTTAAGAGTTCCTTTGGGTATGGTGCTGTTAACGTGGGTAACTTCTCGATGAACTGCTTCATGTCTTGCAAGGCTTCTTCTGCTTTACTGGTCCATTTGAAGTTATTTTTATTGAGACAATCTTTCAATGTCTTTATGAACGGTAAAGATCTTTCAGCGTGTCTGGCTAGAAATCTGTTAATAGCAACCAATCGCCCATTTAACGTCTGTGCTTCTTTTAAAGTCCTGGGTGAGGGCATTCGCGTTATTGTTGTTACTTTCTCCGGGTTGGCTCTAAAGCCATCCCGGGTGACCACCACCCATAGGAACTTGCTCTCTTCCACCCCGAATGAACACTTCTTGGGGTTCAACTTGATGTTGTATTCTCTCAACTTATGGAAGGTTTCTTCGATGTATTCGAGCATCTGTTTCTCTTCGATGCTTTTGATAACCAGGTCATCGACGTATACCTCCAGGTTTCGGCCAATTTGCTTCTCGAAGGCCTTGTCCATGAGTCACTGATAGGTGGCCCCAGCATTGCGTAGACCGAAAGGCATTTTGGTGTAACAAAAATGCCTATATCGGTGTGAAACGCTGTTTTTTCTTCGTCCTCTCTTGACATCTTGATCTGATGATAACCCTTGTAGGCGTCTAGGAAACACTTGTACCAGAAAGGTACCAAGGAATCAACTTTGAAATCCATTTCGGGCAATGGGTAGGCATCTTTTGGACAGGCCTTGTTTAAATCTTTGAAGTTAATGCACATCCGCCATCTGCCGTCGGGTTTTTTGACCATCATGGGGTTTGATACCCATGTATGATATTTTGTTTCTCGAAGAATTCATGCTTCGACCAATTTTCGCACTTCCTTGATTACCGCTTCTCTTCGGTCTGGGGCCACGCTTCATTTCCCCTTGTAACACCTTGTAATTTCATGTCCAATAAAATAAAGACACGTGTCATGGTAGGTAAACATACTATAAACCCGGATCAACTTGAAAGATGTATGCTAGGATTTAAAAGTGTCGACATGTTAAATTATACCTCTGAACGACCTATTTATAAATCCCAAACCTTAACCTATTTTATAAACATCTGAGTTACATTCAAATCCGGTTAATACTAGTAATAATTGATTCAAATTACAAAGAATGGGATCCTATGAGGATGTGCACGATAAATCTTCATTCACGGCCCATTTCAAAAGAATCCAAGACATTTTTGAGGCATGGCAAGTTGACTTAACTGTTCAAGCATGTTCAAGAGGTCCCATACTGATAATAGAGGTCCAGGTTCGAAGTTGTAAAGTTGCATGATCAAAGCTTTAAAGTTTGAAAATTTTTGGTTCCTGATGAAGGCTTACGGACCGCAAGACCCTCCGCTTACGGTCCGTAAGACAGTCCCAGCAGCAGAACACCCACAGGTGTCTGTCCAGCCCGTTTAACCGACTTAAATTGCCATTTTTCATTACCATGTGCAGCACAAACTAGTTCTTAGGCACTAGGGACACTTGTAATTGATCAGGGATCAATCCTAGAGTTGTTTGGCATGATCTTGATCAATCAAGATCACTATATAAAGACCCACATTACTTCAATTTTTTATCATTCATTTACACTCACTTCTGATCATTTCTGGAGCACAAGAGCCTTCCCTAAGCATCACTAATCGTGCATAGGACCTTGGTAAGCTTCCTTAACCTTCCTTAATCGTGTTTTACTTAGTTAATTAGTTTAAAGTCAAACCGTCGTAATTAAGGTTTGACTTATCGATTAATCACTAATGGTCGGATGTTTAGCCAAATTGAAAGTAGTTATAAGTTGGTAATTATATGGGCATTAAACCCTTAAAACGGCACCCTCTGAATTCCACTCTAACTAGGTCAAATGTCGGGTCAAACTTAATCCGAAAAAGTCAACAGAAACTTAATTTTCAAATTTACGCATAATTAACAATGTAGAAGGTGTGTAACCTGTTTTACCACTCATATAACTTAGTAATAAATGTAAGAACATGTCTAAGCATGTTCGACCTGACAATTTTCAGTTTAGACCCGGTTCGGAACCGAAAGTCGCATAGTTTGACTCCTACTTTGACTTTCAGTTCTGACCCGTAGTAGCATGATTTATAATTGCCTTAGAACTTCTTTAAGACCAGGTTATATGATAGTATAACCCTCTGTGATTGTTTCGTTGATTGTCCTTTTCGTTTGCACGTTTCCGTTAATCGCTTAATGTTGACCATAATGCCCTTTTGACCATAAAACGTGAATTTTGGAAATGTGAGAGGACAATAATCTTTGTTACTGATTTATAAACATGTCCCTAAATTTTCACATCAGTTGGAGGTCTAGATTAGGAGTTATGCTTAATAGCGTAATTAGAACGCTTTTTATGAATTAAACGGCGTAATTAGCATAAAGCCTATCTAAACCTAATTTTTGTCACCAAACCTATTATAATACCACTTGGTCGGGTATGAAGTCGTACAATCAAATATTGATTAAAAAGATGCATAACCCGTTTTATTCTGTCTTGTTTGATGCAACACCTTTTGAGGTTAATGACCGTGTCCTCATATCCTCGTCTCATTCATTAGAAATGGCCACGACTTAAGCACGGGGTGTAGGCATACACCTGACAGTTGCGTAAGTAAAAAGGGTAGTCCACAAGGAGGGTATCTTCTTGTGGGTATTATACCCAGTGGTGTGTCTATTAATCTTGTTAAACCGGCTCTTCTAACCGGGTCCTAAATGGACGACAAACATGTAAAACTGTATACAAGTTTATTTTTAAATAATTATCCCAAGTTATAAAAGATATTTTTGCCATGTGCATTCAAACTAATTTTCTTAAACTCTTTTCAAAATGAGTCAGTTAATTGTATTTACCAGTGTAAACTGACGTATTTTCCTAAAAGGTTAAGTGCAGGTACTATACGAAATAGGCTGGCTACTCCAGACATCAATAATCAAGTCTTGCAAGCTCTAGATGTTAAAGTCTATTGAACAATGATCTTATTTATATTTTGATCCGCCTGTGGATCCTTTACAGACCATTGTGATACTTTGATATTACTATTCATTCGGTTTGTAATGTGATTATCATCTTTTTGTTTCCGCTGTGCATTTATAAATTGTGTTGTTTGACCATGATGATATCAACTACGTCACGATACTCCCCACCGGGCCCACCGGTAATACGTGGAAATATCGGGGTGTGACAGGTTGGTATCAGAGCCAACACTGAGTGAATTAAACACTAGCCTTTTGTGTTTAATCTCAGTTACACAGTTGCACATTCCAGAAATTTCGAGTCTAGACAAAGAACTTAGGACAATTCCTAATTTGCTTTAAATTTGTCCTATATTGTTTTTGTTGTTTCTTTCAACTGTTTTGACAGGAAATATGCCACCAAGATTCCGAAGAGGAGGACGAGGCAAGGGGCCGATCAACGCCCCCAACGATCACGAAGCCAAACCTTCACACCGGCGGACTCCTTCTAGTACTATGAGTGCCGATCCTCAGGGAAACTGGAGGAACCATTTGGAGCCCGCTAGACGGTCTGTCTCGCACAGCTCAACGCCTCCTTACCGTCACTCCTTTGGGCCGCAATCAGAAAACGAGCCTGATGACTCACGCCACTCCTTCTTGCCGTTACAGCGATCCCTTTCGCACCATTCCTTTGGCGACCCCACTCCTGTCTTTCAGGGCCGGTTCAACCCGGCAAACTATATTGAAGAACCAGTGGGTTTTAACCCACTAGGACCTGAAGACCATTTCTCAGGAGACCATGCAATGGACATGGACGAGGACAAAGAATCCCGTCGAGCCTGCAACCGGGACCCCCAACCATCCCATCGAGATCTCTGATGGATCATCCTTCCACGGATCACCCTACCGTGGTCCAGACAGTTACCAAGCGAGGTTCAACCAGTATGAGTGGTATTTTACACCCTCTCATAACCCACAGCAGCAGCAGCAGGATCCCTCCGAGGATTCGCGTTTCGTGGCAGTCACGCCACCGCCTCCACCGCCGCCAGTTCATCAAGCACCTCCTGAACCACCAAGGCGTAGGAGAACAGGCGCACGAATATCCGCGCGAGGAGGGGGTTTTCACTTTAGCACCCCCCATCACTCAAGTGGCAGTCACTATCCGCCACTGCATGAAGACCCACAAATTCAAACCTAGTTTCAGAGGTGAATTCTGCACCAGTTGCACCACCACCGCCACCAGTGGGATTCGGTAAACCAATACCCACATACGCCGGTTCCACGGTGTATAATCCATTTGAGCAGCCGGCTCACACTAACTATAATTATGCTGAAGCCGACCCATACCTTGTAGCAGCCAACTACAACGCCCTTCATCCTGAAGGACCATATGGAACTCCCTAGGGAGTGGGATACCCAACTCATGGGTATCAAACAACTGCTCAACCTCCGTTTCAGCACCAGCCGCAGCCACCACGGTTTTCCCCACCGAAACAGGAGGAAATCCTCCAATGACTAAGTCGGGTGGAGCATGAATTTCAAGAAGAACGTAGGAACAACAGGGGATTTCTCAAGGGCCTAGCAAGTTTGCTAAAAGGAAAGAAGAAGAGGGATCATTGAATCCTATATGTATTGTTGTATTTCCTTATTTCAATTTAGTCCCTGCGTGGACTTGTCTTTTAGTCCCTGCGTGGACATCTAGCTTAGTAATCAGTCCCTGCGAGGACTTGTATTCCCAGTATTAGCCCCTGCGTGGGCAAGTTAAATTCTGTTAAAAGTCCCGTTTAGGGCAATATGTACTCCTTTAATGTTTAATGGAATGTTAAATTTAAAAATTTCATTTTTGTCATTTTATGCATGAATATATCATACATGAAATAAATAAATTAAAAACCATTCCCCTTAAAAATAATCTGCCTATTAAATATTAAGTAAGAATCTTAAAGGTATAACCTAGCCTGCATGTCATTTTAAGACTTGGCCAAGATGGTAAGACCTGTTTAAAAAGATTCAAATCCATGTTAACATCTGAAAACATGTTAACGCTCCTGGCAGACGTGATTCGTTAAAATCACACACGTCATTCTAGTAGTAGGAATTCTTCAAAAGATTTCCTATCCTAACTTGATGATCTATAAATCATAGGTTTAAATCATTAATTAAGATGATCATATATTAAACTTCCAGTGGTGATGTAGTACCTACGGGCCATAATAAATGTCAACTCGGACAAAAGACAGTTGTAGTCTACGACTCCCTGTCAGAAACAGGTAAAGAACTATGTTCAAACCTTAATGCCTTGATTCTCTGGAATCGTGGCTTATGATTTAGAATGTCCTTGTGACTAGGCCTTTTGTGCCACTAATAATACTGTTATTGTTTTATAATTAGGATAAATTATAATAAAAATCCTAAATAATTATGATTAACAAATTAACCAAAATATGGTCTATGTTTCCCATGGTTAAAGAATTGCCATAAAAGACAATTCCATAATAAACTCCCAAATAAAATATTGTCAATATCTTATGTAACAGTTCAAACTACATGGCTGACTCGGATGAGATCAACAGTCACCCAAGGGAGGATCATGATAATACCCGAATTAACATAGCAGGTGCAGAACTACAAGCACTGATAGACAATGCTGTTACGAAAGCCATAGAGCGGCAGTATAATGAATATAGCGGGACTCGAAGTAGGACTCTATCCGCACCGCATTCCAAGCCAAAGACTCCTTCAGAGGCTCACTGCAAGCCGCCCTATAAGGAAGATGAGCCAAAGAAAGATGATGATCGACATTCCTCAAACCAAAACAGTGTTCCATCCAAGAGGATAGTATTTGATGATAACCCACGTACCAAGTCCTGTACTTATAAGTACTTTGTTTCCTGCAAACCCCGAGAATTCACTGGGAGAAGGGGGCAATTGACTGTATGACTTGGTTAGATGAAATGGACACTGTGGTCGATATCAGCGGTTGTGCTGAAAGGGATGTAGTGAAGTATGTATCCCAATCATTCAAGGGAGAGGCATTAGTATGGTGGAAGTCTCTCATTCAAGCAGCTGGAAAGATCCCACTCTACAATCTGACATGGGATCAGTTTGTTACTCTTATTAAGGAGAATTACTGCCCTCAGCATGAGGTTGAAAGGATTGAGTCAGATTTCTTATCGTTGGTTATGAAAAACCTGGATTGCCAAGCTTATCTTACAAGCTTCAACACGATGTCAAGATTGGTTCCTTACCTTGTAACACCGGAACCCAAACGAATTGCTCGTTTCATTGGGGGTTTAGCCCCAGAGATTAAAGCCAGTGTCAAGGCTTCAAGACCTGCTACTTTTAGATCAGCAGCTGATCTTTCTTTGTCTCTTACCTTAGATGCGGTCAGGTTGAGATCGCTAAAGAATTCTGAAGAAGGTAAGAGAAAGCGTGAGGATGATAACTCACGTCGTTTAGACAAGAAACACAAAGGGAACCATGAGAACAAGAAGAGTTCAGGGTCCAACAAAGGTAACCAACAGTCGGGTGAAAAACCCAGGTGTAAAGTTTGTCGGAAACATCACTTTGGGAAGTGTAGATTGGAATCGAACTCGCAGACACAATCAAGGACTTTTGCATGTGGGATATGCAAGTCCAAGGAACACAAGACCTTAGATTGCAAGAAGTTGAAGGATGCGACCTGCTACAACTGCAACGAGAAAGGGCACATTAAGTCAAACTGCCCAAAATATGACAAGAAACCAGAAGAAGGTAAAAAGACCAACGCCAGGGTCTTCAGAATGGATGCTAAGGAGGCAGTGCAGGATGATAACGTGATAACAGGTACCTTTCTTATAAATGATGTTTATGCGAGGGTATTGTTTGATTCAGGGGCGGATAAGTCATTTGTAGATAATAAGTTTTGTAAGTTGCTGAATTTACCTGTTAAAACACTAAGTGTGAAATATGAAGTGGAATTAGCTGATGGTACCTTAGAAACCGCCTCAACCGTGTTAGATGGATGTTTCATATCCATTAGGAACCACTCTTTTCCGTTATCCTTACTTCCTTTGACGTTAGCTGGTTTCGGTATAGTAATAGGCATGGATTGGTTGTCTCGCAACCAAGCCCAGATCGTTTGTGCTAAGAAACAAGTGGTTGTCAGAACTTCTTGTGGCAAGCCTTTGACAATCCAAGGAGATACTAAGTACGGAATGCCTGAGCAAGTGTCCATGCTCAAGGCATCAAGGTGTTTGACGAAGGGTTGTGTTATCTACATGGCGCAAGTAACTATTGATGAACCAAAGCCTAAGATCAAAGACATACCTATTATCTCTGAATATCCAGGAGTATTCCCTGAAGAACTACCGGGTTTACCCCCAGATAGGCAAGTGGAGTTCAGGATTGACATTATTCCTGGAGCAGCACCTGTTGCAAGAGCACCTTATAGGTTGGCACCAACAGAGATGAAGGAGTTGAGAACCCAATTAGATGATTTGTTGGCAAAAGGTTTTATTAGACCTAGTTCGTCTCCATGGGGAGCACCAATCTTGTTTGTCAAAAAGAAGGATGGATCGATGCGTCTATGCATCGATTATCGCGAACTTAACAAAGTTACTATCAAGAATAGGTATCCATTGCCCAGGATCGACGACTTGTTCGATCAGCTTCAAGGAGCAAGCTACTTTTCCAAGATCGACTTAAGGTCAGGATATCATCAACTGAAGGTCAAGGATGAAGATGTACATAAAACTGCATTTAGGACTCGTTATGGTCACTACGTGTTCTTAGTGATGCCTTTTGGACTCACTAATGCACCAGCCGCATTCATGGATCTCATGAACCGCGTCTGCAAGCCCTACATGGATAAATTTGTCATCGTCTTCATCGATGATATTCTTATTTACTCGAAGAGTCAAGCTGACCATGAGAAGCACCTCCATTACATTCTGAAACTGCTTCATCGAGAAAAGCTCTATGCTAAATTCTCTAAGTGTGAATTTTGGCTTCGTGAAGTCCAATTTCTCGGACATGTGGTTAGTGAACGCGGAATACAGGTAGATCCCGCTAAGGTTGAAGCTGTCATGAATTGGCAAGAGCCGAAGACGCCCACATAGATTCGCAGCTTCTTGGGATTGGCAGGATATTACAGGCGTTTTATTGAAAAATTTTCAAGGATTGCTGCGCCCCTAACTTCTTTGACTAGGAAGAACATTAAGTTCGACTGGGGACCGAAACAACAAGAATCCTTCGATATCCTTAAACAGAAGCTAAGCAATGCACCAGTGTTGACATTTCCTGAGGGGATTGAAGAATTCGTGGTTTACTGTGATGCATCACACACCGGCATGGGGTGTGTGCTTATGCAGAAAGGCAATGTTATTGCCTATGCTTCTCGACAGTTAAAGGTGCACGAGAAGAACTACACCACCCATGACTTGGAGTTGGGTGCCGTTATATTTGCACTAAAACTGTGGAGGCACTATTTGTATGGTATCAAGTGTGTGATCTATTCTGATCACAAGAGCCTCCAACACCTGTTTAACCAAAAGGATTTAAACATGAGGCAGCGTCGATGGATGGAGACTTTGAATGATTATGATTGTGAGATCAGATACCATCCTGGCAAGGCGAATGTAGTCGCCGATGCCTTAAGTCAAAAGGAAAGAGTGAAGCCTATAAGAATCAATGCCAAGAGCATTGAGATAAAGAATGGTTTGAATGAAAGGTTGTTAGCTGCGCAGAAGGAAGCTGTGCTGGAAGCTAACTATCCTGATGAAAAGCTAGGAGTAACTGAAGAACAGTTATCCTATGGCAAGGACGGAATTCTGAGGTTAAATGGACGAATATGGGTTCCAGATTATGGAGGACTTCGAGATGTTATCCTCCAGGAAGCCCATAGTTCTAAATATTCCGTTCATCCTGGAGCCGATAAGATGTACCAGGATCTAAAGGCAAACTATTGGTGGATAGGCTTGAAGAAGTCTGTAGCTGCCTATGTGGCTAAATGTTTGACGTGTACGCAAGTCAAAGCTGAACATCAGAAGCCGTCAGGTTTGCTACAATAGCCCGAACTTCCCACGTGGAAGTGGGAAATGGTGACAATGGATTTCATCACCAAGTTGCCAAAGACAAAGAAAGGAAATGATACTATATGGGTGATAGTAGATAGAGTGACTAAGTCTGCACATTTCCTACCCATTAATGAGACCTATAGCTCCGACATGTTAGCCCAACTGTACGTAGATAAGATTGTATCTCTGCATGGCGTACCGGTGTCTATTATCTCTGACAGGGATACTAGATACACGTCGCATTTTTGGAAAAGTTTCCAACAATCTTTGGGCACGCGCTTAAATTTTAGTACGGCTTACCATCCTCAGACGGACGGACAGAGTGAGCGTACAATCCAAACTTTGGAAGACATGCTTCGTGCATGTGTGATTGACTTAGGTGGTAGTTGGGATAACCACCTACCATTAATCGAGTTCTCGTATAACAACAGCTATCATACAAGCATTAAGGCTGCGCCTTTCGAGGCCTTGTACGGTAGAAAGTGCAGAACGTCCGTTTGTTGGGCGGAAGTTGGAGATGTCCAACTAACAGGACCTGAAATAGTCTTTGAAACGACAGACAAGATTGTCCAGATTCGTGACCGCCTGAAAGCTGCCCGAGATAGGCAGAAAAGCTACGCAGATTTAAAGCGTAAACCTCTGAAATTCGAGGTAGGTGACAAAGTGTTGCTTAAGGTATCACCCTGGAAGGGAGTGATGCGATTTGGTAAGAAAGGCAAGTTAAGCCCGAGGTACATAGGACCATTCGAGATCATCGAATGTGTCGGATCAGTTGCTTATAAGTTAAACTTACCTGAAGAGCTCAGTGGTATTCATAATGTATTCCACATCTGCAATCCGAAGAAATGTCTAGCTGATGAATCACTAGTCATACCACATATAGATGTGTACATAGAAGAGAGCTTGAAGTTCGTTGAAAAACCTGTGTCGATCGAGGATCGACAGGTTAAGAAGCTTCGAAGGAAGCATGTACCCATCGTAAAAGTAAAATGGGATGCCCGTAGAGGTCCCGAGTACACGTGGGAGGTAGAGTCCACAATGAAAGAAAAGTACCCTCATTTATTTCAGTAAATCTCGAGGTCGAGATTTCTTTTAAGGGGGTGAGGATGTAACACCTCGTAATTTCATGTCCAATAAAATAAAGACACGTGTCATGGTAGGTAAACGTACTATAAACTCGGATCAAGTTGAAAGATGTATGCTAGGATTTAAAAGTGTCGACATGTTAAATTATACCTCTGAACGACCTATTTATAAATCCCAAACCTTAACCTGTTTTATAAACATCTGAGTTACATTCAAATCCGGTTAATACTAGTAATAATTGATTCAAATATACAAAGAATGGGATCCTATGAGGATGTGCACGACAAATCTTCATTCATGGCCCATTTCAAAAGAATCCAAGACATTTTTGAAGCATGGCAAGTTGACTTAACTGTTCAAGCATGTTCAAGAGGTCCCATACTGATAATAGAGGTCCAGGTTCGAAGTTGTAAAGTTGCATGATCAAAGCTTTAAAGTTTGAAAATTTTTGGTTCCTGATGAAGGATTACGAACCGCAAGACCCTCCGCTTACGGTCCGTAAGACAGTCCCAGCAGCAGAACACCCACAGGTGTCTGTCCAGCCCGTTTAACCGACTTAAATTGCCATTTTTCATTACCATGTGCAGTACAAACTAGTTCTTAGGCACTAGGGACACTTGTAATTGATCAGGGATCAATCCTAGAGTTGTTTGGCATGATCTTGATCAATCAAGATCACTATATAAAGACCCACATTACTTCAATTTTTGATCATTCATTCACACTCACTTCTGATCATTTCTGGAGCACAAGAGCCTTCCCTAAGCATCACTAATCGTGTATAGGACCTTGGTAAGCTTCCTTAACCTTCCTTAATCGTGTTTTACTTAGTTAATTAGCTTAAAGTCAAACCGTCGTAATTAAGGTTTGACTTATCGATTAATCACTAATGGTCTGATGTTTAGCCAAATTGAAAGTAGTTATAAGTTGGTAATTATAAGGGCATTAAACCCTTAAAAGGGCACCCTCTGAATTCCACTCTAACTAGGTCAAATGTCGGGTCAAACTTAATCCGAAAAAGTCAACAGAAACTTAATTTTCAAATTTACGCATAATTAACAATGTAGAAGGCGTGTAACCTGTTTTACCACTCATATAACTTAGTAATAAATGTAAGAACATGTCTAAGCATGTTCGACCCGACAATTTTTAGTTTAGGCCCGGTTCGGAACCGAAAGTCGCATAGTTTGACTCCTACTTTGACTTTCAGTTCTGACCCGTAGTAGCATGATTTAGAATTGCCTTAGAAATTCTTTAAGACCAGGTTATATGATAGTATAACCCTCTGTGATTGTTTCGTTGATTGTCCTTTTCGTTTGCACGTTTCCGTTAATCGCTTAATGTTGACCATAATGCCCTTTTGACCATAAAATGTGAATTTTGGAAATGTGAGAGGACAATAATCTTTGTTACTGATTTATAAACATGTCCCTAAATTTTCACATCAGTTGGAGGTCTAGATTAGGAGTTATGCTTAATAGCGTAATTAGAACGCTTTTTATGAATTAAACGGCGTAATTAGCATAAAGCCTATCTAAACCCAATTTTTGTCACCAAACCTTTTACCCACTAATGTAATATAATATTTTGGGATTTTTGAAGATTTTTAATTATTTTTAAACTGATCATAACTTAGGGTTATCGCCTTGATTCGGTTATTGCCAATTATACCCTTTTTGCGTATAAAATGAGTTTTATATAACAATTTGATCCCAAACATTTGGTCACTGATTTTATATGATAAATGAAGTAGTTTGAACTTTATAAACTGATCAGAAAACTCAGATTTCCGTTATAACCTGGAAATCGCTTAAAAGGACTTTTTACGCGTTTTAAACACGTAGTATGAGTTAAAAATCATTTTGTCATATAAGACTTATCACCAACTGATATAACTTATTAATTGAAATATTTTTACTGATTAATTCAGACCCGAACTTCAGAATCTTATTTAATCCCTTTTATAATCTTTAAAATGACCAAAATACCCCTGCGGGGCTTAATTTGAGATTAAACTCGTTTTGGGCATAATGGAAGGTATCTTACTGATATCACAACATATTTAAAGCATATTAACTTAGGAAACCTGTTCGTGACTCTTTTGGTTACCCGTTATGCGTTATTCGCGTTCGGTTCGGTTTATGTAACTAGTTTGCATAAATTGACCGAAACGGGTCAAACCCTATCATTTTCACCTCAAAATCCAGAATGTGTTTAGTTTACCCATATTATACAAGTCTTTAAACTTGTCGGGACTAAATCACATTCTAATCCGGTCTTCGCTTAATCTTGCGCTTTGAACCGTATATCCTTCTTTAAAACTAACCGGTCTAAGTATAAACTTAAGAAAGACCCGTTAGGAATCTAATAGGTTAATTAAAACCTTCGTTCCAGATTAGGAGCCCAGTAAAAGCTACACGCACTTGCTGTTTGTGATTTACACTTTACTCAGGTAAATACTTTTAACTTATTTCCCCTATACGGGCTTGGGGTACGGTATTATAATACCGCTTGGTCGGGTATGAAGTCGTACAATCAAATATTGATTAAAAAGATGCATAACCCGTTTTATTTTGTCTTGTTTGATGCAATACCTTTGGGGGGTTAATGACCGTGTCCTGGATATCCTCGGCTCATTCATTAGAAATGGCCACGACTTAAGCACGGGGTGTAGGCATACACCTGACAGTTGCGTATGTAAAAAGGGTAGTCCACAAGGAGGGTATCTTCTTGTGGGTATTATACCCAGTGGTGTGTCTATTAATCTTGTTAAACCGGCTCTTCTAACCGGGTCCTAAATGGACGACAAACATGTAAAACTGTATACAAGTTTATTTTTAAATAATTATCCCAAGTTATAAAAGATATTTTTGCCATGTGCATTCAAACTAATTTTCTTAAGCTCTTTTCAAAATGAGTCAATTAATTGTATTTACCAGTGTAAACTGACGTATTTTCCCAAAAGGTTAAGTGCAGGTACTATACGAAATAGGCTGGCTACTCTAGACATCAATAATCAAGTCTTGCAAGCTCTAGATGTTAAAGTCCGTTGAACAATGATCTTATTTATATTTTGATCCACCTGTGGATCCTTTACAGACCGTTGTGATACTTTGATATTACTATTCATTCGGTGTGTAATGTGATTATCATCTTTTTGCTTCCGTTGTGCATTTATAAATTGTGTTGTTTGACCATGATGATATCAACTACGTCACGATACTCCCCACCGGGACCACCGGTAATACGTGGAAATATCGGGGTGTGACACCCCTGGGCCACCGGTTTGATCCCTGGAAGGGTGGCTAACTTGTGTTCCGCCTTATCCCGAGGTATCCCGGTCATATCAGAATGCTCAAAGGCAAAAATGTCGGCGTTTCTTTTTAGCAATTGTTTCAAACTGTTCTTGGTTTCAGGAGATAGAGTATCCCCTATTATGACCGTCTGCTCAGGATGGCATGTGCTCAGCACCCATCTCTGTGGGCCGATTGCTTCGGTGGGTCCCTGGCGACATCTTTTGGTGTCCAAAACCTCGCCTATCTTGTCCCGATGGATTGTAGCTATCCCTCTAGGCGTGGGGAATTTCATAAACCCTCGTGCTGTGGATACTACAGCGTCTAGCTTCCCCAAGGTATATCTTCCAATAATGACATTGTGGTATGATTCAGCACGAACAACGAGGAAGGTAAGAAGTATTGTCCTTTCACGAGGAGCTGGACCAAAAGTTATCGGGAAAGTAATTTGGCCGATTGGGTCGACTTTCTCTCCAGTGAATCCCTTTATAGGGGCATGCACCGGTTCAAGCAGCTTTTTGTCTTCGGGTTGCATCCTGTTATATTAGTGTTCATATATTATATCTTCTGAACTTCCGGTGTCAACCAGTATTCGTCTCATGTTATAATCGCCCACCGCGGCTGATATGATGTGGGGGTTAGTGGTGAGGGTTAAATCCTCAACACATGGTTCGACCATCATGGTTGCTAACATCCAGGGCTCAAGTTTGGAGAAACTCCGTTTCACCCCTTTCCCTTTATCGGCGTACACCATGTTTAGCTCCCGCTGCCTCTTGCTCGCCCCTTTTTCAGTGTCATCTTTGCTGGGGGGCGGGCCCTGTTTTATATCTCGAACAGGTGAGCCAATTTCCCTATTTTCACATAATACTCAATCTGCTTCTTTAGTTGGTAGCAGTCGTTATTGTCATGGCCATTGCCTTTGTGGTACTCACAGTACTTGCTCGTGTCTCTATTGGGTGAATCCTTTAGCGGCTTCGGAGGATTGAGTTTTAAGTTTTTCAGAAGCAAGGATCTCTGCGGGTGTTTTGCTCAAGTTGGGGCAGTCAGACCTTGGTCTTGAAGATGATTTGTTTCTTGAAAAAGAGCTCATGTACCTGTCATACCGTGAGTCCGTCCGATCGCTCTTTTGGAACCTATCCCCTCTGTTTTTACCTTGTGTACTTCTTTTTTCCTGTTAGCGGCATGACTTGCTGCCACCATTTTTTCTTGTGTTACGTACACTTTGGCTATTCTTAAGATCTCATCTATTGTTGAGGGTACACCATCCCTTCCATACAGCGTTCTCAACAACTCGTCATCATTTACCCCCTGTAAGAAAGTGCCACAAGCCAAGTCGTTGGTTATACCTGGGATAGCCAGGCTTTCTTTGTTAAACCTGACTATGAAGCTTTCCACCGTCTCGTTATCTCACCGACGGATATGAAGGAGTTCGTTTCTGTCTTTTGTATGGCGTCTCTGTTGGTTGAATTATAGCTGACACTTGGATACGAGATCCTCAAAGCTATCAATTTCCCCAACAGGTAAGCCATCCCACCAAACGCGTGCTGCCCCAACCAACGTTTGAACGAACATCTTGCACCAGAGAGGCATTGACCAGCATGCTACCTCCCCAGCACTTTTGAACAAATTTAGATGGTCATCAGGATCACTCAACCCATCGTACTTACCCATTGTTTGAGTCATCTTAGGTTTTTCCTTAATTGGAGCTTCGGCGATTCTTCTTGTGAATTTAGACTTGAATGTGGCGTCCGCCGGTTTATAAGGCCTGGTAAGGTCATCGTCTTCTACGTTGATGGGTTGTATATGTTGATATGCCCCATCCAGAGTTATTCCTTGAGTAACTGGAGCCTGGGACGTTGTAAGGTTTGGTTGAGTACTGGGGCCTTCATTAGGAGAAAGGCGAGGCCTTGAAGTATTTCCCCTGTTGTAAATGGGCTCCGCTATAGGCGGGGCCTGACCATAAGTCTGTTGTAGGCTAGGGAATGACCACCAAGGTGGCATGTAGGCCGCGTATGGCGACTGCTGCGTATAACTTTGTGCTGTTATATGAGGAGAATATGTCTGATTAGGGTACAGTGGAATGTACCCGTAAAGGGGTGAATAGTAGTAGCCCGGAAAATAAGCTTGATTCTCAGGTGTGATCGGAGCATTCATCACTCCAGCTGGCATGACCACCGGCTGATGAGGTGGCATGGATAGTGCCGCTTTAAGCGCTGCAGAATACAGCGGTGGCATAGCGTAAGTGAGAGGTGGTTGATAGTACTGGGCCACACTCATCTGCTGGGTAACGTTTCCTGGAGCTGCGGACGTTGTCATTAGCCAGGTGTTGTGACGTATGGTATGTGCGGTGGTAATTGATACTGGAGTAGAAACGATAGAGGTTGCCGCGGTCGAAACCACCTATCGTAATTGCCACGAAGTGTAAGATAAAGGGTCTTCAGACACCAACCCATAGGAGACGGCCGGAGCTCCCTGAAACCCAGGCGGGGCTTCTGCTTCAAACTCCAGGTCAAGAGACCTGGTTGTTGCTGGTGATGCCGGAGTAGCAGTAACCGCAGAAATTGTCGTTGATGGCGGATGACTGGTTGTCACTGCCTGACTTGGTGTTGTTGTCGTGTTCTGATCGCTTGCCATTAGGTCTAAGTTAACTAGTGTTACCGTTGGTCCCACGGATGGCGCTAATGAAGAAACACTAACCTGAACGGTAAGGCTCCGACTAAAACTTCAACTCTCGGCGATCCGAACAGCTGGCTGCAAAACAGAACACCGTTAGGACTCGTTACAGGAATGGGGTTATTCCTGTAACCACCCTCCGGCGTGAGAATAAGTCTCGGTATTTGGGAGTAAGAAAGTATGTAGAGAGAGAGAGAACAGGTAAGAGCAGAATGTCCATACCTTTGATGTTTACCTCTATTTATAGTTTATGATTCGGGTTTCCCATAAACTAGGAGATAATCCGATGAGTTAGGGATTTGCATGATCTTCCCAAAATATTGGGGACTTCGTTACTTGGTTTATCCATGCAAAATGAAACATTCTACAATAAATGTGACTGTGATTAATTATTTATAATAAAACAATAGGTGATGACCGGGTCGGGTTAGCCGGTCCGGGTCATACCTCGTCAACTACCCTTAGTAATTAAAGCATTAATTAAAAGGGGACAAAAATGATATCTTGATTCACAACCATTGATCAAAAAAATATAGGGTCTAGATTAATTCATTTTTTCTTCTTTTAAGAATATTCTTCTCAAATGAACCTCCACCTATATCTATATTTATCTATATTTATATCTATCTATATCTGTATATCAAAGTCTAATCTTCTAAATTCTAATAAATGATTTCAATTAATGTCACATGACATTTTCTTCGTTAACCTAAAAAATTATTTATATATGTTCTTTTATGTTTTAACAATTAACTAATACATAAATATCACTTATCTTTATCAATAATAATAAAATTAATTTTTAAATTATTCCAGATAATTAATTAAGTAGAAAGGATAAAAAAGTATAATTAGTTACAAATCAATACAAAGGTTTGTGTAGTACCCGAAAGTTAATTTATATTTTTATATTATTTACGCACAAATATTAACGTATCAATATAACAAAATGAGCAATAGATATATTTAATACAGTGCAATGGGTTCGTCATATATTACAGCTAAAAAATTACGTTTTTAATAATTAATTAAAGAAATTTACCCTTTTTAATAGTTAAGTAATTAACGATTCCAAATAATGTCAACCCGTGTAATACACGGGTTTGTAATACACGTGTAATAATTCATTAAAAAGTTTATAATTATTTTTATATTCAGCCTTTGTAATATACGGGTTTCCAAAGAATGTTACGTATCACTCACTTATATATTAGTAACAACATACTGGTTTACTTATTTATTTATCAATCTCATAATAATTATAAGCAACAAATTAACGATATTATATTTCTTAAAACTATTTGCTTACGATAATATTTATTTATTCAACCCGTATAATGCACGGGATTCTAACCTAATTAAATATAGATAGGGCTGTAAATGAACCGAACGTTCAACGAACAGTTCGTGAACTGTTTGGCAGGAAGTTCGTTTATGTTCGTTCGATTAGCTTAACGAACGAACACGAACAAAAATTTTCGTTCGGTTAGCTTAGCGAACGAACACGAACACAGGTCTCGTTCGTTCGACTGCGTTCGTGAACGTTCGGTAATATGTTCGGTTACGTTCGTTTGATTATATTAAAAAAATAATAAATAATAAACATTTTATATAAACATACAGAATACTTGAAACCCCTTTTTTCTGAGTTAGCTAAAATTTGGACATTCTAAGACATTTTTGGGGATAATTATGTCTAAGTTAGTTAAACATGATTCATCTGGTGGTATAGTAGACTTCATATGTTTTGTTTTATCATTTAATGGTTGTATTAAACTACTTATATCCAATGTTTAAGGATAATAATGTTTTTATTTTTTTATTTTCATGTTAAATGTTCGTTTACGTTCTTTTTTATTTGGTTGCGTTCGTTTGTGTGCGAGACCAGTGTTCACGAACTGTTCGTGAACAACTGAATTTCCTTAACAAACGAACACGAATATAAACTTATGTTCGGTATGTGTTTACGAACAGTTCGCGAACATGTTAATTTCCTTAACGAACGAACACGAACATTGTCTTGTTTGTATTTGTTCGGTTCATTTACAGCCCTAAAGATAGATATAATAGAGATACATCAGAATGAATTCTACATTGACTACATATACATTTATAAGTTGAGGGAATAGTACCAGGCAAGCTGCCTCGCACTTCCCTGTTGGACCAACCTATTTTTAATTTAATTTTATTTTCAGTTTATAATTACAATTTCGTCCTTCGTTTAAAAATACGTTTTTGCCCCCAGCTCAAAATAAAATTATAATTTTGCCCCTAGCTCAAAATTACGCTTTTGCCCTCGGTTCAAAAACTCATTTTTAATTTTATTCCCAGTTTAAAATTACGGTTTCGCCCTTCGTTTAAAATTACGTTTTTGCCCTCAGTTCAAAATAAAATGTTGATTTTTCCTCTAGCTCAAAATTACGATTCTGCCCTCAGCTCAAAATTACG
Organism: Helianthus tuberosus; assembly: GCA_030545235.1. Classification (NCBI taxonomy): domain Eukaryota; kingdom Viridiplantae; phylum Streptophyta; class Magnoliopsida; order Asterales; family Asteraceae; genus Helianthus; species Helianthus tuberosus. The sequence goes on from CM060442.1 coordinate 114,147,442, forward strand.
TTTTTGCCCACAGTTCAAAATAAAATTATGTTTCCCCCATAGCTCAAAATTATGATTTTGCTCTCAGTTTAAAATTATAATTTCGCCTACAGTTCAAAATATAATTACGATTTTGCCCTCTATACAGACATACATCTTATGAGAGAGACATATTCAGCTTATTGCCCCGCAACGCGGGCGGGGCACAAACTGTTATAATACATTCATTTCATGTGGATAAACAAGATTTCATATACATGGTCCACACATGAGAACGTACGTGTCAGTAAACAATGAAGCCTAGTACATGGTGGGTTCTCACATCATTTGATTTGCACAAAGCTAAAGTACCACATGAGTGCATAAAGATGGATGATATGTATCCTTTTTATCTCTAGGTTTACTTTCCAGTCAACAAGAACACCCATAATTTAGGTGGTTTTTCGATGTGTAATATGACACGTGGCACACGCCTAATAAAAGCGTAGTGTTTTAGCCGTATCTAGATGTTTTTTTTTCTAAGGAAGATTCGCGGTTGGAGTTCCGCTGGTAACAAAATGTCATGGGCGAACTAAGGTTTTACCATAGTGGCCTCTCGGGCGGTAAACTTCCTCTGGAATTGATGACCGACCAACACTGTCTGTGATCGAATGCTTGCCTTTAGATGTACCCGGGGGCCGCGCTTTATTGGAGATAAAAAAAAAAAGAGTAAAATTCAGTTTGCTTCCCCGTGCTTTAGAGGCGGTATCAGCTTGAGTCCATTTTTTTTTTCAAATTTCGATATCTAAGTCCCCATCTTTGAAAAAGCACCACAACTTGAGTCCTTGTCACTAAGTTATTTAACTAAACTAACAAAATATCCATTTATCCCTTTCTTTGAGTCCCTATGGTTTAAAACATGTTATTTATTTGAGTCCTTGGTCGAGTTTCCGTTGTATTTAAATAAAGTATTTTGTGAATATGATTTTATAAAGTATATTAATTCTATTTAAATTACGTATCAACTTAAGGTTAATCTAAACACCTACGAAATACCTTTTTATAAAATAAAGTTATACAAAACGATTATACTAATTTTATGGCGAGTTGTTGATGACGTTAAAGGTTAAAGTATGATTTTAAGAGGGATAAAATGTTGATGACATTTAAAATTTAAAATAATAAAAACCCTTTTTGCTTCGAGTATTAGTATAAAGACTCGATCTTGACTATCATATCTATAATTTATTTGGTATATTGAGGTAAACATCTAATGACCGAATATACATTAAAGATCCATGTTTTTTACTTTACACTAAAACCATATCAGATAAGATGTATTTTACTATCTATAACAACCCAAATTATTATATCAAATCCTAGCATGACACGTGTCTCGAAAACCCTCCACATATTCGAGATTTGTTGAAGAAAAGGTATAAATATCATGAAAAAGGGCGAGTACCAAAGTTGAGCGGCTAAAAGTGTAAAAGGGAAAAAATATGGCCTTTAGCGGTTCCTTGCGGACAGCAAGGCCAAACCTCTTGCGGTCCGCAAGAGGTTAAAAATGTGTGCACCTTAAGTCCCTTGCGGACCGTAAAGCTTCACCCCTTGTGATCCGCAAGGGGGTCGCTGACAGCAACCTACTGTATATTGTGCCACCTCTCTACGGTTTTGTCACACTTCTCCTTCTTACACCTGTTATACCACTAATCACACTCTAAGAACACCTGATAACACTTGTCATGGCTTTGGAGCCAGGGAATTAGTATAAATAAACACTTTGATCTTGAGTTTCATAACACCTTCACATTTCACTCTCTCAATCTGCTTCAAGGAGCATTCTCTGGACTTAAGAGCTTTCCCTCTAGAGTCCTAAGTTCTCAGCAAGTTCTAGTAAGTCTTTCCTTTAGTTTAATTTCAGTTTAGCATTTCAATTTTATCCGAAAGTCAAGCACTTTGACTTTTGCTTTGACTTTCGGTTCTAACCATTTTGGTCAAGTCAAAGTTCAATTAAAATTTCCCACGTGATCATTATATCATAGGGTATAATTACCTACAATTATATCCCGTGATCATCACGTTCAAGTGGGTCAATTGACGAATCAAACATGTATTAATAAAAGTCAAAACGCAGCTTTATGCATTTTGCGGCAAATAAACTTTTAAGTATTATAACCAAAAGTTTTGATACCAAATCAGTTTATATAACATAATAAAAATGTATTTTGATATGTCGGACTGATCGTAGACCCATTCGGCCACCCGAACCCGTTTCTATGCGCGCAACCAGTTAAAATGGCATAAACCATATAAACTAGTCGTATCAGGTAAAATCTTTTCAAATTGGAATGCTTGGTTAAATAACCCGTAATTCTATCCGGTCAACGCTTAATCTAGCAGAAATGAGCGTAATTCTAAGTTAATGGGTCAAAGTCAAAAGACTTATCAATGACCAGTAAACATTCTAATGGATAATATTTCTGTTCATTCCGGACTATAGAGCCCTCTAGATAATCGCATCGAGGATTAATAAACTTTGAATATGGCTTTGCTACGAGAATCAAATACACTGTTTTAAAAAGCTAGTAAAGGTAAATACTTTTAGCCTACTTTTATTTATAAAACTTGGGATATGGCATTAGTCACTTGGAACGGGTATTACAAAAGGGCGAATGATGTGATAGAAATGTAATAACCCGATTTAATCCGTTATGTTTGGTAACATTAAACACTTATGGGTTAATAGTACCGTGTCCGAGCGTCATGACTCCTTAACTAAAATGGTCATATAAAATAAGCGTGGGGTGTAGGCATACACTTGACAATCGCAAATATTGAAGATGGTGTGTATATTGACCATGTACCGACATTTGATTTCGGTCCCCGGCTATATTGGCAAGCATGTAAAACTGGTACAAGAATCTATCCCAATGTAAAAATAAAATGATTACCATATGGTTTTCATATATATATATATATATATATATATATATATATAGAAACGGGTTCAGGAGAGAACGGTGAAAAGTGTGAGAACGGTGAGAACGGATCCTGGCCCAACACGTGGCAGGGGGCCCTAATTGTTATGCGGGGGTACGATTGTCCTTTTATACGTTCCCTCCTTATTCGCGTTATAAATCTCTTTCAAATTAAAACTCCAAAGATTTTTTGTTAGCTGTTACCTCCTTTGCAAGCTTTCTCAGATCTATGGCGTTTAACGTGGATTCTGTTCGACAAAGTAAAATTCGTTGGCGTTTTCTATTTTTCGTTCCATCAAATCATGCAACAGATATGGCGTTTTGTTCTTTTATCATTGTTCTATGGCTTTTTTTGTATTATTATTTTTATAATGTGTTGTATGATTTTCAATAGCGTTATTCAATTATGCAATTTAATCGCGTTTTAATTGATATTTAATCTATTATTCAGAGCTGCAATTGGAGTTTTCAATATTAATTTTAATTGTCGTTTACGTTCTAGTGTATTTGTTATGTTTTTACGATCATTGGCGTTTTTCGTCTATTTGATTAGTTTTGAATTTTATTTAGTAGTATATGTGAATATCAGTTATTACTATTTTGTAAATTTGTGTAAACATTAGTTTTGTTAATTTTGGCGTTTTCATTATGATGTTATATTTTGTTAATTATTTATGTTGTTAAGTGTTTTTAATTATTCATCTCATGGCTTTTTTATCATGTCGTTTTTAAATTATGTGTTTATTAAGTCTTGTTTATTATTCAATTAATGGCGTTTTAATGTATAATGTTATTACGAGACATCACTCTGTTTTTCTGATTTTTCTGTTCCTCCCTGTGTTTTCTCAGACGAAGTTTCTTCCTCGAGTCAAAGGCATTGCCCTAAAACTGGATTACCATTTATCATTCCTGACGTCAGTGAAGAATTAAAGCCTAGAAAGGACATGCTATTCTCAAGCCTTGATGATTGTTATTCAATGTATGTTAAGTATGCCAAGGAGTGTGGGTTTTCAGTCAGGAAAGGGACTACAAAGACAAACTCTAAAGGTGTCTTGCATATTAAATATTTCTTGTGTACGAGATCTGGGGTATATAAGGACAAGAAGGTTGATACGTTGGACCCCAATCAAAAGGAGCGAGTAGTGCGATCTAACTTTTCAAAGAGGACTGATTGTGGTGCACTGATATGTGTAGAATTTGAGGAGGGATTTTAGAAGGTGTATAAGTTTGTCGAGGAGCACAATCATGAACTTGTTAAACGTCCTGATAAGCATTTTCTTCCAACTGAAGGACACCTCACTCAGCTCCAGAAGCATGTTATACACATCATGTCTAAGCTGAATTTGGGTCCTGTCAAGGCGTTTAATGTTATGAAGACTTGTTTTGGCGGTTTTGAAGACGTGGGCGCAAGCAAAGTTGAATTTAAGAACTATAAGAGGCAAATTAACTTGTTCATAGGGGAATATGACGTTGATATGGTTGTGAAACATTTGAATGAAAAAAAACATTCCCAGCCTAATTTCTCGTATGATTACATCACAGACGAAGAGAATCGTTTGAAGGGTCTTTTTAGGTGTGACGAACAAGCCAAACGTAATTACCACGTGTTTGGTGATGTGATTTCTTTTGGCGTTTTATTAATTTACCTGTCCGGATGATCATCCGTCCGGATGGACTTTACAAAACACGTTTAAATTTCGTTTCATCCCAGATATAATATATAACACAAACAAAACTATACAATGACACTAACAGAACAAAATAGACTGAATACAGACGGAAGCTACAGACATAGTGCATCTACATGTCTTCCTTTAGTTCAGGTCGTTTTTCCATGCCCCACAGGGATTCAGCTAGGAGGTTCTCTTCCTTCAGTGCTTCAATCTGAGCGTTTCGGATTTGAGTAGGAAGATTGGAGTGAATATTAAGCTGTAACGCACGTACACACTTAGGTTTAGTTTCTTTTTTACTGAGGGCATTGGCCACCACGTTGGCCTTGCCTGGATGGTACTTGATCGCGCACTCATAGTCGTTGAGGAGTTTGACCCACCGTCGCTGTCGCATGTTCAACTCCTTTTGATCAAAGATATGCTGGAGACTCTTGTGATCGGTGTAGATAGTGCACTTGGTACCGTACAAGTAATGTCTCCAAATCTTAAGTGTCACGGCCCCCGACCCGGTAGAAGCCGCGGGACAGAAAACCCGTGGTATTGATTAATTGAGTTGACAGCGGAAGTTTAACAGGATTTTTTTAAAATTTGAAAATACCCAATTTATTTTATTTCACAAATTGGGGATTACACCCATTATTTACAATAAAGGTGATTTCACTGGGAAATCCCTGTTTTTACAAAAACATGTCTATTTATTTTATTGAGCCACTTCTTCAAGTTTGCAGTGCTACACGGCACTTTTTCCTGGATCATAGCAGATCACCTGAAACATGTTTAAAAAGGTTTTATCAGCAGGGAAATACTGGCGAGTCACTCAAGTTGCACAAAATGACACATTGTTATAATATACAGTATTAAGGGTGATTACATTGTTTCTATCAACCAATTACCCCAAATCGGTATTTGTCACTCGACAGTATCTGTGACTATGGTCAGATCACCCATTGGCTAACCCGTTGTCCAATGGTGACGGGTATCAAGTAATGTATACAAAACCCCACATACCGGCAATAATTGAAGATTACAAAGACTTAATCCCTGTAATTATAACTTTGAAAATAAATAGGGTTTTTGGAAACAATTTGATAAAAAGAGAATGACTCACATTGAAAGTTTAGACGGGCAGCGTTTAGCCTACTGATTTTTTCCTGGTTAACCTAATTCAAATAACAATGCACACGAAAACTAGGTCAGTAACTTAATACAACTTTTACGACAACTCACGAGATCAAAACCTTCACGACAAATGACAAAGTATAGCCCAAATACGGGCAGCACTTAAACATCCATCGGATTGGTTTTTATCGATCGGACATTAAATCGTAGCAGTGATCGAGTTATTACCCTGTTATCGTGGCAGAATTTCATGCTTGTGTGTGATTTTGGAGTAAACAGACTATATCTCAGCGTACAAATTGAATTTTAACGTCGAGCCAACGCCCAAATGCAAGTGCCAAAGCCCTCTACTTATACTGAAAAACCGGCGCCGTCGCGTGGCACGACAGGTACCCTTCTAGGGTAGGGTAGCCACGTCTGTTTGTAGCCTGGGTGAGTCGACGGTTTAACGAATTTCAACTTTTACAGCAAACTGTGATGATAATCGTCAATGGGGGAATACCCCCCTTGAGTTTTAGGGGCCCTGATCCTAATTTTGATTGTTCTGAAAATTTTAGGGGTCATGCAAGATTACTTGGGGGTCTCAATTAGGCTTTCCTATTGGGTAAATTAAAATAAGAAATAATAATTTTAATGAGAGTTGTTACATCCTCCCCACCTTATAAAAATCTCGTCCTCGAGATTTACTGGAACAAGTAGGGATACTTTCGCTTCATCTCTGATTCCAGCTCCCAAGTGTACTCAGGTCCTCTCTTTGAATCCCACTTGACTTTGACAAGTACTAGTCTTTTGTGCTTGAGAAACTTGACCTTTCTGTCTTCTATCTGCAATGGCTTCTCAACAAATTTTAACTTTTCATTTACCTCTACATCTTGAAGATGTACTACCAGGGATTCGTCGGACAAACACTTCTTGAGGTTAGATACATGAAATACGTCATGTACCCCAGCTAATTCTTCTGGTAGTTGTAAGCGATAAGCAACTGGTCCTATTCGCTGGATTATTAGGAATGGTCCTACGTACCTTGGACTTAGTTTTCCCTTTTTACCGAACCGAACTACCCCTTTCCAAGGAGAAACTTTCAAGAGTACCTTATCTCCGACTTGAAATTCCAGTGGCTTGCGTCGATTGTCTGCATAACTCTTCTGGCGATCTCGAGCCATTTTTAGTCTTTCCTTGATTTGCGTGATCTTGTCGGTGGTTTCTTGTACAATTTCAAGACCTGATAATTGGCTTTCTCCTATTTCTGCCCAACTGACTGGAGTTCTGCACTTTCGTCCATACAGTGCTTCGAATGGGGCAGCTTCAATGCTTGCATGATAGCTATTATTATAGGAGAATTCAATTAAGGGTAGGTGGTCATCCCAGTTTCCACCAAAATCTATCACACATGCCCTGAGCATGTCTTCCAGGGTTTGGATTGTCCTTTCACTTTGTTCGTCTATTTGGGGATGGTAAGCTGTACTTAAATTTAATCCTGTCCCCATAGCTTCTTGGAAACTTGTCCAGAAATGTGAAGTGAAGCGACTATCTCTATCCGATACAATAGAGAGTGGAACTCCATGTAAGGATACTACTTCGTCTACGTATAATTTTGCTAGCCTTTCCATGCTAAAGGTTTCTTTCATGGGTAGAAAATGAGCTGATTTGGTTAACCCATCCACAATTACCCAAATCGCATCATTACCTTTTCTGGTTTTGGGTAACTTAGTAACAAAATCCATTGTTATTAGTTCCCACTTCCAAACAGGCATTTCTAATTGTTGAAGTAACCCTGAAGGTTTCTGGTGTTCTGCCTTAACTTGTGAACAAGTTAGACACTTAGATACATATCTAGCTATGTCCTTTTTCATTCCTATCCGCCAGAAATTATTTCTTAAATCTTGGTACATCTTATTCTTTCCCGGGTGCATGGTATATCTAGATTTATAGGCTTCCTCTAAAATCTTATTTCTTAAATCTCTTTGCTTAGGTACCCAAATCCTTCTTTTGTGGAATCTCCAAATTCCATCAGCTCCTTGCTCTAATTCTTTTATTCTTCCTTTCATTCCTTCAGCATCATCCTTGATTGATGTGGCTTGCACATTTTTCAGTTGTTCCATTAAGTCTAATTGTAAACTTAATCTAAGAGCACGAACTCGCTTTTGCTTTTCATGATACTTACGACTTAAGGCATCTGCAACTACATTTGCCTTTCCTTCATGATATTGAATATCACAGTCATAGTCACTTAGGATTTCCATCCATCTCCTTTGCCTCATGTTCAATTCTTTTTGCCCAAATATATATTTAAAACTCTTATGATCTGTACAGACTGTAAACTTACTTCCGTAAAGATAATGTCTCCAAATCTTAAGGGAAAAATTATGGCTCCTAATTCTAAGTCATGAGTCGTATAGTTTTCCTCGTGCTTTTTCAATTGCCTTGAAGCGTACGCAATTACCTTCTTGCGTTGCATTAGCACACATCCTAATCCTAGCTTAGAAGCATCACAATAAACTTCAAAATCTTCTGTCCCTTCTGGTAGGGCAAGAATTGGGGTGTTGGTTAACCTTTGTTTTAAAATCCTAAAAGCCTCTTCTTGCTTAGGTCCCCATTCAAACTTAACTGTTTTACAGGTTAGCTTAGTTAATGGCACAGCTATCTTGGAAAAATCCTTAATGAATCGTCTATAGTATCCAGCTAAGCCTAGAAAACTTCTAACTTCTGTAGCTGATTGCGGGACCTTCCATTTGGTGATCGCTTCTATCTTGGAGGGATCTACGTGAATACCTTCGTAATTCACCATGTGTCCTAAAAATTGCACCTCCTGTAGCCAAAATTCACACTTTGAGAATTTGGCGTAAAGCTTTTCTTTTCTTAACAAAGTTAAGAGTGCATGCAGGTGCTCACAATGTTCTTCCTGGCTTTTGGAATAAATAAGTATATCGTCAATGAAGATAATTATGAATTTATCCAAATACGGTTTACAGATCATATTCTTCATATCCATAAATGCTGCCGGAGCATTGGTTAGTCCAAATGGCATAACTGTAAACTCGTAGTGACCATACCTAGTTCTGAAAGCGGTTTTAGGTATGTCTTCTTCTTGTACCTTCAACTGATGATATCCAGAGCGTAAATCTATCTTAGAAAAATATCTAGCTCCTTGCAGTTGATCGAAAAGATCATCGATCCTAGGTAATGGGTATCGATTCTTAATTGTAACTTTGTTTAATTCCCTATAATCGATACACATCCGCATCGAACCATCTTTCTTCTTTACAAACAACACTGGTGCTCCCCAAGGGGATGAACTAGGTTGTATGAATCCTTTACTAAGCAATTCATCTAACTGCTTTTTCAATTCTAGCATTTCGGTGGGTGCTAACCGATAAGGTGCCTTGGCTATTGGTGTAGTTCCTGGAATTAGATGAATTCTAAATTCTACTTCCCTATCGGGTGGTAATCCTGGTAGTTCTTCTGGGAATACATCCGGGTATTCTGATACTACAGGAATTTCCTTAGGTTCCTTACCCTTAGTTCTAATGATTACCGAAATCATATACACTATTCCTTGCTTTCGTTCATAACTAGCAACTTTCATTACTGAAATGAACTTCATGGGTTTATGCAGCTTATCCCCTGTAATCATAATTACTTCTCCGGTAGGTGCTCGGATTTCTATGGAATTTTTATCATAGAGGATTCGAGCATGGTTGGCTACTAACCAATCCATTCCTAATACAACATCGACTCCAGCTAAATTCATAGGTAATAGGTTTGCAGAAAATTTATGGCCTAAGAGTTCTATCTTTCCTTCTTGCAAAACCTTATATATGCTAACAGAATTCCCATCTGCCGTTTCGACAGTAAAAATTTGTCTAAGGTTGGTTAAGGATAGTTTAAGAGCTTGGCAAAATGAAGTATTTATAAAACTTTGGTTTGCACCAGAGTCAAATAATAATTTTGCATAAACGTCGTGAACTAGGAACGTACCAGCTATTACGTCAGGAATTAGTTCGGCTTCCTGCATGGTCAATTGAAAGGCTCTTGCGTTCTTCTTGTTAGTCCCTTCAGCAGGTTTGGCCTTGTTATCTGCTGGTTTGACCAATTTAGGGCATTCTGGTCTAAAATGCCCAGCTTCTCCACAGTTGTAGCAGATTTTTGTTTTCCTTCTGCAATCTTCTTCACGATGTCCTAAAGCTTTGCAGAAGTTGTAGGTTTCATTACATTTTCTAAAATGTTTCTTTTTACAGTTCCTGCAGAACGGCGGAGTGGAAGATGATCCAGTTCCCTTTCTTTTAAAGTTGCTATTATTACCCACACGAAATCCTTGGGTAATTTTTTGAGCCAATTCCTTCTTCCTGTTTTCTTCTCGCGTACGCACCAGTCCGTCAGTCAGAGTATTGGCCAATTCTACCGCATCATCGATTGTGCAGGGTCTCGCAGCTTTGACAATGTCACGAATCTCGCTAATCAAACCCCAGATGTAGCGAGAAAAAAGTACCGGTTCTGGCAAAGCCGGAGTAGGCACAATTCGAGCATATTCGAAAAACTTCGAAGTATACCCTCGGCAGTCAACATCCACCATTCGGTGGCTCAGGAATTTATTCGCCATTTGTTCTTTTTCATATTCAGGGCAGAATTTCCTTTCCACCAGACACTTAAATTCTTCCCAACTCATGGCATAGGCCATGTCACTTCCCTTAGCTTGTAATACCGTATTCCACCATTCTAATGCTTCTTCCTTGAAAAGATGAGAAGCATACATGACTTTATCCTCCTCGGCACATTTACTTATTTTAATTACTGCCTCGGTTTTCTCCAACCAACGCAGTGCAGCAGTCGCCCCTTCATTACCTGCAAATTCAACAGGTTTACAGGCAAGAAATTCCTTGTAAGTGCAACCAGGTGTTGCAGCTTTCATTCTCTTAAGAATTAGGGCCTGCATTACATCATTATTATTAATGTTGCCGCCTCCATTTACACTATTACTGAAGTTGTCTTCATGAGTACGCTTGCTAGGAATAATTGGTTGAGGTTCAACTAGATTTCGGGCAGCAGCAAGAATTGCTGGAATAGCATTGGCTATTCCTTGAGCAACGATGTTTTCTATGTCTTGTCTATTCAGAAAATGGTCCTCATTGTTTTACTCGGATTGGTTAACCTCGTTAACTGGTTCATTACCAGCGTGTTCCATCTGGTAATTAATATATATAAGTTATTACCACAAAATAAATAACAATCACACAATAAAATAATTGCACGTAATCATGTCAACACATATAGCCAAAATTGTCAACTTTGCGACTCCCATGTTTTATATATTAATATGCATCATTACACATCCGTTATATTACAAAAGTTTTATTTTAAGTTTATTTTACCCGATTATATTTTTGTTAATATTTATTATTATTTTATTATTATACAACCACAACCACACAGTCACACCATCCCCGTCAGTTGGTATCTCAGAAACGACGTTCCCTCTCGTCGTACTTCCATGATATCCTCTCTCCCACATCTCGGATTCTATTTCCTGCGTCCCCCAGCTCCTTGCCATAGTGGCGAAGCTCAATCAAGTTCTCGGTGCTCATTGGTGGGTGTAGTGGAGGCTCAGGGTCAAATTGGGGAAAAAAGGTATTAGGGTTATTTAAAAGATTCTGAAATTGCCAGTCAGTTGTCCACCATTCTTCTAGCTCTTCTGTTAGAGGTCGGGGGTGGATAATAGGATCTGGAATAGCAGGTTCCAGATTAACTGGAAGCTGTGTTTCAACTGGGTAATTGAAGAAGTTTTCATCGGCAGGTCCGATGAGGTCACTAAGTCCCAATTTACGGTCCAGCTCCTCCCACGATGGCATTTCCTGAGCTTGCCCAGAACTCTCCCCTATCTCCTTTCCTTTACCTTTATCCTTTGAATCCTCAGTCTTTATAACTTTCTGTACCGCTGGTTTCTTCCTACGCACACGCCTCCAGCCTACGAGTCTTCTTTTCTTTTTCGGCTTTGGTTTCTCCTGAGGTTGGGCTTGGAATACCATTGGCTCTTCAGTATCAGCCTGGTAGACAGGGAAGGTACCGGTGGTATCCATATCTATGGTATGGATAGTATAGTTTTGAAGTGCTTCGGATAGTTCATTCATGCTGTTAGCATATATGAAGAAACACACAAAATTCTAAGTTAAAATTTTGAAAAATTGAATTTTCACAGAATCACAAAATGGCAATAAGAAAAATTAAGTATTTCTAAATACTTAATTGGCTTAAACCAGTGACTCTGATACCACCTTTTTCTGTCACGCCCCCGACCCGGTGTGACCCGGTCCAGGAGCCGCGGGACAGAAAACCCGTGGTATTGATTAATTGAGTTGACAGCGGAAGTTTAACAGGATCTTTTTTAAATTTGAAAATACCCAATTTATTGTTATTTCACAAATTGGGGATTACACCCATTATTTACAATAAAGGTGATTTCACTGGGAAATCCCTGTTTTTACAAAAACATGTCTATTTATTTTATTGAGCCACTTCTTCAAGTTTGCAGTGCTACACGGCACTTTTTCCTGGATCATAGCAGATCACCTGAAACATGTTTAAAAAGGTTTTATCAGCAGGGAAATACTGGCGAGTCACTCAAGTTGCACAAAATGACACATTGTTATAATATACAGTATTAAGGGTGATTACATTGTTTCTATCAACCAATTAACCCAAATCGGTATTTGTCACTCGACAGTATCTGTGACTATGGTCAGATCACCCATTGGCTAACCCGTTGTCCAATGGTGACGGGTATCAAGTAATGTATACAAAACCCCACATACTGGCAGTAATTGAAGATTACAAAGACTTAATCCCTGTAATTATGACTTTGAAAATAAATAGGGTTTTTGGAAACAATTTGATAAAAAGAGAATGACTCACATTGCAAGTTTAGACGGGCAGCGTTTAGCCTACTGATTTTTGCCTGGTTAACCTAATTCAAATAACAATGCACACGAAAACTAAGTCAGTAACTTAATACAATTTTTACGACAACTCACGAGATCAAAACCTTCACGATGAATGAAAAAGTATAGCCCAAATACGGGCAGCACTTAAACATCCATCGGATTGGTTTTTATCGATCGGACATTAAATCGTAGCAGTGATCGAGTTATTACCCTGTTATTGCGGCAGAATTTCGTGCTTGTGTGTGATTTTGGAGTAAACAGACGATATCTCAGCGTACAAATTGAATTTTAATGTCGAACCAACGCCAAAATGCAAGTGCCAAAGCCCTCTACTTATACTGAAAAACCGGTGCCGTCGCGTGTCGCGACAGCCTGTCGCGTGGCGCGACAGGTACCCTTCTAGGGTAGGGTAGCCACGTCTGTTTGTAGCCTGGGTGAGTCGACGGTTTAATGAATTTCAACTTTTACAGCAAACTGTGATGATAATCGTCAATGGGGGAATAGCCCCCTTTAGTTTTAGGGGCCCTGATCCTAATTTTGATTGTTCTGAAAATTTTAGGGGTCATGCAAGATTACTTGGGGGTCTCAATTGGGCAAATTAAAATAAGAAATAATAATTTTAATGAGAGTTGTTACGTTAAATGCGAATGTCACACCCCCAAATTTCCACCATGCGGAGTATCACCGCTTGGAGGCGTGACATGACCAGGATCGAGCCACCAATCATATTGAACAACGTATTTTAGTAAATAAAACCAATCACAATACAATTGGTGACCAAAGCTAGTTAACCATGTTCATTTTAAACAGCGGAAGCATAAAACGTGAAACCAAAACATAAGTCCATAGTTCATAAGTTTAAAGTCCAAAACGTAGGTTTAATAAGTTCATACGGATTAAATATTTAACACGGGGCATATTCCACAACAACCTTCTCCTTGTGCAAGCTCCAAAAGCATCTAGCGACCTGCAAAGCATGTAGCAACGAGTCAACAACAAAGTTGAGTGAGTTCACGGTTGGTTGTCCATTTTAGAGTTGTTTCCAAAAACGTAGTTTAATCTCATTCAGCTATCCAGCCGTGGGGGTTACCCCATAGTTTGAAAACGTTTATTAGTTAACCATCCCATGTCCACCTTCCCTGGCTATCCAGCCCGGCACTTCGGCCGTGGGGGCTACCCCATTATTTAAACTACCAGACTCATTTATCATATCGACTACTAACGAAAATTTATTGTGCCCTAGCGTCGGTGTCTATCATCACCGACGTGCCATAGTCCATTAGTACACACCCGTCCAACTGGCATGGTGTGAGGTTTGTTAAACCTAATAGCGCTATTATCTAATGACCCGCTCGCCATAGCCTCGGCGATTAAGTCGATACAAAAAGGGAGGGACTGCGTTGATAGAGTTCTAGTCTAGTAAGTCTAATCCGTCCCAACAGGACGAGGAATTTACATTCCTGAACACGTCTCAAGGACGAGGAATCCCTATTCCTGAACCCATTCCCATTCCCACCGGGAATTTCCATGCTTTGTAGAAAAGTGTGAACTCACCTCGGTTTGCTCGGTTAGATTCTCAAATATAGCTAACAGTCAAGGTCGGTCAATCACATCCTAATATGATTACCAGTTAGTCATTTAGTGATTTTCAAATAGAGCACAAAGTTCCTACACGTATCTATCACATAACATGCATTACTTTAACTGTTTATGCCCATATAAACTTCCCATCTATTCCCGCTCATAAATAAACATACGACATTGCACATAACACTTTTATTGACATATAACATGTTAGATCATTCACAGATAACATACTCGACATTTAGACACGCAAATTACAACTTAGGTCATTTCAGCTTTAATATTCAAAACTGGGCTGTTTTCGGACATTTTTATAAAATAGTTAACTTGTTCCAAAAATTCCTAACTTTTTAAAAAACATCTTAAACGATCCAAATATTATTGTGTAAAAATATCGGGGTCCAGTTCATTACCGATATTTTATAAAAATTCATTTTCCGGACTGAAATCAGATTTATCTTTTTCTGACTGCAGTCCACGGAATAATTTATTTAAAATTCATCGAGAGTCCGATTTACGAAATTCCAGTGAGAGAATTACAAATGCATCGGTGGTCATCTACAGTACAAATTCCATAATCTAACTCTACACAGAATGCAAGTTATGGCAGAAAACACAATGTATATTTTCAGCAGCAAAAATGCAGCTCTAGCTGCTGTTACGAAATGACACTTTAAAAATAGTAAACGAAGTCCAAAAATTATGATTCCGGTGCCATTAGAACCGTATTTCATAATACATAAACCTAGACTTCAGAAAATACATTTTTCATTAAGTTACGGTCCTGTTACATCCAACTGAAGTTGGCTGTAATCACTAAACAGCTTTCTGTTTTCCGTCTTTAACCTTCTAAAGCGCGTTCGATTGATTCCGTTAACATGTTTAGTGATCACAACAACATCAAACATCAATATTAACCAGTAAATCATCAGATAATCAATCAAGAATCATAACAACACAAGATCTACATGATTTACACACATAATTTCTCTTTTATCCATCTTATTCATCTTATGTTCAAGACTTTATGTTATGTTCTTTAGTGTTTCTAAATTTTAACCATTAAATCAACTATTAACCACCATAAACAAGATCAAGATGATGATTAGAAGCACTTACTACTAGCACAAGGCTAGGGAAGAAACAAGGGGTAAATGTGGTGGATAAAATGAATCTAGAGAGGTTCTTGAACTTCCGAGTGCACCGGGCTTGTTTGTAGGACTCCTTGCACCTTTGGGTGTATGAGAAATGGTTGATCAAAGCTTGAAGGTGGTGGTAATATGTTGGAGAGGTGGCAGCCGTGAATGGTGTAGGAGGGAAGGAGAGAGCACTTTGTTAATGGTGTTTTGATGAGAGAGAATGGTTACCCTAAGTGTTGATTTATAAACCAAATTTCCTATTAACCTTCATGTAATATGTTATCTAGATAACCAACATCCTTAATAAAATATTCAAAAGAAATGTGGGGGTGTCCACCCCACATGAAACCGTAGAGAGGGGGGGGTAAGGGTTGGGTGGTAATGATATAGTTAGGACTTAGTTAAGTTCTAAGTGTTTAGTTAGGATATATTAGTGTGTTAATTAATATAAGGTGTGTTAGGGTGTTCGGGGACCCTAACTAGCTCAGAAAAGTATAAACAATGTCTTTGGCAATATTTTTATGTTCCGGGTAAAGTCCGGTTGTTCGGTTTGACACGGTTCCGTTAAAGTGCTTAATTAATCCGTAACGTGTCCTATGTATATATTTTTGTAACACTTTTAATTTCTAACACTTAGGAAATCATAAAGGACTATTTAATGACTTTTCTGTACACTATTAGTATGTTAACAAGTACAAGTGAGTATAACACAGTAATCAGAGAGCAGTTAAGTAATTCCACACAATCGTCAAGCACTTTAATTGTCATTAATAAATTGTATGGATACATGGAATTATGAGGGTTGTCACATTCTCCCCCTGTTAAGAAAATTTCGTCCCGAAATTTAGCTCATGGGTACTGAGGAAGCTAGTTATGTTGCATTGGTTTCCTGGTTTTCCTGGGATGTCACATCATCCCCCCATTGGTTTGGAATTTCGTCCCGAAATTCTGCAGTAGCTTCAGCCTCAGTAGTGGTTGCACTTTTCTTAAACAGCTGGGGATACTTGAGTTTCATTTGGTCTTCTCGTTCCCAGGTATACTCTGGGCCACGACGGGAATTCCAACGAATTCGGACGAGAGGTATCCTGGTACGCTTGAGAACCTTAACATCTCGGTCAGTAATCTCTACTGGTTCCTCGACGAATCGCAGCTGGTAGTCGATAGTGAGCTCTTTTAAGGGAACTATTTGGGTCTCATCTGACAGACACTTCTTCAGATTTGACACATGGAAAACATTGTGAACTCCGCTGAGTTCTTCAGGTAGATTCAACCTGTAGGCGACCTTGCCAATTTTCTCAATGATTTTGAACGGTCCGACATAACGCGGATTGAGCTTGCCTCGTTTGCCAAAACGAACTACACCTTTCCAAGGTGAGACTTTGAGTAGCACTCGATCCCCAACCTGGAACTCGAGTGGCTTTCTTCAGTTATCAGCATAGCTTTTCTGACGGTCACGAGCTGTCGCCATTCGCTGTCGTATCAGAGCAATCCTCTCGGTTGTGTCTACTACAAGTTTTGGGCCAGTGATTTGACTGTCGCCAACTTCTGCCCAACAGAGAGGTGATCGGCATTTACGTCCGTACAATGCCTCAAACGGAGCGGCCTGGATGCTGGTGTGGTAGCTGTTGTTATATGAAAACTCCACTAGTGGGAGGTGCTTTTCCCAGCCATTACCAAAATCGATTACACACGCCCTAAGCATGTCTTCAAGGGTCCGGATGGTGCGTTCAGATTGCCCATCCGTCTGTGGGTGATAAGCGGTGCTCATATCTAGACGTGAGCCAAAAGACTTGTGCATAGCTTGCCACAACTCAGATGTAAAACGTGAGTTACGATCAGAAATGATGGAGGTTGGCACTCTGTGCCTTGATACTACTTCCTTTAGGTAGATGTCTGCTAGGGTAGAAAACTTATCTGTTTCCTTGATAGCCAGGAAATGTGCAGACTTAGTCAGTCGATCCACGATCACCCAAATGGTATCATTTCCGCGTTGAGATCTGGGCAGGCCAGTAACGAAATCCATGGAAATTTGCTCCCATTTCCATTTAGGTATCTCTGGTTGTTGAAGTAGGCCTGAGGGTTTCTGATATTCGGTCTTGACCCTCGCACAAGTCAAACATTTACTGACGTAGGTTGCTATGTGGGCTTTCATGCCAGGCCACCAATACATAGTCTTGACGTCGTGGTACATTTTCTCCGAACCAGGATGTACCGAATAACGAGACTTATGTGCTTCATCCATCACAAGCTCGCGTAAGCCTCCATAAAGTGGAACCCAGATGCGTCCGTTAACATAGTAGGCACCGTCTTCCTTTTGTTCTAGTCACTGCCTCGATCCTCGTAAGGACTCAGCCCTGATGTTCTCTGCTTTCAACGCCTCAACCTGGGCATCTCGTATCTGAGCGGGAAGGCTAGAGTGAATGGTAAGCTGTAACGCACGTACACGCTTAGGTATAGTATCCTTTCGACTGAGGGCGTCGGCCACAACATTGGCTTTGCCCGGATGGTATTTAATCGCACATTCATAATCGTTCAAGAGCTCAACCCATCGGCATTAACGCATGTTTAACTCCTTTTTCTTGAAGATATGCTCGAGACTCCTATGATCGGTGTAAATGGTGCACTTGGTATTTAATCGCACATTCATAATGTCTCCATAGCTTAAGCGCGAAAACAACTGCTCCCAATTCCAAGTCATGCGTAGTGTAGTTCCTTTCGTGAACTTTAAGTTGGCGCGATGCGTAGGCAATGACCTTGTCACGTTGCATCAACACGCAACCAATTCCTTGGATGGAAGCGTCGCAGTAAACCACAAAATCATCTGTGCCTTCAGGCAATGAGAGGATAGGCGCGCTACAAAGTCTATCCTTTAGGTGCTGGAATGTGGACTCCTGTGCATCACCCCAACGATAGGTGACACCCTTCTGAGTCAGTGAAGTGAGAGGTTGCGCAATCTTTGAGAAATCCTTGATAAACCTTCTGTAATATCCTGCCAAACCCAAGAATTGGCGGATTTCTGTTGGTGTGCGATGTGACAACCCGTGATTCACGGCTCTTAATTACGTAATTAACAGGTGATTAACGCGATAATAAATAGTGTTTACAGTGCAAATGAACATAATTAGGCCTTTGGAGTGCCCAGGAACGTTTATTGGACATTACAGTGCGCGTGTGGGATTTAGGGGAAATCTGCTGAATATCAAGCGGCAACGGATTGAAACCGAACAGGATACTGACAACGCCGACAAATATTAAATTGTTACGATATATTAGCTTTGTAATTAAATTTTGGTAACTACAGTCGAAACCGGATCGAAAAAATGGATTAAAGAAGGCAAAGGTGTAATTTTGCGCGATTATTACGGTTATCAACGCACAAACGCGACTACGATGGATACCGGCACTATTTTACACGTTTTTAAATCTGAAAAATTACCGTACGAGGATATGGTGATGTCGGGTTTCGTAGACGGTTCGTTAGAAATAAACGGGCCATATAAAAACGCGATTGGACTTGTGGGCCCTAGGCCCAAGCCCAAAACCCACAAGCCTAAACCTACGCATAATGTGTAGATCCCTACAAAATCTTATCGGGATCTACTAAATCCCTACAAAATCCTAAAAATCTCAACAAGATTTCTATATGGATCTTTATACGTAGAACTTTAAGAAGACACATTAGACAATACACACACAACCCACCATAAATACCCCTCTCCCTCTACAGATTTATACACACACATAAACACTTATACAAAAATTTTGCTCTCATTCATCTCCCTCTCGGTTCTTCTGCTAACCCACAAAACAAAATGAGAAACCTTATCCACACACATTACATATTTCCCTCCTCTCTCTCTCGGTTATCTATCCGGAAACAACCACAGAGAACCGGCCGGCTGCCGGTGGTTAACTTCCTCAAGCGACACACCCAAACACCCCCCCCCCTTCTTTCTTCCTCCTCTCTGACCCAGAAACGACCACCACCACCACAGTCCGGTGGTGGTGCGTTGGTGCGACAGACGAGACGAGAGAGAAAGCCGAGAAGAATGAGAGAAACCGGCGGTCGGTACCTTTGACCGTCGGACACTGTCTTTACCCGGCGAATTCACCAGATTCGGGTTCGACTCGGGTCTATGTCGAGTCGGTTTTGGGGGTTCGAGCAGCAGAGAGCAAGGTGGAGATTCGGACCACCGGTCGGTTCGTTTAACTGGTGGTCAACAGCAGGGTCCGGCGGTTCAAGTTTCGGTCCGTCGGGTTTTACAATGATGGTGGTATTGAACGGCCAAAGTGGTGGTGGTGGTGACACAACTGTAACGACAACAGTGGTGAGGTCGGGCTGAGTTTTGGTCCGGGTCAAACCCGGTTGACTCGGTCAACACCCGAGTCAACTCGGGTCAACAGCAGTTCAAGCACGGTCAACGTGGGCCAGACGGTTCGGGTCAGTCAGATTCCAGCAATTCGTTTCGATGCGGGTCGGGTTCGGCTCAGTCAACAACTCATCAGTCTCGGTGCAAGATGTGGGTTTCGTGAGCGGGTCAGGTCGACTCGGTCGAACCGAGTCGACTCGGTCAACAATCAGTCCACTCGGGTCAATGGGTCAGAACTGGTGTGGTTCGGGTTCAGCTCAGATCGGGTCCGGTGCGGTCAGATTTGTTAGTGGCAGAAGCGGTTCAAGTTGACTCGGTCAACTCAGCTAGTCGACTCGGCTCAACTCAGTTGACCCGGTCAACTCAGTCAGATGATTCAATGGTTCGACACGCGAAGACTCGGTAAGGGATTTATAACGATTATTATTTTACGTTCAATTGTTATTATTATACACGAAATCGAGCTCGAACCGATCTATTTAGATATACTTTGCATCGTTATACATTTGACGAAATCTTATATATTAAGAATATTGATATTGACTCTTGATTGAATTTTGATAAAATAACGACAACTTGTGTTGTCGGGGCGTCCAAAAACAGAGGAAACTCTGCCCGTTTTTCGAGAAAATCCGCAAACACAAAAGGCGTTTTATTATCGGATTCAAATAATCTTTTACAAAGACGACAATTTGGATATTATTTCGATAATGCTTTTATAAAACATGAAATAATATTTTCAATTCTTTTATCACTTTCGACGACGCTTTATCACACACGAAAACGACAATTCTTTTATAAAATAAATATATTTTATATATTTATTTCGAGCGCCAAGCAACTCATATTCTTTTAAGAAATAAATATAACTATCGTATTTATTTCAAACGACATCAACACGAAAACGCTATTAAATAAATATAAGTTATATTTATTTCAAAACGCCTAAACGGCATATACGTATATTATGGAAAATATATACAAGACGCTATATATAATACAAGTTTATTATATATTACTTTCGTACGAATATTCCTATATACACAAACGACTTCTCGGAACTTAACAAGTTTAACTTAATCATTTTTATTAAGTTAACAATTTACCGTTGAATCGTTCGATTAACGATTCGGTAAAGCTCGATGACACGTAGTTTAGATACTGCGTTTATTTAGAAACTTATTAGGTATTCCGTGTTAGGAATATTGTATAATGCACGCTAGCGAGTCCTGCCTTGGAAACGACATCACGAAGTCATAATTAGCTAGCTTTGCACAGGAATATTCAGGTGAGTTCATAACCCCACTTTTTACGGCTTTACATTTTTATAAATGTTTTCGGGGTGGAAAGACATGCACGTTTTGCAAAAACATACAAATTTTAGAATAAACGCAAAACTCGTATTTCTAAATCATATTACGAAGGAATTTCGAGGAACACAACTGAATTACGAAAGGTTTATACTAAACATACCGGTTTTTACAAAAACGAATGCTTATTTTCGAAATGTGAATGATATTCGGCCAGGGTGACCAGGAATCTGGTCAGGGTGACCAGGAATCTGGTCAGGGTGACCAGGGATTTATTTTATACATGGTATGGTTAGCGTAAGGAGGGTTACTACTTAGATCATGTGAGTGGGTAGGCGGGAACTGGAGGCCATTAATCCTCATTGTAGGACCGAGGGACGTAAGCGGTAGATCTATCTGGGTGTAGCGAGCCCAACCCCAGGCCCAGCAGAACGGACCTTGGGGTGACTTTGTGCCCAACGCGAAATCTGCTAGGTTTTAGTCTTCCTACTTGCACTTCACACATATCAATGGCCTTGCAAACCATTGGTGATCTCTTTTTCCTTATCTGCTACATACCAGGGATTTTATACTTACGGAAACTTCTTGTTCATACAAATTAACTACCATGTTTTATACAAATTCAAAGTATTATGCGGGTATGGAGTCAAAGTCAGGGTGGGCATTGACAGTTATGCGAACATTACAAATACAAGGCTTTACAAATACATGGTTTTATGAACATAACGTGTTACAAACACAACGTTTCCATATAACTTGGCAAGAAAATGACTTTTGATTCGTTTTCTCAATACTATTTCAAAAACCGGTTATTCCAAAGATTTATTTCAAATCTTTCACAACTCAAAAGATTTATTTCAAATCTTTTACAAACAAACTATGGACTCGCTCAACTTTATGTTGATTTTTCGCATGTTTCTTTCTCAGGTTACTTTTCAAATTATGGCACGGTTGGAATAGGAGAACTATTGGAGATACGAGTACTTAGTGGGCGTTCAGTTTCTAGAAAGTCTTAGCTTTCTGCTTCCGCTGTGCAATGAAGATACCAGTCCAGTCACGCCAATGCTCTGATAATTTCGGGGTGTGACATGCGGGGTGCAGGCCAGTTCTTGATCGAGTCAACCTTGGATGGATCTACATGAATCCCATCCTTGTTTACCACATGGCCTAGAAAGTGGACTTCGCGAAGCCAGAAGTCACATTTCGAAAACTTGGCATACAACTGCTTTTTTAGAAGAAGTTCCAGAATAAGCCTCAGGTGTTGCTCGTGTTCCTCCTGACTCTTAGAATAGATCAGGATGTCGTCGATGAAAACAATAACGAACTTATCCAGGTAAGGCTTGCACACTCGGTTCATGAGATCCATGAAGGTCGCAAGTGCATTCGTTAATCCGAAAGGCATAACCAGAAACTCGTAATGGCCGTAGCGAGTTCTGAATGTTGTTTTGGAGATGTCCTCATCTCAGACTCTCAGCTGATGGTATCCCGATCTCGAATCAATCTTAGAGTAATAACTCGATCCTTGTAGCTGGTCGAATAAGTCGTCAATACGTGGAAGAGGATAGCAATTCTTCACGGTCACCTTGTTGAGTTCGCGATAGTCGATACACATTCTAAAAGTACCGTCCTTCTTCTTTACGAATAACACTGGAGCTCCCCAGGGCGAAGAGCTAGGACGTATAAAACCCTTTTCCAAGAGTTCTTGTAACTGCATGGACAGTTCTTCAAGTTCTGACGGAGCTAGTCGATAAGGTGCTCGAGCTATGGGCGCTGCTCCCGGAGCTAGCTCGATTTGAAATTCAACTTGACGATGAGGCGGAAGACCAGGTAATTCCTCAGGAAATACCTCAGGAAAGTCGCGCACAATAGGAATGTCTTCAATTCTCTTCTCTTCCGTTGATGCGTCAGTAACGAGTGATAGAATGGCAGTGTGGCCCTTTCACAAACACTTATGGGCTTTAAGAAAAGAGATAATGCCTACGACAGCACCTCTCTTGTCGCCATGAATCGCGAGGGGTTCTTTACCAGAACGAGGGATGCGGACGATTTTCTCCTTGCAGATAATCTCCGCTTGATGTTGAGATAGCCAATCCATCCCAATAACGACGTCGAAACTACCAAGTACGATAGGAATGAGGTCGATAGAGAAGGTCTGACCAGCTAAGACGAGGTTACAACTTTTAACCATGTGTGTGGCTTCAAGACTTTTACCGTTGGCTAGTTCTACCGTGTGTTTGGTGTTCATAAGTGTTAGAGTGCGCTTAAGCATTTGACTAACTTTTAAGGACACATAACTAGTATCGGCACCCGAATCGAATAAAACAGTAACAAAGAAATCATCCAGAAGAAACTTACCCATCACAACGTTGGGATCGTTCCTTGCATCACCCTGACCTAGCACGAAAACACGACCCCTTGCACCATTACCATTGTTGTTTCCCCCATTGCCATTTCCTTTCCCCTGATCGTTGTTGTTCTGGTTCTGATTTAGCTGGGGCAGTGCCTCTTGAAGTGATCCTCAGCACCACACTGAAAGCATCCCTTAATACCCTGCTGGTGCTGATGTTGGTTCTGTGGAGCTTGTTGTTGTTGTTGGCGATTCTGATTTGCTGGTTGTGGGCTCCTGCAATCCTTGGCTTCATGACCCAGCTTGTTACACCTCAGACAGCGACCCTTGTGGCTCCGCCCGCTATGATGCTTGTTGCACCGGTTGCACTTGGGGTGGTTCCCTCGGTATCCACCCTGTCCTTGACTACCAGAAGATTGCTGACCAAGACTCTGGTATTCATCAGTCTTTCTCTACTGAGACTGAACTGAAGTAGAACCCTTGCCCAAATTTCCATCCCACTTGTGCTTGCTATTACTGGGAGCATCAGTAGTAGTAGCGCTAATACGCTTGGGCAGCCTGTTCTGCTCAACTGCCTGATCAGTGAGTTGGTGCGCCAAACGAATGACTTGCTGGATTGTGGGAAGGTTGGCCGCAATTACAGACCCCTGGATTTCCGGGACTAAGCCTCTGAGGTATAGCTTGATTCATCTAGATATGGGTTGTGACATGTTAGGACAAAAGGCAGCCAAGTTGTTGGACCTCTTTGTGTATGCCTCAATCTCTGATCCTTCCATCTTCAAACCATAATACTCTATTTCCAGTTCTAGAATGTCGTCCAGGTGGCAGAACTCTTCCTTAATCCAATCCTTGAAGTCGCTCCAGAGGATGGCATTCGCGTCTGCCAACCCGAGCATCTGAACTTGTGCGTTCCACCAAGTATACGCTTTCCCTTGCAACATGCCAGTAGCGTACTCTACTCGTTTGCTGGCAGGGCTTTCACTTTCTTCGAATGTATATTCGATTCTTCGGATCCAGTGTAGAAGGTCGATTGCTCCTCCAGTGCCGTCGAAAGTGGGAGGTTTGCATTCGAAGAACGCCTTCAAAACTGCCTATGCGTGATTGGGTATGCATGGGTTGACCCCCTGATTGGGTTTCTAAGGCTTCAGCAATCCGTTCATTAATCAAGGTCATCAGCTGACCCTGGGTCATGTCGAGACATCCACTCATGATCTTCACATAGAAGGAACACACGTAAGAAAGGTGTCGCAAGGTGCGTAAGTATGAGGTGACAGAAGAGAGTAAGCACACAAGGTTCAAATAGCAGTTATCACATTAATTAATGCACAATGTGAACTATCTAACCGACAATACAACATAAATCATACCACCTATTGTGTCGAGTCTTGCACGTGGAGCGAAGCGTCGTTGTGGATCGTTGAGCACTGTACAGGTTATAGTCTGGTTTTGTCAAAAAGCTTTTTCCCCTTTTTAAAACCAAGTTCACTATAACCAATGGCTCTGATACCAATCTGTCACACCCCCAAATTTCCACCATGCGGAGTATCACCGCTTGGAGGCGTGACATGACCAGGATCGAGCCACCAATCATATTGAACAACGTATTTTAGTAAATAAAACCAATCACAATACAATTGGTGACCAAAGCTAGTTAACCATGTTCATTTCAAACAGCGGAAGCATAAAACGTGAAACCAAAACATAAGTCCATAGTTCATAAGTTTAAAGTCCAAAACGTAGGTTTAATAAGTTCATACGGATTAAATATTTAACACGGGGCATATTCCACAACAACCTTCTCCTCGTGCAAGCTCCAAAAGCATCTAGCGACCTGCAAAGCATGTAGCAACGAGTCAACAACAAAGTTGAGTGAGTTCACGGTTGGTTGTTCATTTTAGAGTTGTTTCCAAAAACGTAGTTTAATCTCATTCAGCTATCCAGCCGTAGGGGGTTACCCCATAGTTCGAAAACGTTTATTAGTTAACCATCCCATGTCCACCTTCCCTGGCTATCCAGCCCGGCACTTCGGCCGTGGGGGCTACCCCATTATTTAAACTACCAGACTCGTTTATCATATCGACTACTAACGAAAATTTATTGTGCCCTAGCGTCGGTGTCTATCATCACCGACGTGCCATAGTCCATTAGTACACACCCGTCCAACTGGCACGGTGTGAGGTTTGTTAAACCTAATAGCGCTATTAACTAATGACCCGCTCGCCATAGCCTCGGCGATTAAGTCGATACAAAAAGGGAGGGACTGCGTTGATAGAGTTCTAGTCTAGTAAGTCTAATCCGTCCCAACAGGATGAGGAATTTACATTCCTGAACACGTCTCAAGGACGAGGAATCCCTATTCCTGAACCCATTCCCATTCCCACCGGGAATTTCCATGCTTTGTAGAAAAGTGTGAACTCACCTCGGTTTGCTCGGTTAGATTCTCAAATATAGCTAACAGTCAAGGTCGGTCAATCACATCCTAATATGATTACCAGTTAGTCATTTAGTGATTTTCAAATAGAGCACAAAGTTCCTACACGTATCTATCACATAACATGCATTACTTTAACTGTTTATGCCCATATAAACTTCCCATCTATTCCCGTTCATAAATAAGCATACGACATTGCACATAACACTTTTATTGACATATAACATGTTCGATCATTCACAGATAACATACTCGACATTTAGACACGCAAATTACAACTTAGGTCATTTCAGCTTTAATATTCAAAACCGGGCTGTTTTCGGACATTTTTATAAAATAGTTAACTTGTTCCAAAAATTCCCAACTCTTTACAAAACATCTTAAACGATCCAAATATTATTTTGTAAAAATATCGGGGTCCAGTTCATTACCGATATTTTATAAAAATTCATTTTCCGGACTGAAATCAGATTTATCTTTTTCTGACTGCAGTCCACAGAATAATTTATTTAAAATTCATCGAGAGTCCGATTTACGAAATTCCAGTGAGAGAATTACAAATACATCAGTGGTCATCTACAGTACAAATTCCATAATCTAAATCTACACAGAATGCAAGTTATGGCAGAAAACAGAATGTATATTTTCAGCAGCAAAAATGCAGCTCTAGCTGCTGTTACGAAATGACACTTTAAAAATAGTAAACGAAATCCAAAAATTATGATTCTGGTGCCATTAGAACCGTATTTCATAATACATAAACCTAGACTTTAGAAAATACATTTTTCGTTAAGTTACGGTCCTGTTACACCCAACTGAAGTTGGCTGTAATCACTAAACAGCTTTCTGTTTTCCGTCTTTAACCTTCTAAAGCGCGTTCGATTGATTCCGTTAACATGTTTAGTTATCACAACAACGTCAAACATCAATATTAACCAGAAAATCATCAGATAATCAATCAAGAGTCATAACAACACAAGATCTACATGATTTACACACATAATTTCTCTTTATCCATCTTATTCATCTTATGTTCAAGACTTTATGTTATGTTCTTTAGTGTTTCTAAATTTTAACCATTAAATCAACTATTAACCACCATAAACAAGATCAAGATGATGATTAGAAGCACTTACTACTAGCACAAGGCTAGGGAAGAAACAAGGGGTAAATGTGGTGGATAAAAGGAATCTAAAGAGGTTCTTGAACTTCTGAGTGCACCGGGCTTGTTTGTAGGACTCCTTGCACCTTTGGGTGTATGAGAAATGGTTGATCAAAGCTTGAAGGTGGTGGTAATATGGTGGAGAGGTGGCAGCCGTGAATGGTGTAGGAGGGAAGGAGAGAGCACTTTGTTGATGGTGTTTTGATGAGAGAGAATGGTTACCCTAAGTGTTGATTTATAAACCAAATTTCCTATTAACCTTCATGTAATATGTTATCTAGATGACCAACATCCTTAATAAAATATTCAAAAGAAATGTGGGGGTGTCCACCCCACATGAAACCGTAGAGAGGGGGGGTAAGGGTTGGGTGGTAATGATACAGTTAGGACTTAGTTAAGTTCTAAGTGTTTAGTTAGGATATATTAGTGTGTTAATTAAGATAAATTGTGTTAGGGTACTCGGGGACCCTAACTAGCTCAGAAAAGTATAAACAATGTCTTTGGCAATATTTTTATGTTCCGGGTAAAGTCCGGTTGTTCGGTTTGACACTGTTCCGTTAAAGTGCTTAATTAATCCGTAACGTGTCCTATGTATATATTTTTGTAACACTTTTAATTTCTAACACTTAGGAAATCATAAAGGACTATTTAATGACTTTTATGTACACTATTAGTATGTTAACAAGTACATGTGAGTATAACACAGTAATCAGAGAGCAGTTAAGTAATTCCACACAGTCGTCAAGCACTTTAATTGTCATTAATAAATTGTATGGAATTATGAGGGTTGTCACAGCGAACACTACTGCTCCCAGTTGTAGATCGTGGATAGTGTAGTTCTTTTCTTAAACTTTGAGTTGACGCGATGCATAAGCAATGACCTTCTATCGTTGCATTAACACACAACCAAGCCCTTGAAGGGAAGCGTCACAGTAGACAACAAAGTCGTCTGTGCCTTCCGGTAAAGGCGGTAATGATAGAATGGGTGCACTACAGAGTTTTACCTTCAACTGTTGGAATGCGGATTCCTGAGCATCACCCCATCAGTCGGTGACTCCCTTTTGAGTTAAGGTAGTGAGAGGCTGAGCAATCTTCGAGAAATCTTTGATGAACCTTCGGTAGTAACCCGTCAAACCCAAGAATTGATAGATTTCAGTTGGAGTTCGGGGTGCTGGCCAATTCTTGATGGAGTCAACCTTAGCTGGATCGACATGAATCCCAACTTCATTCACTACATGGCCGAGGAAATGGACTTCACGAAGCCAAAAGTCTCATTTTGAGAACTTAGCATAGAGTTGCTCGCGTCGAAGGAGCTCTAGAATGATGCGTAGGTGTTGTTCATGTTCCTCCTAACTCTTAGAGTAAATCAGGATGTCATCGATGAAGACTATGACGAACTTGTCAAGATAAGGTTTGAACACTCGGTTCATGAGGTCCACGAAAACCGTAGGTACGTTGGTTAATCCGAATGGCATAACAAGAAACTCGTAGTGACCGTAACGAGTTCGGAATGCTGTTTTGGAAATGTCTTCGTCTCGGACTCTCAGCTGATGATAGCTCGATCGCAGATCAATCTTAGAATAGAAGCTCAACCCTTGCATCTGGTCATGAGTGGAAGTGGGTAGTGATTCTTCACAGACTCTTTGTTGAGTTCACGGTAGGTTACGCACATACTAAACGTGCCATCCCTCGCTTTGACAAATAACATGGGGGATCCCCAAGGTGACGGACTAGGGAATGTTGAAGTTTCCAAGAATGATGGGAAAGAGATTTATATCGAGGATTATACCAGATAGTATGGGTTTACAATTATTGATGGCGGGAGTTGCTTGACGATGTGTTAAATGTTCGAAGGGGTTGGGTAAATTTTAAGCGTGTAAAGTACTAAATGATATCTAACGAGCATCGGTTCTAGAATTAGAATATGGAAACGAAATGGTCATTAAGTAGAACGTACACGTCACAACGTTGGGATCGCTCCTTGCTTCACATGAGCCGCTCACCAAGGTTCGCTCTTTGCCCCGTTGTTGTTGTTGTTCCTAGCCTCTTGGTTCCATTGCGGGCAATTCTTCCTGATATGCCCCTTATCCCCACACTGATAACATCCCCTGTTTTTACTTTGTTGTTGCTGTTGATGCTGTTGTGATTTTTGGTTCTGATTAATTGGGCGCGGTCTCCTGCAATCTTTACCCTCATGCCCCACCTTATTGCACCGTTCAAACTGTCTCTTTACACATGACCCATGGTGGTGCCGCTTGCACTTGTTGCACTTCGACCTATTCCCTAGGTATCCACCCTGGTTTACGTTGGCAGACATATACTGTTTGAGACTCTTGTTATCCATAAACTTTCTCCGCTGGTCTTGAGGTTGCATAGAACTAGAACCCTCACCTTGGTAGTCATTCCTCTTGCGCTTGATGTTACCAAAAGTATTAATAGTAGTACTGTAATGCTTGGGCAGCTTGCCCTGTTCAACTGCCTGATTGGTGAGGTGGTGTGCTAAACGGATAACTTGCAGGATTGTGGGGAGATTGGCTGAAACCACTAATCCCTGTATTGCTGGAGCTAAACCTTTGAGGTAGAGCCCTATCCGCTTGTATGCAGGCTTAGACATGCTTGGACAGAGGGTGGCCAAATCATTGGACCTTTTTGTGTACGCCTCAATTTCAGATCCGACCATCTCCAAGTTGTAGTATTCCATCTCAAGCTTCTGAATGTCATCCCGGTGGAAATATTCTTCCCTGATTAGATCCTTGAAGTCGTTCCAAGGAGTAGCGTTTGCATCTGCCAATCCTAGCATCTGAATTTGCGCATTTCACCAGGAAAACGCCTTTCCTTCTAGTGTGCCCGTAGCGTACTCCACTCGTTTGCTGGCAGGGCATTCACATTCTTCAAACACAGTCTCGATTCTCCTGATCCAGTATAGAAGACCTATTGCTCCTTCGGTACCGCTGAAAGAACTAGGTCGACAATCCATAAAAGTCTTGAACGTGCATGCTCGAGGCTGAGCAGGTGGACCTATCGCGTAGAAGAGAAGAGGATAAGGTTAAGAATAATGGAAAGGCACGAGAGTAGGATCTAGACATCCTAGGATGGTTCAGAAAGGTAGGTTTACCTCCTGTTTGGGCTTCTAAAGCCTCTACAACCCGTGTGTTAATCAGGGCCGTCAGCTGGTCCTGAGTCATGTTAATACCACCACCACGTCCTCTTTCGCGTCCACTCATGATCTTCACATCCACTAAACATAAGGTGAGAACGATGGCGTAGAGACGTGAAGAGAATAACATAAAAGAGTTTAGACCCAAGCACACAAGGTTTTCAAGTAAACAGTTGGGTGTCAAAAGAGCGTGTTAGGGTTGATAGATATCGTGCAACTAAAACCCTGCGAACTAAGCATACCATAATCAACACACCAAGTAACCAACAAGTAGGCATTTAAACATAAATCAGACCACCTAAGTGTTGAGCCTTGCATGTGGAGCGAAGTGTCGTTGTGGATCGTTGATCACTGAGCAGGTTATAGTCTGGTTTTCTCAAAAAGATTTTCCCTTTTTAAAACCAAGTTCACTATAACCAATGGCTCTGATACCAATCTGTCACACCCTCAAAATCCACATGCGGAGTATTACCACGAGGCGTGTGACTGACCAGGATCATGCCACCAATCATATTGAACAATAAGTAAAAGTAAATAAAGTCCATCGCAATCAATACGATTAGTGTTTATGAAAACAAATATCCAAAACTAAATTTAAGTGTCAGCGGAAGCATAATGTCTAAAACCCAAGTGAAAAGTTTAAAAGTTCATAAAGTTTCATAAGAACCCAATAATGGTTCTTTTCCCACAACGACCAGTCCTCCGTGCGAGCTCCAGTAAGTACCTAACAACCTGCAAAGCATTTAGTAACGTATCAACAAAAATGTTGGCGAGTTCACAGTTATTTAGTGTTGTTCCAAAAACACAAGTTTGTAAAATTACTCTGTTCTTATAAACATCATGCTCGATTTCTAATGAACCCTATGTCACAAGTTATCATCATATCATCAATAATTCAGAAAAACACAGCCACATATACTCAATAATCCAGAAAAACGCAGCCACATATACTCATATACTTACTAAAAACACTAACCTTGATTCAAAAGGATGAGAGAACTAGAGAACTAGAGAGAGGGGGCGATCGAGAAGGGGGGGTTGTCTCATGTTGCCGTCGAACACCAAGGGAAGGGAGTAGGGTTTGTTGTTTTGTTTCATGCGCTCCCAACAGCCACGGATGTATACATGCATGCGCACACATGTTTTGGAGTTGGGTTAGGCCAAGGACAAGGGGGTGTTTGGGCTGCTCATGGCGCAAAAGAGAGGGGTTGTGGGTGGGCGGTTCGGGCTTGCTTCGGCTGGGCTTGATTGGGCCGCAAAGTGTAAAGGGAGTGAAGTGGGTTCGGTTTGGGCCAAGATAAGTGGGCCGATGGTAGTAGGTTGCGCAAGGGGTTTGGATTCGGGGTTACAACTTCTCGTTACGTAACATGTATATAGTTTTGGTATAATTATAAATATATATATCAACTAAGAAGCGATATTATGTAATTGTACCATAATTCAAATAGGTGTGCTAAGTAATATGAGCGATGTAATAAAAAATAAAACGTAAACGTGAATGGTTTATACCTCAAATAACCGGGCTTTCACATCATCCCCAAGTTGAAAGAAATTTCGTCCAGAAATTTAGCACACAGTCGATGAGGAAGCTAGTTTTGTTGAGCGTTTTCGTGGGGTGTCACAAAAAGGGTTCATCCAGCCGAAACAATTCATCCGTCTGAAAGACAGGGTGCATCCGGCTGTAAAAAGGTTAATCCAGCCGAAACAGTTCATCCGTGAATATAGGGTTCATCCAGCTGAAACAGGTTCATCCAGCCGAATCAGTTCATTCATCTGAAAAAGGGGTCCATTCGCTGTTTAAATGTCCATCCGTAAAATCAGTCCATCCGCAAAAGAGTTATATACGTTAATTGTGTTACGAATCAGAAAGGTATTTCAGTTGAATAAATCAGCATCTCAGGTTCATACATATCAGAGATGTATTCAAGAATCTTCTGCAAGTTTCATTTGAATCAGGTTTGTTGTTTGGTGTGTCTAATTACGGATCTGCAGAATTGGAACGAATCAGCACTGGACAAATCAATTGAAGCGAATGCAGAAATCTGTTCATCCACACAGAATTTAGTCCATCCGCTGGAATTATCCATCCGCTAGAACTGTTTTGTTTGCGCAGATCTGAAAGGATTTGGTCTATTCGCTGATTTTTATCTATCCGCAAATCAACCTCCATTCGTTTGAATTTGTCCATTCACAAATCAGTGCATTCGCTAAACTAAATCCGCAGAAACTAATTTGTTCATCCGCTGATTAAAGGCTAGCCCATCCACAGAATTAGTGATCATATACTCCATCCGCACAGTTTCACATCTGTTCGAACTTGATTCGCTGAAACTTTCCAGTAGCAGAATTTACCCATTCGTTGATCTTTATTCATAGTTGTCCATCCGCAGATTTGAATTGGTTGTTCATCCGTTATTCAATTTTCACGGATCAACTTTTCATTTGAACGATTCAAGTGTCAAGAACCAAGACTATTTGATTATTGATTTACATGGATTAGCAAAGAAGTCTTGAAGCACGAGTTTGTTTTACTCAGTTATCACGGATCTAGTTCTAACACATTAGTCACGAATCAACATTCACGGATTCACAATCTACGGATCAAGAGTTGTTACGAACCAAGAGAAGTTTGTTCATCCGCACAAATTGAGAACAAATATTCATCCGCACGAATTGATTGTTATCACGCATCC
Organism: Helianthus tuberosus; assembly: GCA_030545235.1. Classification (NCBI taxonomy): domain Eukaryota; kingdom Viridiplantae; phylum Streptophyta; class Magnoliopsida; order Asterales; family Asteraceae; genus Helianthus; species Helianthus tuberosus. Next base: position 114,180,298 of record CM060442.1, read on the forward strand.
GCGGATCTATTATATTTTGCATCCGCACAAATTCATTATTTCACATTTGTACATATTTGACGTGTTGTTGGTTTTCCAAAATAATTCTAATTGTTTGATTGTCTGATTACAGGTGATTTCAAAAATCAGAAAACCTTGGCAGATGAGTTTTATAACGAGTTCTATAACGCGCTTTCATTCGAAACAACGTCCACAACGAAAAGCATATCGAATACGATATCGGAAAGCCTAAATTATGACAACGTGTACGGAAACCATCAGAAACCACCGAGACTTATGAATATCGATGACTATAACTGGTGGAAAAACCGATTTAAGGGTTGGGTAAAAGCGTTTGCTTATGATAGTTGGGTAATGTTGAAATTGGGATATACAAAACCAACAAAGAAGGTGGAATTTAATTAACACTCGATGAATTTACTGAAAAAGATGTAAAATATGTTTCTGCTGAACAAAAGATGATTGCACTGTTATATCAGTCTGTTCGAGACGACATCATTTCATTCCTTCATTATGACGACACTTCAAAAGGGTTATGGGAAGCGTTAAAGAAAAAATGTACGGGTGGTGATGAAATTGTCAAGACAAATGATCGTTACTGAAAAAGGAGTTTGATCTGTTTACATGCATAAAAGGTGAAAACATACGTCAAATGATCGAGAGATTTTGTTATCTGAAGTTAGAGCTAGAGAGGTTTGGTGTTTTCAAAGACAACGAAGAGATCATTGACAAGCTGGTCGAAGCACTTCCAAATGAAAACGATTGGCAATACTATGTCATGAAACTCAAACACGGCAATGATACTAAAACGATGAGTCTTGATTGGTTGATCAAAAAGCTTGAAGGCCACGAACTGGAAATACAAAAACAAAACAAAATGGCCAATGCAAATTATCAGCAAAATGTCGATTTGTACTATCAAAGAAGCATGCTGATGAATAATTAAGCACCAAAGACGGCTTTTAGTGCTGGTAGTTCAAACGATTCCCCAAAATATGATTCGGGTTATCATTCATCATCTGCTTTAAACCAATCCAATCTGAACATATTTCAATGCAACATCGCCATAGACCTGAAAAACTCTCAAAGCCTGAATACAGAAGCAGCCAAGCAACATATGGTATTTCTAGCATTAATTCTAGAGTCGTATGAAAGTCTGGTAGCGGGTAAGGTTGGAAACCCGAATATGACTAAAGAAGATTATGACCAGATCGATCCAGAGGAGATGGAGCTGATCAATATAAGATGGTGCATGGCTAGCGTTATGAGGAGAGCACAACGGTTTATGGAGATTACAGGAAGATCATGTCTTGGAGCTGCTGATACAAAGCTAGGGTTTGACAAGTCAAAGGTTACTTGTTTCAAGTGCAAACAGAAAGGGCACTTCAAGAGAGAGTGCACAAACAAGCAAACAGATGAAGCTGTGAATCCATTTAGAGATGATTATTATCAGAAGGCAATCTATCATCGCATCAGTGAGCCACCAAAGGTGAATCAAAAGCAAATCGATGAAGGTTCATCGAAAGATAGAAAACAAGTTTTGGCAGTAACTCAAGAAGACGAAGGATTCAATTGGGATAAATACATTCCAAGAGAAAAGTATGCGTTGGTTGCTGAGGTAGATAATAGATGGAAGAGAAGTTTTGCTTGATATGAAATTAATAAGTTGTATAATCCTTTTGGTGAAGCAAAAGAAGCAAAAAGATGGGATGTTGAAAGAGAATGCTACTTAGATCCACAAGGTTATCCGGTGGTTGATCCCGATAAGGTAGATTTTAATGCAGTGGTAGCTGTTATTCCAACCTGTCAACATTTCTATACGAGGAGGTTGATAGAGAAAGATTACGAGGAGAATCTATATAAGCGTATAAATGAAGTGTTTTACGCAATTCTAACGAAGGTGATGGAGTTGAAAAAGAAGAAAGAAGAAGATGTTGAGAAGCTGGTTGATGAATTAAAGAAGACAGTAAGAGACGCTGATGAGAACCAGCAGAAGGTTGATGAAGTTCAGAAGAAGATGACAGAAGAGTCTAAGGTGCCAGATGAAACTGAGGTAAAATTCAAACGGAATCTTATGAATCGTCAAATAACGATGAAAATGTTAAACAATCTGTTGATAAAACTGAAGAACAGTGCAGGAAATGCATGGAAACGTGCAGAGCCTGTACTGAAAAAGATGAAAATTTAAAATCAAGAGATATTGAGTTTACCAAAATCGAAACAGTTTTCAAAACAAAATGTAAAGAAATGCTTGAAAATGAAGAAGTTTTGAAACAAAATGTTGAAAAGCTGACACTGAAATGTCAAGATTTTGAAAAAGAAAATGAAATTTTAAGACAAAAATGTTCGGCAAAATGTAATGATTGTGTACAAAAAGATAATATCATTCAAGAATTACAGAAAGAATATGATAGAATAAAATTTGCAAATAATAACATACAAGAAGCTTATGAAACTTTTAAGAGACAAGTCAAAAGTATGGACGGTAGATTGTCAAAATGTCTAGAAACAACAAGACTTGTTGAAGCCAAATATGAAGGAAAACAACGGGTTTTAAATCAATATATTGATGAAGTTGCTAAACTTAAACAAGAATTGGCTGAAAAAGAAAAGGTTGTTTATAAACTTCAAAGTTATCATGCTTCTTCGTACATTCTCGAACGTATTTTCAACATCACACCAGATGATAAAGATTATGAAAAGAACAAAAAGGGTATTGGTTCAGAATATCATCAGGTGCCACCACCGTTGGAGAATAATTACACGTTCTATGATGACGAAGAGGTGGTAAAAGGTTTGAACATGGTTGACCAATTACCTGAAAACATTGATGTGACTTACACCAAATCTGATGATGCTGGTGATTCAGAGGTGGTAAGTAAGGTAGTTGAAAGCGTTCTAAGTGAAAATGTTTCTACTAAAAATGGTAAGTCCAAATCACAGGAAGAAGATGAGGAAAGTTTTCACAAAAATTATTTGAAAAATTCAAAATCTAAGAAAAATACGAATGATGATCCAATGGGATTGGAATATACCATGATTGGATTGGACAAATTATTCTCAGATGTTGAGTTTCTGATTAAAAATGTGATTCAGGATAAGATCGACAAAGTTTTCAAACTGGTAGAAATCGAGAAATCTGAAATTGCAAAATTTCCTGGTAAGAGTAAGAAAACTTTTTATAACAAACCTGGTTACAAAAAGAAAAACATGAAGGCTGGGTTGGGTTATAAAAAGAAACAAAACCAAAAGAAATGTTTTGAAAAGTCAAATATCAGAAAAAGATGAACTTTGTTTATGGAACAAGTTCAGAAGAAGAGAAAGAACTTAAATTTAGACGATAGTCTAATGAAGAGTTCTATGCTAAAAAGAAACAACAACAACAGGCCAAACATGTTTCAAAGAAAACATGTTTTAAATGTGATCAAATTGGACATGTGGGTCGCAAATGTCCAAATCTGAAGCCTGTTGATGTTGAAAAAGAGAAAAAGAAAGTTGAAGTTGTGAAACAAATGTCACCCAAGTTTGAGTCTAAACAAACTTGGAAGCCGAAAACATCCAAGGTTGAATCACAACAAACTTGGAAACCAAAGACACCCACATTTGAGAGAAAACAAAGTTGGAAAGCAACGGCTGATTTGACAAAGCCAAACCAATTTTGGAAACCAAACGTTGATTCGTCAAAACAAAACATTCAAAATGAATCAAGGTTTAATCATAGGAATGTTTTAAAAGGACAAATTTGGGTGGTCAAGAAACCAAGTACTTCTGTGATTGATAAACGAAAAATCGATTCAACCAAGAAGGTTGAAAATAAGAACGAAATTTTTTTGTTAAAAATGGCAAAGATTTTCCGAAGTTAAACAATTCTTATTGTGTCACAATACCCATGGTCAAACAGGCCTGGGTTGCATTATTCAAGTAATTTAGTGATTTGAATGTGCAGGTGCTTCTAAAGACAGCTGAATGTCAACATGAGCAGAGGGGCAGCCTGGCACAGAGGGCACGAGAGGCGACGGATCTCTGTGAATGAAAAACAGGGAGTTGGTTTGTTTTTGTATATAAATAAACCATAAATCAAAAACCCTAAAAATAGAAAAAACTTAAAAAACTAAAAAAATATGTTTTTATGTCAAAAATTGAAAAATGAAAAAAATATGTTTGTTTTTATTGGTAAAAAATAAAAAAAATTAAACAAAAATATGTTTTGATGGAATACGCCGAAGCCCTCACGGCTGAACAAACATGATTAAACTCACAAGTGGTTGAAAATGGTTTTAACATGTCCAAAATCAATGTGTTGTAAATCATGGGGGTACTTTATGCAAAACAGAGCATGTTATTGCAAAAAATGGATGACGAGATGACGCTATCTACATCGGTTTGTTACATTTTAAAGAAAATTTGATAACTAACCCTGAAATTTTAAATATTTTGGATTTTAGGGGGAGTAAAAATTTTGAAAATACAAAAACATTTGAAAATTTGAAAAAGCCAAAAACATGAGAAAACGAAAATGAGTTGATGTGTAAAAAGATGAAATGATAGTACATCAGTAAGAGAGTCACAACATGCTAAAGAAATGGATAGTTAAATGTGATAAACGGTCGCACTGATGATATGCCAGTAGGTGTTTACACACTTAGTAAATTGATTTCAAGATATAAACCTAAATGTCAATAACTTACTTATCTCGTGGGGAACATCTCTTGGATATATGGACTTAGTACTCCAAAATTTCGTTTGAGAGGTTGCCTGATTCTGAGATATTAGGTCTTTATACTTATTGATATTTGGGGTATTATACTTGGTCTTCTGATTTTGCGTCAGCAATGGCCTAGACTTCGTATAATACTTTGCGTGCTTATAAAGCTTTCCCTCTGCATAAAAATTGAAAAATATCGAAAGATATGAATCAAGTGCAGTTGTAAAGAAGATTCCTAAGTGGAACACACCTCAAAGTCGAGCCTTCATCTCTTTGACTGAACAGTAGTTCATACCTGAGTTCTCAAGGCCTCGCACTAACCCAGAGTACATATATCAATATAGTATATTCACCTGTAAGACTGAATCTAGGGAATTTTGATACGGGAGTATATTCTGAGGTGGGACACGCGAATAAGTTAAGTTCATAAAACATTAATCTCGTATCTCGGAACAATTGAAGTTTATTGTAACACCTCAAGAATTTGTGTTCAATAGAATAACGACACGTGTCATGTATGACAAAGGCGTTATAAACCCGGATCCAAATTAAAGATGTAAGACAGGATTTAAAAGTGTCGTCATGTAAATTTATACCTCTGAACGACCTCATTTATAAATCCCAAGACCCTAATATATATCTTAAACATCTAATATACCTTCAATCCGGTAATTGCTGACAATAATTGAATTCATTGCACAAGATAGGATCCTATGGAAATTTCTACGGTAAACCTTCATTTTCGGCACTTTCAAAAGGATTCAATGAAACATATCAAAGTGGTAGGGTATATAACTGTTCAAGACCCAAAACATGAGGCCCCATACTGTTAAATCATGGCCAAAAATCGTTCATACTCAGTTGCCCTTTCGAAACATTGAAAAGCTAAGATTTTTGCCCCTGATAAAGGCCTTACGGACCGTAAAGGTCCCCCTTACGGTCCGTAAGCCTTTGACAGCAACAGTAAATTCGGGCAGCAGCTGTTTAAACGCTTGTAACTGACTTAAAACGATTTTCCTCATATTTGGACGACCCCTAAATGACTCCTAGACACTAGGGACATGTGTTAGTGATCAGGGAACATTGCTAGAGTTGGTTGTCAATGATCTAAGGTGATTAAAGCACTATAAAAGGCCACAAGGTTGCAACCATTTGATCACACCTCACTTCTGCATTTCTAATCATTTCTGGAGCTCCAAAGCAGACTCAAGTGATCACATTTCATGCATAAGACTTCAGTAAGTATGCTTAACCTTTCTTAGTTGAGTTTTTACTTAGTTTTAGCTTAAAAGTCAAACCGTCGTAATTAACGGTTGACTTAGCAATTAATCATTGTTGGTCCAGTAATTAGTCGAATTGAAAGTAGTTATAAGTTGGTAATTATGTGGGAAATAAACCCTTAAAAGGGCACCCTCTGATTTCCACTCTAACTAGGTCAAATGTCGGGTCAAACTTGTTAATAAAAAGTCAACAGAATGCTTAATTTCCAATTTATGCATAATTAGCAATGTAGAACCCATACAACCTGTTTGATCATTAATATAACTTGGTAATGAATGTAAGAACATGTCTAAACATGTTCAACCCGACAATTTTCAGTAGAGACCCGGTTCGGAACCGAAAGTCGCATAATTTGACTTTTGCTTTGACTTTCAGTTCTGACCCATTTAAGCATGTTTTAGAAATGCCTTAGAGCTCTAATTGGACCAGGTTAAACGCTAGTATAACCCTCTATGATTATACACCATGGTTCGTTAGTTATCCAATTAATATGCATAATTCCGTTAATTGCCTATATGTTGACCATTATGCCCTTTTCACCATAAAACATGATTTTTGAAAATATAAAAGAGTAGAAACCTTAGTTACTGATTTATAAACTTGCACCCAAAATTTGACATCAGTTTGAGGTGTAGATTGAGAGTTATGCTCATTAGGGTAATTAGAAAGCTTTTTAGCGATTAAACGACATAATTAGCGTATAGCCTATTTAAGCATACTTTTTGATATCAAACTTCTTACCCACTGATGTAATATATTATTTTGGGATTTTTGGAGATTTTTAATTAATTTTAGGCTGAGCATAACTTAGAGTTATAAGCTTAACCCGGTAATTGTCGGTTTTGCCCTTTCGGGCTATAAAATGAGTTTTACATATCTTTTTGACCCCGAACCTTTTGCTACTGATTTTAAATGATAAATAAATTATTTTAAGCCTTCTGGAATAATAAAAATATCAGTTTTCTATATAGAACCCGGAAACGGCTTCTAATCGCCTTTTTAAGCGTTTTTAACGCATAGTATGTACTAAAACTATTTTAAACATACAAGGGTTGATACCTACTGATATTTTAGGTAAATTATAATATTTTAATAGTAAGCAAAAGTTTTTTAACTCAGACTTCAGTTTTGAGCTTTTCGGCTTATGTGAAATTACCAAAATGCCCCTACGGTGCATAATTTGGTTATAATTGATAAGTTTCACATATATACAATACCCTACTGATATAACTTAGTAAATTGAGTATCTTTGCTGATTACATCAGACCTGTAACTCAGGATAATACTTAAACTCTTCTATAACCTTGTAAATGACCAAAATACCCCTACGAGGCATAGTTTGTGTTTAAAATCGTTTTGGGCATAATAAAAGACATCTTACTGATGTCACAACATATTTGAGGCATATTAACTTAGGAAACCTGTAAATGACTCTCATGGTCACCCGTTACGCCTCTTGCGCGTTCGGTTCGGTTTATGTAACTAGTTTGCATAAATTAGCCGAAACGGGTCAAACCTTATCGGTTTTATCTCAAAATCTAGAATGTGTATAATATACCCATATTAAGCAAGTCTTCAAACTTGTAGGGTCTAAATCACATTCTCTCCGGTCTTCGCTTAATCGTGCGTACGAACCGTATCTTTAAAAACTAACTGGTCTAAGTTTAGACTTAATTAAAGACCCGTTAGGATTCTAATAGGTTATTATAAACCTTCATTTCAGAATAGGAGGACCAGTAAAAGCTACTTGCATTTGCTGTTTGTGAATTATACTTGCAAAGGTAAATACTTTTAACTTATTTTCCCTTATACGGGCTTGGGGTACGGTATATAAAATACCGCTTGGTCGGGCATTCGACCTTAATCGATTGGTGGTTAAGTATTATCGAGATGACCCGTTTAAATATGTTTTGTTTGCTTAAAGCCTTTGGGGGGTTAATGACCATGTCCCGGATATCCTTGGCATCATTTTACGAAATGGCCACGACCTAAGCGCGGGGTGTAGGCGTACACCCGTCAGTGCATAAATAAATAATGTGGTGTGTCTATTGATCTTTAACCCGGAACGATCCGGGCTACTGAACGCATAAGGAACATGTAATCCTTTTACAAGTTTATATATTTAAATAACTATCCCAAGTTATAAAATATTTATGCCACGTGCATCCAAATCAATTTTTAATCATTTTTTAAAATGAGTCAGTTGATTGTATTTACCAGTGTAAACTGACGTATTTTCCCAAAAAGATTAAATGCAGGTACTAATCGTAATAGACTGGATTTCTCCTTAGCATCAATAAAGAGTCTCGCAAGCTTAAGATGCCTAACGTCTGTTGAACTACTGTTTCCTATTTATTTTTGATCCGTCTGTGGATTTAAATTTCAACTGTTGTGATACTCGATATTACAATATTATATTCGGTTGAAATATATCTTTCATTTGCTTCCGCTGTGCATTTAAATATTGTGTTGTTTGACTATTATGTTGCCAACCACGTCACGATACTCCCCACCGGGCCCACCGGTGACACGTGGAATTCGGGGTGTGACATTTATGTGAAAATTTAAGTGGATCAGTATACTGACAATCTAAGTGAATCGTTTACATCTTAAAGTCTAAAAAGGTCAATGGTGCTAGTGATTTGTCATAAACTGATATGATCCTCTGACACAAACTCAAACAAAAATATTGTCTGTAAATTTTTCTTTACCACTTTACTTTACAGAAAAATCACAAAAAGATTTTCAGTGTGTTTTAACATAAACTTTGAAAAATACAAAATGATTTTGTTTCTACTTTATTTTCGACAATCGATGTTTGAAAGTTAAATTTCAAAATCTAAGTATGCTGAACATGTTTCTGAAAATAAACAAGTTCATTAATTTGAAACTTGAGGTTTTAAATGAAAAATCAAAAACAGTTTGTGAAATCACCAAGGTCATTAATTTGAACTTGGATGATAATCTGTGAGGTTTTTGGTAGTTGGATATTATCATGTCAAATATATAGTTACTTGACAGGGGGAGAGAGTCAGTCTACAATCCTGGAGTTTTTAAAAACTGTCAAATGGTTTTCTTAGGGCCAGGGTTCGATACTGGAAGATAATATTTTTAAAGGGCCGAGAAACAATCTTGAACGAAAAATAGTTTTATATTGTCAATCTTTCATAGAACTATGTTCAAGATCCTGGTAATCTAAAAAGCACATATGTATGAATCCTTAAAGCCAGGTTACTAATCCTGGGTGTCCAAAAAGCTTTCACTGTTAAATATTTGTGATTTTCAGATGTTGAATCAGATTACGATCCTGAAAGCTGAAGCTAAGGAGGAGTCTGAAGAAAAGCTCAAAGCAAGGGGAGCTTGCAGTGGTAGAACCAGGTGACGATCCTGAAAATCCAGAAGCTTAAAGAAAGGGGGAGCCTGGAGAAAAAGTCAACTGAAAGGAATTGCTGAAGCAGGAAGCAGATTCAAGAGGAGCTTGAAAAGCTAAAGGGGAGTCTGTGGTACTGAAGATGTTAAAGCTTCAAGAAGACTCAGATAGAGAGAAGATAGAAAGCTACGAGATTGACTGCAACAATATCCAAGGGGAAGTCTGTGAATGCAGTATGTCTATCGCTTCCGTCAATCACGTATCGTAGCTGAGAAATGATCAAGACAAGGTTCAGAAATGTTAAATATGGGAATAAAGTCCATTCGTACGTAAGAAAGTCCACTCGGACGAATGGGGGTTTATTTGTAAATAAGGAGTCCATCCTTAGTTAAAGATCCCCTAAAAATAGGCCATTTTTCTTATCATTTTAGAACTTTTGCTCATTTGGAGATCTAGAGAGAGAAACTATCTCCAAGTTGATTCAAGGTGCTTGTAATTGTCAAGATTATCAATAGAATCAAAGTTTAATTACGTTCTTGTGTCTGATCCACTCACGTACACGAATTCCGCACGTGATACGTGATTTTCACAATCATCAGGATTAGGAAATTGATCCGGAAACGAACATACACTATACTAATAAATGAAAATCTTTGTTGGGCTCGTGTTACTTTCTGGTGCTTTCTCACCTGTTTTCCTATTTATCTCTCATATTAAATAATAATAATAATAATTTTAAATACAATATTAGATAAGAATAAATATTTAGATAAGGATAAACGTTTTTTTATTATGTTCATATTAAATAATAATAACATTAGTTTTTTTTTTTTAAATAGATAAGAATATAGACGTTTGTTTTTACTATGATCATAGTAAATAATCTAAACAAATAATAGATAATAATAAATATTTGTTTATCTATAAATAATTCTAAATAAAAATGTAGATAAGCATAAACATTTGTTTTTATTATGAGTAGATATATATAATTTGGAGTTTGGTGATTGAAATTATGGTAAATTAGGAATCAAAGGTTCCCGTTTGATATAAACTTTGTATTGTTGTATTTTTCCACTAGAATTAAATAATTATTCTAGGTCGGGCATATGAGTTTTTTAAGATGTATATTTTTTTATTATTTATTATATAAATTTATATTTATGCAACCCGTGTAATACACGGGATTCTAACCTAGTTTTGGTATATATTATAACTAATATTTACATTTTATATTATATCAATTTAATGCATTTTGGTATGTTATGGTAGGTATTTATATTAATATACGCAATTTAAATATAATTTATATACTTTATAAAACCATATTCGCAAAATACACTATTGAAATACAATTAGTATTCAATCAGGGACTCAAGTGGATGACGGGTTTTAAACCATATGGACTTAAAGAAAAAGGGATAAATAGTCATTCTATTAGTTTGGTTAACTAATTTAGTGATGGGGACTCAAATTGTAGCACTTTTTCAAAGATGGAAACTCAGACGTCGAATTTCACAAAAAAAAACGACTCAAGTTAACACCGCTCCTAAAATACGTGGACGCAAATTGCATTTTACTCTTAAAAAAATACACATGCTTAAGCAATGCTTAAGCTTTCTCTATTTCCCTACTCATAATTTATCTCTCTCTTCTCTTCCTCCCTCTCACTTACATATCCGTTACAAGGGCGGACCTACCCACTTAGGTGGGTCGGTGACCGCACCCCTTGAAAAAAAAAGGTTTTAGGATTAAATTTCGTGAAAAATCTCGACCGCACTCCTTGAAAAATTTCCACCGCAACTCTTGGAAATTTTCAATCGCCCCTCTTAAAAAATAAATCTTATGAATTTATAAAAAAAATGTAAACACCGATGTTTATTAAAATATAACCCAGTTTATATAAATATTTTTTAACTACTTGACATAGAGGTACACATATCGGGTATTTTCAATAACCGGTTCTATGTATTGAATTAAAGGGGAAAATCGGGTATTGCTATACCCGATTCCAGTTATTGGCTTAAAATATCATACCTTATGTATCGGTTCCGGTTCCGGTTCCGGTTCGGGTATGGAACCGGTTCTTCCGGTTCCTGGGTATTACTATACCCTATTTTTGGGTATGAAAAAAACTTGTCCAGTATGCAAAAAACACCAATTTTGAGGCTGCAACTTTTTTTTACAAATATATATATATATATATATATATATATATATATTGCCTACAAACCATAAAAAACAACATAGTAATTAGAAACTTAAAATATTACCAAGATATAAAAGTTAAAAACATAAAAATAAAGATTTATATATATTTTTTAATTGAAGGAACTAGAAGAAAACATATATATTTTCGGGTATTTGGAGAACCCAGTGCGGGTATTGGGAAAAGCCGGTTCCGGGTATTGAATTGGAAGCGGTTATCTGATATAATCGGGTATAAATCGTTTCCGGAGTCGGTTCCTAAATACCGGTTCCGGGTTTTTTTCCTGGGTACGGTTCCGGTTTTTTGTGCACCTCTAACTTGACTTAACAATTTAATCTAATAACTTTCACTTAACAATTTAGTCATTAGCCCAATAAACATTCCATTGTAACCCAAACCCAATTAACCCAACCCAAATTAAATTTGAAGTTAAATAAAATAACCCAACCCTATCGCCCCTTCCAATTCTTTCTTCTGCCATCGGTCTTCTGATCGCGCGGCGACCAGCTCACGAAAGCAGTCAACAGGCACGACGGCAGCGACTGAATTCTCACTAGAAAAGTTTGATTCCGGCCACCCCACCACCTGAAATCCAAAATTTAACGAGGTATCTTCGTTTTTTATGTTTTTTCTTTGTTGTTTTATGTGGTCTTTAGGAGAAATAGATTTATAGAGATGCTAAAGGGTTCGAAATTTGATGTGTTTTGATTTTTTTTTTTTTTTTTTTTTTTTTTTTTTTGTTGCTATTCTAGACTTTAGTAGCATGATTTTGTTGTTTGATGTTTTTTTTGTTGTTCTAGATTTTATTAGAGCTTGAAAATTATGGACTATTGTTGAACATAATTGTTCATTTTGTTTAAGTGTTTAGTGTTTTTATGAACTTATAGATTAATTTATATGCGATAGGAATCATGAGTAGGGAAGTTTTGACGAAATTTCTCAAGAGGAACCATTAGAAAAGTAACTCTAGTTGATGTTTTGCATATGTTTCAAAAAATGAAAAAATCCGTAGGGCACAATTTTTAGACATGTTTGTAATGACGTTTGACATGTTTTTTATGGTTATATAAATTTGGGGAATTGACCTGTAATAATCATACCTATGCCTTATTGGCCATTAATAATCCCACATAAGAATATTCCCCCCACCAGTCTCACATTTCACCTATTTTTCCTACAATGGTCCCCCGTTAAAAAAAAAACTTAACGGAGATAAGCTTTTTTTCCAATTTACAAACAGATTTTTTTAGGGCTTTTGATCAGAACGATGACACGAGTTCATTGATGTAAAACTTACTTCGAAATGGTGCTCCAAGTGACTTGATTTTGGTTAATTGGAAATTTAAACACCCGAATTGAAGCGTCGTTTTCATCGTCCGGAGCACCGTTTCGAGGCAAGTTTTACATCAATGGACTCGTATCCTCGTTCTAATCAAAAGCCCTAAAAAATATGTTTGTAATTTTGAAAAAAGCTTAACTCCGTTAAGTTTTTTTAACGGGGGACCATTGTAGGAAAAATATGTGAAAGGTGTGACTGGTGGGGGGAATATTCAGAGGTATGATTATTAATGGCCAATAAGGTTTAGGTGGGATTATTACAGGCCAATTTCCCTATAAATTTTAATTTGATGTTTTTTTTTTGTTTTACATGACCTGACCCGACCCGATCCCACCTGATATGAACCCATTTTTTTTATATACCTTGGGCCTAAAATTTTTAAAAATATTCCACACCCCATGAAAAATTAGTAAGTCTGCCACCACTGATCAATTTTAGTTCTTCACCAAAATATTTTCTCTCGTTTTCTCACATTCACTCACCTTCAGGCTTCATCTTATATCCTTTCTCACCGATCTCGCATTTCTATCTTTCTAGAAACATAAAAAAACACTAGTGGCCATACTCTAATACATAAATTAAATTATTATTTTTATTCTAGTAAAATCTTTTTCTAATGATTTAACAAAAGCGTGTTTTTATTAAAATCTTTTTCTAATGATTTAACAAAAGCGTGTTTTTATTTATTTAAGTTACCACGTTTTTTCAAAACATTATTTTTATAAAGTCACTTTTCAAAAGAATAAATGCTTTATAATATAATTTCTTTAAAAAAAGTTGTTGATTTAATATAAAATTGGATCGATTGAAGGAAGGGATAGAAAAAAGAATTTGAATCGAGAAAAGAATGAAAAGATTGGATTGAAGTATTGCTGAAGTTTGAGAAAATTAATACTTAATTATGACACATGTTGAACAAATTAATTGTTTCACACATCGCATTAGTCATGTATCGCAATTATCCTTTTACTAGTGCTAATACCCGCGAATTTCGCGGTGTTGAAAAATAATATGTTTCTTACTTTTAGAAAAGAAATTACGTTACTGATCATAAAGAAGCTATACACGTGAACTTATTATGGAAATCTGAGGTTGAATATTAAAATAAAACGGAGCATCGAATTATATACGTAACAAAACCAAAAAGATAAATAAATGAAAGAAATGCATTTTTCTGGTTTGACATATAAATTGAAAGCATATTACTCTAATACTTCTACTTGCTGGAGTTTTGTAACCAATAACATCGAATTCGTTTTAGACCAATTGAAAAAACAATCATCCCCTAACGAAATATGTTCGGCTTCAAATTAATTATATCATGTCATCCAACAACACCGTACCTATGGTAAACAAAATATATGAACAAAAAATTTATTAGTAACATACATAAAATTACACTGAAAACAAAAGTATTCAATAACATCAAAAATGGATTCACAAACCTCGTTTGACCATTAATATTATGTGTACGAAGATTCTTAACCAATACGGACGTACTTTTACGTATCTGCGACATTTTGTAGAATGCAAAATATATCTTCTTGTAAAATAATCTATCACATAACGAAAGTATGAAGAGATGTTAAGTTAAACACTTTAGCTTTCTTTATTTGGCTGTCGTTGTTAGTTCACCAAGTAATAAACAACAAAATGGTATTATCATTAAAAAAAGGCTAAAAAATGACAACATTTAAAAGTAAGACATATAAATAACAACTAGAGTAAACACGCGTTTCATACTAACTAATATACAGAAAATGTATACTGATTTAAGAACACGTACCTTATGAGATCTGAAAGCGGTGTGTATAATATTAAACTTTATGATACTCAATGAGACCTTTTATAACTTGATAATGAGATTCAGGGAGTATGACACTTCAGCTGTCATATTTAAGCATATATATGTCCTTATATAACATGACAATGAGACACATCGCTCAAAATGTGACATTTTAGCAAGAATTAAAGAGGTTGTAACAACATCAGATTGAAGTTTCTTGGTAGAAATCCATAAAAATACGTAGAAGCAAGCGACAGCTAGATGAACGGCCGTGAGATACAACAAACAAACGATTACCGATAAAACTTAACAAAATAAGGAAAAAAATGGATTAATAGACAAATTCATACCTTGGAGAAGAAGAAGATAATCTGATTCGAAGAAGATGGCCATTGATTATTTTTAGTTTTGGGCCCGGAGAAAATAAGAAAGCTATTATGGATAGTGATATTAGTAAACCGAATTGTAACGTTAGTTATACAACTCTTGCCATCCCAGTTCGTGGTCAGAAATTCCTATAAAATAACATTTTCATGAGTTAGGCATCAGAGAACAAAGAAACACAGCTCAATTTTTAACTATTTTTTATGAGATTACCCATTCAACCCATTGGTGAGAAATAGAAAACTTAAATTAACCACTTGGGTCAAGACTTCCACCTCTATGCATTTATAGTGGGTTAATGATATTCGACTTGAAGACTTGAAAATAAAGTGGTTCTGCTTATCAAATGAAAAAAGAAAGCGGTTATCTTCAATTCAACTTTAAACAAAGAACCATCAATTTAGGTTGAAACAACGATGTAAAACATTAAAATAATATATATCATAAAATCAGAGAGAGGGGGGGAGGGAGGCTGCACCTAAACAACTCGGGATAGATGATGTAACATCCTTACTATTATAAAATGGTTTTTGTACTAATAACGACAGTTAAATGTGTTCTTACGAATACACATACATACAAAATACGGGTTTACTAAAACATTTTCGGATATAAATAATACAAAATACATTATATAAGTTCGTCGTTTAATTATAACGACGAAGCAAAGTGCGGAAGCTTGTATCTAGATCGTGTTCGGTTCTTCGATGAGCTTGATCATCACCCGGCATCCCAAGATATACCTACGTTTTGAAAACCATCATAAACATTAGTTTTGATAGTTTTAATATGTAATAAACCAAGTTCTTTAGGCCAAAAATTTAACAAACAACAAATCTACAACATTTATGCCCGACGCGTGCCGCGACGGGTTCAACCCCTGTTGTCGCGTGTCGCAACGATGGTCGCGTGCTGTGACGGTTAACTTGATTGCTTGTCGCGCGACGCGACGGCCTTGTTTCGACAGAATGGTTGTTTTCTTTGAGCTGCAGATTCCCAGCTCAATTACTCAACTTATAAATTCACAAAAACTTGCATATCTTTCGAACTACATATCCGTTTTACACGATTCTTTTTCCTACGCGTTTGTAATTTAATCCTCCATCATATGGAGTTAAAGTGAACATCTGAATTCATAAAATAATAGGCTTCGAGTCCTTGACTTAAAAATTCATTTTTAAAGACTTTTGACCCGTTCAAGTTTTTAAACCCCAAACTTGTTTCTAATTAACCATTAAGCTTACATCAACATGTTTATCTCAAAATCTTTAGTTCGGGTTTGTAACTTTAATGAATTACGCGGCTAGTACTCAATCTATGCGTATAATTCTTTTGACCCGTTTCGAAGATTTAAACCTTTTAAGTTCAAATCTTTCCCCTTTGTTATACACAATCCACTTGATATTTACCTATAACTTACATGATCATAAAACACATTCTTAAACGGCTCATAAGGACCGTTTACCCGGTTTAGTGTTCATAGGTATTCTGGTCAATTCGAGTCCCTCATTTTACGACGAAGGGCTAACACTAATATTTGACCATCATATTACTTCTAGCTATAATTCAAAATATGCGTACCTGGCTCGGGTCAAATATTGACCCATTTTAATACCTTGCATTAATAACTTAGCTAATTCATAGCAAATGCAATTCCCGTAAGCCGTTTTTATCCTGTGAGTATTAGACTTGACAATACTTATTAGTCCTTATTCGTCAAATGGCGCTAAAAATCGTCATTTAACCCGTTTGGTCTAAACGACCAAACATTATGCACTTGTATTTGAATGGTATACATATATATTTACCATTTTCGTTATTTAACCCATTTCGGCTTACGCCGTAGGGTATCTTTTAACTTTAACTTATGTTTGTCGACACACGACTAATTACCATTTTACCCTTTTTTCTCATCATAAGTTACCTCATAAGGTAACATTTCAAAAACTACTAGTTTGTTCGTCATTGTATGACTTAATTACCATTTTACCCCTTTTTACCATTCATTATGGTTTTTCATCATTTTCATTTGTTCCGACCCGTATCAATCTACATCGGAACATCGTATTTCTAGCTTTAGCTTAACATATTCATAACCTTTATTATAATAAGCATTCTATAAAAGGGGTGTAAGATTTACTTACCTTTCATCCAAGCAAGTCTTCCTCGTGTCTTTATCCCGTTTGATCATCTCCTCCAAGCTTCACCTAGCTCGTCAAGAGTCAAACTATCATATTACCCATAAGATGGTTAGTTTAGTCATTTCATATTATGGCTACCATTTCCTATGGGGTTTCTTGCATATAATTTACTTAACTAAATCATAGGTCAGTTTTACTTTCCTAATAGTCAAACTACCCATGTGTATTATATGTTTTAATCATTCTTTTTCTCATTTTCACAACTTCGTTGACAAGCTTATTTGTAGGTATTTTAAATACTTACCATAAGCAAAATAACATGTTTAATATTCATGAAACCATTGTTTTATAAACAAGGCAAAGTATAAACAAAATACAACTTTCCTTGGATTTAGTTTATTAATAAAATGTGCAGCAACTTTACAATGTAGCTGCTGAATCGACTCTTTTGACCACTTTACGGTCTTATTTAGCCCTTCGTGATCAAAGATGAAATGTAGAATACTAAAATATCTTTCCAGCCCAAAAAGAATCAGCTCAATCCGAGCTTCCTAGAATTAATTATGATTTTTGCAAAATCAGCTCAGAAGTCAAAATGCTTCCAAATCAGCTTGTTATCAAAACAGTTCAGCCGACTTTAGACACTGTTTTGACCCGTTTAACATCAGAATTTAACAAACATGTTCAAACATAAAACGTAGTATGTTTCAATAGCTTTTTGAGCATATAAGGCTCAACCTCACAGGTCGTTCCAGTGATTTTATATGATTTTTTTTAAAACTGCAGCCCTATAATTTTTAATCCCAATCAGCTTTGTTATATTTTCTTGTTCAATCATTTCATCAAGCACCTTGTGTGCAACATGCAAAATCAAGTTTCTCCAGCCCATTTAAGTGTTCTAAATCCTTAAATTCTAGCATAATTAACAAGTATTAACATCAAACTTCATCATCTATCATGTATGATCAAATACTCAAACTTGAAAATTGTTCGAGTGTCTTACTTCAACTATCATTTATGATGATTTCTAGCACAAACATATCATCACCTTCACTATTTAGTCAAAACCCACTATCTAGTTTACTTGTTAATCATCTTCAAGTAATATTACATCAAGTTTTTCATAATATCATCGTAACTAACGAAATTAAACATACATAGACATTCAATTTCGACTTTGGATCATAACCCAACCATCTATTTGCAAGTAACCTACTTGTCTAAATTTTCAAGTTTAACCAATCTAGGTTTTATGACATACCTTATGATCCATGCGACTAGGGGATCGTTTCTATGTATTCATGCATCGATTTTGGCCTTGAATCAAGCTTCAATTTGATGATTTTGTAGAGTTTAGGGTTTGAGTTTTTTGGGGAGCTCTCCTGGCTCTGTGTGTGTGTTTTGTTTATTTTAAGTTTTAATAAAAACCTTATTTCAATTGCCCATTTTTTGGTCCCTCAACTTTTAAAGGTTTATAGTTGAGCCAATTTACTACAAGTTTCTTTATTGCTTATAGTAAATCCTAGTTACATTATCCTTCGGTTAAACCAGCATATATACCATATGCAATTAAATATATTTTCTAATATTTTCGGGGAGTTACAGATGACTTGAAGTGATTCACCCTGATATAAAAGATGAAATCCCAAATTTTCACATTAACAGGCTTTAATTCTTGAATCTAATGAAATAGACAATATGTAACGTGAACTCACATGGATAGACTAAGAGACTTAGATACACCCGAGATGTTGCTTTTCCTTCTACAAACAAAAAAGAATTTTGATGCACCGACAAATTCTATGATAACAAAATCCATGATAATATTTGCTGTAAGCAAGCAAAAGTGCTTGTGATCATGTATACATGCAATAAAAAATTTGTAGTGCTAACCTTTAAAAATAATCCACCTATGTCG
The DNA here is from genome assembly GCA_030545235.1 of Helianthus tuberosus. Lineage (NCBI taxonomy): Eukaryota > Viridiplantae > Streptophyta > Magnoliopsida > Asterales > Asteraceae > Helianthus > Helianthus tuberosus. Next base: position 114,199,431 of record CM060442.1, read on the forward strand.
TCGTATATGGCTTAAATATATCAGCAGCATGTCGATGTTGTATCTCCCACATTAACTCTGCCTTGTCCACATCTTTCTCAAAACTAACCCTAAGTATAATGAGGTTGAAACATCTTAAACCACACACAGATACCTAGATAATAAGGTTGAATTTCAAATTGAGAGAAGATACGAAACACAAAAGAATTATAAATTACCTTTTTTGAAAGTATAATGAAGTTGCTAATCATTCCTTGCTAATTAATCATTGCATTACTTCTAATCACTAATTATATATTAGGTAAGTTGACTTGAAGCTCACCTCTGACATGCACTGCTCCACATCATTGCCTTTGTTCGTTACAGTTTGCTATTATAAAGCATTTTACAATAAACAAACCAAATTAATTTCAAACAAACCAAATTAGAAAAGCATAGATTTGTAGCTGGAGATAATTCTACATTTTTTATACATAAAAAGTATCCAAACTCGGAATTAAGTTCTTCTTTCATTTTTACAAAATTTACTACTTTCATGGACTGCTCAAGTAGTAAATATTTAGAAAAGAAATAAAGTATAAAGGAGCTAAAATATGAATTAAATACTTTAGGTTGTGTTTATCTATTTGGAGTAAATCTAAAACTAATATTTTTAACTAATGGGTGAGTTCCACCAATACTGATGATTCTGCAGCAGCAGATAAGTTAGAAGATGCATGTGGACCAAAAACCTGTTATGCTCAATGTGGAGTAGATCTCATACTCTTCTCTATTGTTGTCCCCTAATTATGACAAACATTAATGTACATGTTTTGGAGTTAATAGACCATTGTACATTCATGAATACAAAAAAAAATCGTTCAAGTTACCTAGTCAACAGGATATAAACCGGAAGCCACAACACCGCTCAGGTTGAGAGAGACATAATCATCTAAAATACACTAAAAGTTAAAAAATCAATTCGGTATCTATTATTTTAAAGATTTAAAGCATATATGGTAACAACTAATAAATGTTTTTAATATGATTGTTGAATAATTTGAATCTAATTAGTTATATAGAAACCAATAATTGTTGATTAGAGGTTATTAAAAATTAGGATAATTAGCAATTATAAAAAATGAATGTAGTCAACTTCTATTTCTGGTAACTTTATTTAAAAATAAGTCAAATATAATTTAAATTTAAAATTACTATAATATGTTGAAACACTACTAGAAAATTGGGCAATTTTCACTAAAATTTGTTACCGAAAAAAAATGGTAGCAAATTTAGCAACCCGCTTCCCCCAAAATTGAAATTAAGCGTACTTTTTATGATATGGTGGCTAAATGGTTGGAAATTTTGCCACCGTTTAATTTTGGTGGTAAATCCGTAGGAAAAATACTAAACAAAATTAAAAACATCAAAAATACATTAGAAATAAAAGTGCCCTTTTTAATTGCCACCGTGATTGGTGGCAAGATGAAAAGTTAGATTAAGCGGGTTAATTTTTATAGGCCCGCTCTTAATTTCACATCCCTCCAATTTATCCCTATCTTCATTTTCTATTTCCCCCTATTATCATCCATTCATTTATTGAAACACAAACCCTAATTTCTTTTTTCACCATACGCATCGTCAATCCAGCAGCAGTTCATACAACAATGCTTCACAAACGATTCAAGTCCACCAAATGGTATAAGTTATGTATTTGAAAGATTTTGTTTTTTTAATTTTGACTATACACATCGTATTTATGCGAATGGTTTGTTGTTTGATTGATTGATTCAGTAAAACGGCGTTGAAGTTAGCTACATCTCGGATTAAATTGATGAAAAATAAGAAAGGAGTACAGATTAATCAGATGAAGAGGGAGCTGGCTCAGTTGCTTGAGACTGGCCAGGAACGTACCGCTCGAATTCGAGTATGTTGTTTGATTTTCTGAATATGATTATTAAGAATTACCGTATTTATAAATTGAATTTATCATCATGTTGATTATTTTATTAGGTTGAACATGTAATTAGGGAAGAGAAGATGGTGGCTACATATGATTTGATTGAGATATACTGTGAATTTATTGTAGGTAGATTGCCCATTATCGAATCCCAAAAGTAAGTTAATTAATTTGCTTAGAATAATATATACTGATTACTGTTGAATGATATATGGTTGTAAATTGTAATATTGTAGAACTTGTCCTGTTGATCTGAAGGAGGCCGTCACAAGTGTGATATGTGCAGCTCCTAGATGTTCTGAACTTTATGATGTTCGAAAACAGTTTACTGCAAAATATGGAAAAGATTTTCTTTCTGCAGCGATTGAGCTGCATCCTGATTGCGGTGTGAGTCGCATGGTAAGTTGGATGTTAATGTCGTAAAGTTTCTATGTTTCAGAAATATTGTTTTTACCGTGTTTTTGCGTTATCTTGTTTACAATTGGTTTTATTTGTGGGTGGCTCTCATGAGGGCTTGGGTTGACGGGTTGGTATCACCTAGCCTGAACACTACTTGTTTAGTTCGTCGTGTAGAAATACCCAACTTTAATATGGAAATACTTAGACTATGGGGTATGGGGCGTGGGTTGGGTACAAACGCCCAAGTCACCACCCCGGGTGGGCTTGGGTTTCGGCGTGGCCCCTTGGGCGGGGGTTTCAGCCCGGGCGTTGGGCGTGCCTAGCGATCTTCCGTGGCCAGCTCTCATTGGCTGGGTTGGCTAGGCTAGGTGGCTAGGATTTAAATTTAAAAAATAACCGTTTGGCCAAGCCAAACCCATACCCCATCTACCTAACGCTTAATTAGGGGGTTTTTTTATATGTCTAATTATGTTTTTTTTTTAGATTTGTAATCCTTTTTTTTGTAGGATTTTGTAATTTTTAGGATGTAGATTGGAAAGTCTCTAAAGCGTGTTTTTATCATTTAATATTTCCTAAATCAATTTTATTAAGAGAAAGATACACCTAAATGAAGGGTATAATTGGTCCCCATTTAAATTTTTATATTTGTACTACTATAATTTTATAAAATCAGGCATTTTTTTGTCATTTCACAATTCATCGCACACACCAGTGGCGGATCTTGCCCGTTGAACGTCCCAGGGCCGAAAGCCACAAGCACTAAAAACATGCCCGTGCCGAACATAGTAGGTATAAAAAATTTCGATCGAACCGCGAAAATTAGCACTTCTGGCCGAAAAACGTGCCAGGGTCGTGGCCCTGGCACAACCCTTCTAAGATCCGCCAATGGCACACACTTGTCGAAATGGGTATAAATGAAAGTATGAAACCAGATACGTACTTGGTGGCGTAAGTTAGTTTTAATGTACAGGTGGACTTGATGAAAGAAGTTATATAGATGGGTGACCTCCAAACACATGATCTCATCATTTTAGTAAAATATAAAGAATATTGTTTAAAATAATTTGATTTTTGTAATCTTATTTCACAGCAGTAGTTGTTTTTTAATATTCTATTACAAGGGTATTACCGGTCAGCCCAATCTGTACACTTATATATCCTTTTGGTCTGTTATCTTACCACTCCAACCTGCTCATTTGCCCTGTACAAAATTTTTGTAACCCTCTTCCTTATTTGGTTTATAGTGAAAAGGTGAAAACCAGCAGCGTATACATTCGGGACTCCACAAATATATCGGATTACGCTTTGCTAATGTTTGGTGGTAATCTAATTCCAAGCAAGAATGGAGATGGCATTGAGATGCTCGATGAGTATCTTCAGTTTTCTGCGTCCAAGAATGTGTTGGGATTGATAAAGGTATGTTTTTGCGTTAGATGTGGCTATATGGGTGGGATGAGTAACGGGTAATAATTGTTTGGTTCAAAAATCAAAATGGGTGATTTTCCGTACGGGTATGGCTCGAGTGGGATTGGGTCAACCCACAAAACTTCGGGTCGTGTTCGGGTTCATATGTATGATATGATTTTCGGGTTCGGGTCCGGTTGAACCCGCCAACCCGCGAACATGACCCGTTTAGCACACCTAGTTTTGAGTTTATATTCTTGAGTGTGTATGTTTTGCTTGCATTAGGCTTTACTGGCCGTCTTCCTCGAGTTCTGATGTTTTTACCAAGACATTGAGGTTTAGTTTTGATCATGACCTCATACAGGAAATGGGTCAACAAATAGCGCGTGAGAGTTACCCGAATAGCAGGATATGGAAACTGGAAGAAATCCGTGATTTTATCAAGAAAAATGAGTCCTTTCATGACGAGAAGCTGGATTTTAGTTCTGATGTTTTTATACCCATGAGGAATCTTCGCCTACTTGATGTTTACCATCATTTCACTTCTAGTGAACCTACCTTTCTTCCTGATGAGTTACAATGGCTTTGTTGGCTTCATTATCCATTTTCTTTTGTACCACTAGCAAACTTACATAAGCTTGTGGGTTTGAAATTACACTACGAAAGAATTGAGCATTTATGGGAGGGGCAAATGGTAAGTTTGTGATTAGCCACAGATTTTTATTAGTATTAGTTTCTAGAGTAACTCTGATTGTAACTTGTTTATTTATGTTCTTGAAATACTGTTACAAGTCTCTTATTGTTAAACCATTGACTCTTCATGTACATTGATATATGCCAACTTTCATTTGATACATGCAAAAGCCCTGTATAAATTCAAAAGTTAAAAGAGGACCTGGAACAATAATGAATGCTGACACTTTTGTTTTAGTCATGTCTAACTTTTATATCAACTGTACTTTTAGCCCAAAAACATTGTTTTATTCAGTTTTCTTGTAACACTGCAGATTAATGATCACAACTATATGGGTTATTTGATGATGTGTATTATGTTGAGCTACTTTTGTGTTCTCCCATATTTATAGTAGTTAATGTGGCAAGAAAAATAAAGATCCTGTTGAAGACCCTTCTGTCAGTCTTCTAAAGACTAAAGGTACTTAAATCAATTAATCTTTAGTTTTATGTAAATAGTTTTATCGAGGATAGAACTTTTAATGGTGTGAGGTGGCAGTTTTGACCTGTTTCAATACAAAGGGGCCGGCTCAGAGTTGAGATCATTTTTTATTACTAATGGGTCTGACATATAAGAGTGGAGGCAGTTTCTATCATGAATATTCTTCTTTTGAGAACTGATGCTTATACGAAAAGGGAGAAGTAAGTGTTTTATTGTCTATTGCTGTTTGCCAGCATCTGACATTTTGTTATAACCTTTTTGAAGTTTGTTATGTGAAGGTAGGTATGGAGAGGTGTCGGTCTTTGAAAGTATCCCTCAGCTATTAAGAAAAGAAGTTGGGCTTGGTGTGCAAAAGCAAGCCGTGCATCTTCTCTACCTTCTCTTAAATTGTAATCTAATCTCTTCCCTCGTCGGGTGGTTGTGACTAACAATTGTTACTAGTGCAGATTAGTTATGATACAGGAAAATTGGGCGATTTGTTAGAAGCATTGGTTGATCTCTGTTGTCTTCAAAATGTGATTTTGTAATTTTTTATGCACCCGGTAAAACAGTTTTGGGCTTTATGCTTTGTAGATTGAAAAGTTGAATTTAGTTATCAAGGAGCTCGTTAAGGAAAAAAATGAAGAAAAAGAAAGGTTCAATGGAATTACTACGGGGTTGTTGGCTGAAAAAGAAAATGATAAGGTGGATAAAGATGCTATGCTTGATAGGATGTCACAAATTGAAGCTATGTTAACAACTACAGTTCGAAGATAGGACATAAACACTTGGTTTTGAATGTTTAGATGTTTATCTTATTAGGATAATTTTAGTTATTTTATGTTTTAGTTGGTGTTTTTTATATGCTTTTGAAAACGAGATGTTTTATGTAATTTTGGGATTTTATTAGCATTTTTTTACATTATTTGTAGTTTGATTGATATGTAATTTTGATGAAAATAGCAGCGAGAAAAAAAATCTGAATTAAAAACCAATATTCCAAACCAAACCAATATTTTAGTAATTTGTGTGTAAAAATGGTGGCTAAATGGTGACATAACTCGGTGGCAAATTGTGTAAAAAATGGTGGCTATTGTGTAAAAAATGGTGGCAATATCGGTGGCTAAATGGTATCAAAACTCGCAAATTGTGTAAGAAAATGGTGGCTAAATGGTGACAATATAGGTGGCTAAATGGTGGCAATATCAGTGGCTAAATGGTATGAAACGCGTCACAACTCGGTGGCAAAAAAGGTGGAGCGTAGCAAACATGAAGCGGTGGCAAATAATTTTGACCAATTTTGTGGTGGAAAAAATATGGTAGCAAAATATAAAAATGGTGGCTATTTGGTGGCATTAGGGCAATTGACACGGGTGTTTTTGTCACCGTATTTTCGGTGGCAAACTGGTGACAAAAAGTAAATTGCTACCATTTTGTAACCAAAAATTACATGACAAAAACCATGTTTTCTAGTAGTGAAATAATTTAATCAAATTATATATAAAATTTTAAATTCTAAACCACTAACATGTGTTGTTACATTAAACCAATCTAAAAAGGAAATCCTATTAATGTTATTAACTCCAAATCGTTTACTTCCATATTATCCTCCAAATCAAATTTTTGAATTTAAAATCAAGTTATTATCTATCCTCTAAATAAGGAAATTATCAGCCAAAAATACTAAAAACACATATTTTGTCATTTTTAAGAATATTAATATATTGTTAAAATAGACTTCTAATAATTAAATGATATTAGAAAACATACCAATGCTAGCATCTTGATTGACATAATCATCTAAAATATACTGAAAGTTCAAAAATCAATTATGTATCTATTATTTTAATGATTTAAATCATATATGATAACAACTAATAAATGTTTTTAACATGATTTTTGAATAATTTGAATCTAATTAGTTATATAGAAAACAATAATTGTTGATTAGAGGTTATTAAAAATTAGGATAACTAACAATTATAAAAAATGAATTTAGTCAACTTCTATTTTAGGTAACTTTATTTAAAAATAAGTCAAATATAATTTAAATTTAAAATTACTATAATATGTTGGAAGAATTTAATAAAAAAATATAAATAAAATTTTAAATTTTAAACCACTAACATGTCTAGATACATTGAACCCACCTAAAAACGAAATCCAATTAATATTATTAACTCCAAATCGTTTACTTCCATAATATCCTCCAAATCAAAATTTTGAATTTTAAATCAAGTTATTATCTATCCTCCTCTAAATAAGAAATTATCAGCCAAAAAATACTAAAAACACATTTTTTGACGTATTTTAAGAATATTAATATATTTTTAAAACAGATTTCTAATAATTAAAACGATATTAGAAAACATACCAATCCTAGCATCTTGATTGACATAATCATCTAAAATACATTGAAAGTTCAAAAGTCAATTCCGTATCTATTATTTTAATGATTTAAAGCATATATGGTAACAACCAATAAATGTTTTAATATGATTGTTGAATAATTTGAATCTAATTAATTATATAGAAACCAATAATTGTTGATTAGAGGTTATTAAAAATTAGGATAATTAGCAATTATAAAAAATAAATGTAGTGAACTTCTATTTCAGGTAACTTTATTTAAAAATAAGTCAAAAATAATTTAAATTTAAAATTACTATAATATGTTGGAAGAATTTAATCAAAATTATATATAAAATTTTAAATTTTAAACCACTAACATGTCTAGGTACATTGAACCCACCTAAAAAGGAAATCCAATTAATGTTATTAACTCCAAATCGTTTACTTACATATTATCCTCCAAATCAAATTTTTGAATTTACTCTAATTAAGGAAATAATAATTAACAATAATAATTTTGTAACAAACGGATGGATAGCACCAAACCGTTATCATGATCCGAAATTCAATTGTCAAACGTCAAGGATCAAACCATTAAACTCCAAGAACGCATATGATATTCAATCAATCTTCAAACAAAACAATAGAAAGGTGGAGCAAAGATTCGACAGCATAATGAAATAAAAAACAACCAAGCACTTCTAAATTTCCACAAATTTATATAGCCTAACAACAAATTACAAACACAACAATCATAATCCAATGATCAATCACAATATCAAATCCTTAAGCAAAAAAACACCATTAAAACGAAAAATCATTCATTAAAAGGGGAGATAACAATCATATTTATTACGATAGACCAATAATATATAACATATTGAAGATAAATTCACTGAATCAAAAACATAAAGGAAGAATAAAGATCAAAAGTAAGATTCAATTGAAAAAAAACCATATACAACATACTAAGATTTATTGAAATAACAAAGATCTTTAAAACCATAAAAAAGAATCAATGGATATACACTTACAATCCCTAAAAAAGAATCAATCGATACAAACTTTTACCATACGAAGAGGAAATCTATGGAACAACGAATAAAATCGGAAGATGATACTTTATAAAATTTACATATTTTAAATAACATAATTTTATACATAAATCATTCCAGGTGTTTATTAATTACTATTGTTCCTTATACATAATATTATGTATTTGATAATGAAATAAATATAATCTAATCAAACCTTTAAGAAATCAAACAACACATATAAACCTTAGATCTTATACCTTGGTGATGAAGCCATTAGAACAGAGTCAAAGATTTGTGCTCCAAGACGTAAAAAACCTAGATACAAAACAAATCAAAACAAAAAAAAACACAAGTACAATAAAACATGTTAGAATGATAGATGGATATCAAGTAAAAACAATTTAGATAAACAATAATTTCGTACCTTGGTAATGATGCCATTAGATTAGCCAGAAAGATATATGCTCGAAGATGATGAAACCCTAGATACGAAAGGATACAAATCAGACAATATACATCACAAAATCAACAAAATGTTTAAGAAAAAGAACATCTATATGTTAATAGTAACAAATCCGCATCGTACCATGTTATTGAAGATTTCGAGTGATACGAATTAGAAATCGAAGGAAAGATGAAAACCAAACAGAAACAAATAAATCAAGATCAAGATTCAACAATAAACAAACAATTTTATTTGATGAATATATACCTTGGATCTTGTATTGTTTGATTGAAAAAGTAGGGAGAAAACCCTAATCGCTGTTTGTTTCTGTTATTGTGTGAGGAATATGAGAGGAAATGCCGGGTTATGTCATTATATATGATACGAATTTGTGACCCGTTTTATGAATATGGATAGTCCATAGCGACGTACCATAGGGAAATCAAGGAATGCTAGTTTTGGCGGGAAAATGAGGAATAGAGCCTCTAGATGGTGGACACGTGTCCCCTAATTATGGCTTTTATTAGGTTGTATAGATTTTTTAAGGCAATTTTGGATCACTAACTGATCACTTGAGTATCATCGATGTATTGCAATCATTCTGATATCTAATTGGTCATGTATTGTAATCATTCTAATATGAATTTTTACTATTCTATGTATCGTAATCATTCTCATATGATTCTCAGTTATTCTCTTTCTCCATAAAGGGTTAAAGTAATTAAACAAAAATCGCTGAACGAATAAGCTGTTTGAGGATGACCATGCTTGTTCATCGAGCGCATGTAGATGTCCACTTCTTATGCAAGGAGGAGGAACAAACTTATATATATATATATATATATATATATATATATATATATATTATTAATTATTAACTAGGTTAGAATCCCGTATATTACACGTGTTAAATAAATAAATATCATAGTAAACAAATAGTTTTAAGAAATATAAGATCGTTATTCTTGCTTATAATAACTATGAGATTGATAAATAAATAAGTAGATTAGTATTTTTTTTTACTAATAGATAAGTGAGTGATACGTAACATTCTTTGGAAACACGTATATTATAATGGTTGAATATCAAAACACAAAAAAATATAAATATAAACTTTTTTTAAAAAAGGGTTGACATTATTTGGAATCGTTAATTAATTAATTATTAAAAAGGGTAAATTTCTTTAATTAATTATCATTAAAAAGTTAATTTTTTTAGTTGTAATATATGTGAAACCCATTACACTATATTACAGTTAATAACATATTTCAGTTAAATATATCCATTGCTCATTGTGTTACATTGATACATTAATATTTGTACGTTAATATTATAAATATGTTAATTAACTTTCGGGTACTACACAAACCTGTTTAATGATTTGTAATTTATTAAACTTTGTTAACCTTTTTAATTAATTAATTATTTAGAATCATTTATTAATTAATTTTATTATTATTATTGATAAAGATAAGTGATATTCATCTATTAATTAACTATTACAAAAGTTAAAAAAATATATAAATATTTTTTTAGGTTAAAGTAGAGGAGTTATGATCCGGTACAAACTATACTAATTGTAAATTTTTATTCAATGGATGTTATTGATTACACATAAGCCCTTAGTATTAGTAATATCAATTAGTTTTTTATAAGGGTAGTTTAGTAATTGTACTATTTATATTAAACAAAATGATTAAAACTAAAAGTTAGTTTTGTTGACTTTTTCTAACTAGTTCCACCAATATTTTTAAAATAAAATAACTTTTATATACTTTATTATTTTTTAGAAAAAATACTTCAAAAAATTAAGAACTATTTTATCTTTAATATGAGTATAATATTGTTATATGTATTTTTTTTCAAAATTGATATTTAAAAAAACTACTAAAAATAACACTTCAAAACTGTTATGCTGGTTTTGATCATGTTGTTTATGTCAATAATAGTTACAAACTTGTTTTGTGATGGTCTATTTGTGCTGATTTCGAAACATTTTGTGTCTGAAGAAACACTGGTTCAACAGACCGGAATCAATTGAACCTGGGGTTTAGTTCTGCATAAAAGGGTTGATTCTTCTCGTTTGATTCAAGGTTTGGCTAAGCTCCTTCTTCTAATACTAACTGCAAAACAAACAGCCGTTAGACTCACCACGGGGAGAATGGAGGTTCTCTCCGTGACCACCCTCCAGCGTGAGAATAAGTACAGGTTTTGATGAAGAAGAAGAATATCGAAAGTGAAGTGAATGTAACTTGGAGATGATACCTGAATTATCCTTATTTATAACCGAATTTAGGCGGGAAAGTTTGTTGACGGAGGAAGTAACGGAAAGTAATTTCCGTGAGCGGTTATTTTCTCTGCCGTTAATCACTAACGTGATATGTGTGCACACGGATCATGGGCATGATCAACGGCTGGGGAGATGCCACGTGGAAAGTGGGCAAGTCTGGTTCTTCCTTCAATTTATTGCCATCGTCGTGACTTTGAGGGGGGCTCAGGATGATGCCACGTGGTCATTCGGTTATAACCGAATGGCTATGCACGATAGGACCTTCTAGAAGGTTTACAACTGTAATCCTATGTGGCTTTGCCTCATGCCAATTCTATTGTAACAGAAAGGTCACTTTCTGTTTAAGTCTGGGTGATATTTGCGGAGATGTTGTTTAGAGTTTTACTCCCAACTTCATATGAGCTTGCGCAAGGAGCTATTAGTTCCTTTTGGCGCGCGGATGTTGGAAACTATTTTCTTTTATGTTCTCTTTCAGAACCAGTGCACAGCCGCGCAGGGTTCTCTTAAAGAGGGTTCATTGCGGTGAAGTTATGGTATGGTCCCATGCATCTGCACGTGGTTTTTGGGACCATACCCCTTCAAGTCCCCCAGTCCAGTGTTGCTCTTATGCAAATAAGTGGAGTACTGGACTTATAAGAGACCGGTGATTTTTGCTATGTGGATTTTTTTTGGCGCGAAAATGTTGAAAATCTTCTTGGAGAAGTTATTCCTCACTTTGAACTGTTTATGAACATTTTTAATCATGAGCTGATTGATGTGAGGTGACCCTTGTGCCATAGGGTAAGAGGAGATAAATAGATGTTTTGACCGATCACCTTCTTACTGAAACTGTAGCTTCTGGGAATGCGTGCAGACGTTGTCAGAGGTCATTTAACGAAATCGATGATTACTGCGACACCGCCGTTTCAGAAAGTGGCAATTTGACATTAATCATTACGATTTCTTACATCTCTCTTAACGATGCTGACGTCAACTTGTTTTAGTTATATATTTATATAGAGGTTATTAAAACTCTACCTGATTTGGCAAATATGAGAACCAGGCGAAAATTCCGTTCCCGGAGGGTTTCTGAGATCCTGAAGACCTTTGATGCTGCTGAAGCTTTGCTTCTTCTTGTAGGTTTGTCACCGGAAAGGGCTGCTGGAAGTGAAGGATTTCTTGACACCGTTCCTTACTCGTCTACAGGAGAAAATTATGCCTCTCTTCGTACTAGAAGTGACAACGATGAAGGGGTTACCCGACTGTCGGCGAATGTATTAACTCAAGGTTTTCCGACTGACTGGAGAAGCCGTTGCTCGATAGTGTACAAACGGTGTCGAAGTGATCGTCGTTTGGTAACTCCGGCCGGAACTCAGATGGCATTTGCTGTGGGTGGTGACAACGAGTGGATTGTCGATCCTCACCCTCTGGAGTGGTATGGTGAAGCACTACATACCTCTGCAGAGGTGTTAGCTATGTTTTCGGGTGTTTAGTTTGTTTATTTTGTAAGTATTGTTTTGATCCACTGTTGTGCTTTGTATATTTTGTTAATGTGCTTGTTGCACAAGTAACTTTTTGATGCACTGCTGTGCATATGGATTTTTTTGTTATTGCGCGCGATGCGCAAGTAACTATTTTGAACATAAGGTATGTTTTGAATTACAATGTCTTGCATGTGTATAATTACTTTGTTTAGGTAAAGCAATAAAAGATGGTAGAAAGCCATGTGTGAACGTAAGTCTGGATTAAGCGCGGGACTTGTATTCGCAGACCGTTCATGAGGCTTGTAATTTGTTACCATAATGTTTTCGCGTGTACCCAAAGGAATTACATGCATTTTGTAATAAACAACAAAACATAATAGAAGAGACTTTGTATTAATTGGATAAGGCGCGGTGGCCAGTAGATACAAAGTAAATAAATAGAATAATTATGTTGCATGTGTAAGCGTTGGTTGTTGTGCGAGATGAATAGGTCGGCTACATGTAGCATATGCGCAACTGTTGCGCGTTCCAGGTGCGTGGAACGGTCGTTCCATCAAGTCTTTTGAGAGTATATGCGCCTTTTCCCAGGACTTCATGGATGACATATGGTCCTTCCCATTTCGGTGCGAGTTTTCCTGGTTTCTCAGCGTTGGAAGCCTCATTGTCTCGTAGGACGAAATGTCTTATGACAAAGGTGCATACACACACTCGAGCATTATAATATTTTTCGAGCTTTGATTTATACATGGCTTCGTTGATGGCAGCATTTTCGCGCCTTTCTTCAAGGAGGTACAGGTCAATTCCTCATTCTCGCTCGTTATCTTGTTTTTCCATGGCGTTCATACGTGGTGATGGAAGGCCAACTTCTGCAGGAATAACCGCTTCTGATCCATAGACGAGACTGAATGGAGTTTCGCCTGTACTGGTTTTCGGCATTGTGCGGTGAGCCCACAAAATGCTTGGGAGTTCGTCTACCCACCCAATGCGCACGGTTCCAAGCCTTGCTTTTATGCCATCCACTATTTGCTTGTTTACGCTCTCTACTTGCCTGTTCGCTTGCGAGTGTGCCACAGAGGCGAAGCTGTGTTCGATGTTCATATCCTTGAACCATTTCTGTAGATCTTCTGATGCGAAGTTTGTACCATTATCAGAAATGATGCGCAATGGTAGTCTGAATCGGCAATTGATGTGTTCCCATATGAACTTCTGGATCACCATTGCAGTCGTTGACGCAAGAGCCTTTGCTTCTACCCGCTTAGTAAAGTAGTCTACCGCGACTACTATGAACTTGACCGCGCCAGGCGCATCTGGGAAAGGACCGACTAGGTCAATGCCCCATTGTTGAAAAGACCAAGCTGAAGTGACTGGGACCAGAGGATTCTTCGGGCGGAGCGTCTTTGGGGCATGGCGTTGACATGCTGCGCATTTGCACAATAGCTCTACTGCGTCTACGTGCATTCCTGGCTTGTAGTAGCCTGCGTTCATGATTTTCGCCACCACCATGCGCGGGCCTGCATGGGTTCCACATAGTCCCTCGTGAATTTCGCGGACCAAATATTGTGCGTCGGTTTTATCTACGCAGTGCATGAGAGGACCCATGAATGATTTGCGATACAAGATACCGTCTGCCATTTCGTAATTTAACGCCTTATGCTGAATTTTTCTGGCTTCCGCTTTCCCCTCTGGGAGGATCCCATGTTGCAAGTATGTAATGATTGGGGACATCCAAGATGGATTCCCAACTTCTATGATGTTTACTTGTCTTAAGGGAACAAATGGTTTGGATAGTACCTCGATGCGGACTTCTTTCGTAAGGTGTTTGAAGCTTGTAGCAGCTAATTTGCTTAGCGCATCTGCGTGTTTATTTTCGCTTCTGTTGATGTGAACTACCTTGAAGGTTTGAAACTGGTTGATCAAGATTCTTGCTTGCTCTAGATATAAAGCCATGGCTTCGCCTTTAGCGTCGTAATGCCCATTGACTTGTTCTGCTACTAATTTGGAATCGACGTGTGCTTCAAGGTTCTTTGCTCCCATCTTGAGTGCGAGACGAAGACCTGCCAGGAACGCTTCGTACTCCGCTTCGTTGTTAGTACTTTTGAAATCCAGGCGAATTGCGTATGTGAGTTCATTGTCATCAGGGCTAACTAGGCGAAGGCCTGCGCCTGCTCCGTCATCATTTGAGGCGCCATCTATATGTAGTGTCCAAACCCTGTCATCGAACACTGGGGTAGGATTTTGAATTGCCTCGCATTCCTGGATTCTGTTTATGGGGACCTCGGTGACAAAGTCTGCTAAGACTTGTCCCTTAATAGCTGGTCGAGGTTTGTACATGATGTTGTATCCTCCTAACTCGATAGCCCACTTGGCCAACCGTCATGCGACATCTGGCTTAGACAGGATTTGTCCTAGATGATAATTTGTAAGGACGGTGATAACGTGGCCAGAAAAATATCGTCGCAGCCGGCGTGATGCGTGAACTAGTGCAAGGACGAGTTTCTCCATGATAGAATAGCGTGTTTCTGGGTCGGTTAGCATTTTGCTGATTTAATAGATTGGGGTTTGAACCCCTTCCCTTTCGACCATTAATACTGCACCAACTGCGACTTCTGCGGCGGAGAGGTATAGAATTAGTGGTTCCTCTTTACGCGGAGCTGTTAAGGTTGGCAGCTGAATTAAACATTCCTTCATTTGCTGGAAAGCTTTCTCCGCTTCTGGTGTCCATTGGAACTGGCTCTTTTTGACGCAGTTGCGTAAGGTGCTGATGAACGGGTAAGATTTGGCCGCATGATTTACCAAGAACCTATTGAGCGCTGCATGCCGCCCAGCTAGGCGTTGCATTTCTTTAATGGACGCCGGTGATGGCATGAGCTGAATGGCTTCCACCTTCTTTGGGTTAAGCTTGAAACCGTCTTTAGTTACAATAAACCCAAGGAATTTGCCTTCTTCCATCCCGAATGAACATTTCACCGGGTTCAGCTTCAGGTTGACGCTGTGTAGGGAATTGAATGTGCGCTGGATGTTTGCCAACATAGATTCTTCTTCCCGGCTCATGATAACGAGGTCGTCCATGTAAACTTCTACTGTTACCCCAATATCTTCTCCGAAGACCTTGTCCATCAGACGCTGATAAGTGGCGCCCGCATTGCGAAGGCCGAAAGGCATTTTTGTATAGCAAAAAATTCCTCTGTCTGTTCGGAATGCCGTCTTGTCTTCATCTTCTTCTTTCATTTGTACTTGATGATATCCCTTATAGCAATCCAAAAAGCATTTCCAGCGGAAGGACACCAGGGAATCCACTTTTTTGTCTATCTCGGGGAGGGCATAACAGTCTTTGGGGCAGGCTTTGTTGAGATCTTTAAAGTCAACGCACATGCGCCACCCTCCATTGTTTTCTGTACCATTACAGGGTTAGCTACCCAAGTTTGATATTGCACTTCGCGCAGAATCCTAGCTTTAAGTAATTCAGCCACTTGTTCGTTCATTGCTTGTGCTTTTTCAGTGCTGAGGCTGCGTTTTCCTTGCGCAACTGGTTATGCGGAAGGTCGGATGTTTAAGCAATGTTGTGTCATCTCTCTTGGTAGTCCTGTCATGTCCGCTGGGGACCATGCGAAGATGTCCATGTTGTTAGACAGGAGTTCTTTTAACTTTGCGCGAATTGTAGGTGAGATGGCGTGTCCTAACAGAATGGTCTGCTCAGGATATTCTTTATTGAGAACCCACTTTTCTGGCTCATTTGGAGGTGATGGCTTGGGGACTTTCGCTGGTGGCTCATCGTCTATGTACATCACCTCTTTGCTGGAATATAGAATTGCTACCCCTGTTTCTGTTGGGAAACCACATGCCGCATGTGGTATAGAGGTAATCATACTGAACTCCCTCTGTGATCGTCTCCTCACCAGTACATCATGCCATGATGTAGCTGGCATAACCATAAAATTTACTGTGACAGTGCACGAGTGTTCTCCATCTGAGAGTGTCACACGGAAAGTGATTTGACCCAATGGGAAGACAGCTTCATTACAGAAACCATTTAGGGAAAAATCTACTGGTTTCAAGCGTGCCTTGTCCTCTGGGTCTAATTTCTTGAAACATTATTCGTAAATTATGTCCATGGAACTACCGAGATCGATAAACATATAATCAGTACGGTAATGGCCGAAGATGCCAGTTATTATTACCGGACGTTCTTCTTGAGGACCTCCCGGAACGACGGGGAAGACTCCTTGTTGTTCTTGCCAATGCTGATTGTGACTCCGTTTGTGTGGTCTTTGAGAAGGTCTGCCTTGCACCATGCATGTTTGTTCCATACTGACCTTTCGTTGATTGTTGTCTTCTGTTTGTTGTTGCATAATTCTTAATGTTTCTGAATACTCTTTGCTACTGGGTTGGATGTCCCACTGATGTGTCGGTTGTAGGTCCGACACTGTGTTCTCAGATTTCCCCTTTAGTAGATACCCATCTTGGGACTCCTGACAACCAGATCTGTGGTGGAAAATTTCAGATCTGGGGTTTGGTGCAAAACTTTTATTCATGGTTTCCTAGAATTTGTTGAACCAATACTCTGGAGTTTCCTCCGAACGTAGATCTAGAGGATTCTGAGTTCTAGATTTTATTTCTGAGGTAACAGAGCTTGTTACCTGGTGACAATTGTTGTTGTTGGCTGTTTTGTCCATGATTCCGTCGATCTGAGTAACTTGGGCTGAAATTCCATTGTTTGCAGATCGAGGACTTGATGGACGGTTTGATGAGATCTCTGCCATTGAAAAAAGAGGTTGAAGAGAAATGAATCAAAACGAGAAAATGAGAATAAAAACTGAGAATCGGTGGGCGCCAATGAAGAAACACCGGTTCAACAGACCGGAATCAATTGAACCAAGGGTTTAGTTCTGCATAAAAGGGTTGATTCTTCTCATTTGATTCAGGGTTTGGCTAAGCTCCTTTTCTAATACTAACTGCAAAACAAACAGTCGTTAGACTCGCCACGGGGAGAATGGGGATTCTCTTCGTGACCACCATCCGGCGTGAGAATAAGTAAAGGGTTTGATGAAGAAGAAGAAGTATCGAAAGTGAAGTGAATGTAACTTGGAGATGATACCTGAATTATCCTTATTTATAACCGAATTTGGGCGGGAAAGCTTGTTGACGGAGGAAGTAACGGAAAGTAATTTCCGTGAGCGATTATTTTCTCCACCGTTAATCACTAACGTGATATGTGTGCACACGGATCGTGGGCATGATCAACGGCTGGGGAGATGCCATATGGAAAGTGGGCAAGTGTGGTTCTTCCTTCAATTTATTGCCATCGTCGTGACTTTGAGGGGGGCTCAGGATGATGCCACGTGGCCATTCGGTTATAACCGAATGGCTGTGCACGATAGGACCTTCTAGAAGGTTTACAGCTGTAATCCTATGTGGCTTTGCCTCATACCAATTTTGTTGTAACAGAAAGGTCACTTTCTGTTTAAGTCTGGGTGATATTTGCGGAGATGTTGTTTAGAGTTTTACTCCCAACTTCATATGAGCTTGCGCAAGGAGCTATTAGTTCCTTTTGGCGCGTGGATGTTGGAAACTGTTTTCTTTTATGTTCTCTTTCAGAACCAGTGCACAGCCGCGCAGGGTTCTCTTAAAGAGGGTTCATTGCGGTGAAGTTATGGTATGGTCCCATGCATCTGCACGGGGTTTTTGGGACCATACCCCTTCAGTTTCAGTATTATTTGTACTAATTTTGAACCTGCTTGTGTTGGTTTTGTTTGTTAGCATAAATTGTAAACATGCATGTATAATCAATACATCAATTAAAAAAGAAAAAAAAAACAAATATGTTTTTCTTATCAACTCAACAATGTATATGTAATCAGCACATCTATTTACTCAAAGCTTTACATATATAAAAAATATAAAGCACATGAAAATAAGGATATTCTAACTAATTTTATGATTTTTATATTAAAAATATTATACATTAATATTAAATGTTAGAAATTACTAAATTACCCTTATTAAGAGTATTAATTTTTGACATGTGTCAAACTTTAATTAGTTCTTAGAGTTTTTTATGAAAAATGATGTTTGTATATAATCCTATGCCTAAAGTAGAGAATGTCATGTGACAAAGAGTAGATTTAGATATATAGATATAGATAAAAATATAGATAAATTATAAATATAAATATGTTGTAAAACAACTAAACCTAATAGCAATATAAGGAGAAGAATAAAAGAATGAGGGAATGTAAAATCTTATTGATATATCATACAAATACAATAGCTAGTATTTATAGGGCTTGACATTAATACAAATACATTAAAGGGGTGGGAGTTAAGCATGTGGAAAGTCACAATATTATAACTCATTCATAACACTCCCCCTTGACTATCCACATGATTATGTAAAATAACATATTATTCTTTTAATACGCTTGGTGATATATGCTGCCTCGTTAAAAACCTTGCTAGGAAAACCCATTGGGATAAAACCATAGCCAAGGGAAAAAGAGTGCAGCGCGTATTTTCTCCCCCTTATACTTTTGTATCAAGTGTGTTGCCTCATTAAAAACCTTACTAAGAAAACCCAATAGGACAAAACTTAGTTAAGGGAAAAAGAGTGCAACTTGAATAAGTCTCCCCCTCATTTTAGCATGTAGCCTTTTAGTTACGTGTGTCCATCTTCTTTGAAAGTCGAACAAAGCTTTTGTAGCCAATGATTTGTCGCTTGATTCCTTAATGTGTAATCCTTTATGTTGAGCAATGTTGTGTTTTGTTACATTCCTGCATCTACAAGGCTAACCAAACTTGTTTTGATGGGTTAGTAAAATATAATCAAATATCGTTTATACCTGAAATATTTCTTTGAACTAATTCCAATGTCTCTTTGCTTAACAAAGGTTATATCATGACAATATGGTCAAGTAAAAGATATTATAACCATACATAGCTAGCAAAACATATTAATGCACTTATGCATTTAACGATGGTACTTCTAGAATGAGAATCTCTACTTTGGTAGGAGATGATAATATGCATTTCTTATAACAAATGACTTAACAACCTTTAACACACTTTAAGGTTCAACTATGTCCATACTAAAATATCCAAACATCATCTTCTAGATGTACTTGAGGGATTAGTAAAATATAATTACATATATACTCGACCTGCAGTTCGAGTAATAATTACACCGTGCCAAGGTCATTCAAAAATTCTCCCTCTAAAAGCTCGACAATTTCTCTCAATGATGCCTAGACATCATTACTGTAAATTGCGATTATAGTGAGCTTTTAAAAGTAGAATGTTCATAAAACATGGCTAATTTAATCAAACTTATATCCCTTTTTATGCGAATATCTCGAGTTGTACAACACTCGACCCAACTATTTTAGTCCATACGTATTTTGTCAACTTCATATAATACGTTCTTGTGGTTTTGACATCATTAATTCTTCTAGGATTATCAATCCATGAGGGAATTCTTTCCATCTTATCCAAATATGCATGTGCTTTCATTCTTAGAAGTTTTGCTATATAAACTTGCTCTTTTAACACATTAATATCTGTATCATATGCAAAAATATCAAGAACACTTGCTTTTATCTCCAAAATCCATATTGTACCATGTTTGTACACTATGTACATTGAGATTCCATAATAACCAGGTACACATTTTCTATGTATGTTTATTGGAGTATTGGTGCACTATAATTACATCCATAAGGTGTTTCAATTAACCTCTTAATCACTCAAATGCTTTAGGATACTCATGGGGAGTTCCAATTATATTCAATTCAATAACATATACAACTTGTATATGTATTCAGATCTGAATTTATATAATAATCATAATATTCTCGAGAACTTATTTTATATGGCTTAGTATCAAGTGATACATAACTTTCCTAAGACGCATGTCAATTCTCTTTTATATATTACCAAACTAACAAGATATTGGAAACTCAATGCATCCACCACTGGAGAATACGTTTTCTCATAATCAATCATAGGTCTTTGTGAAAATTCTTGTGCCACCAATTTTGACTTATATCACTTAATTTGATTTTCACATGATTCGCATAAAAGACACTTTTGTATCCAGCATATTTTACAACTTCAGTTGTATGGACTGTTGGTCCAAAGACTTTCCATTTCATTAGAGAACTAAACTCTGCCTTATTTGCGTCTTTCTATTTTGGCCAATCATTTCTTAATATTCATTCATAGGCAGATCTTAAATCTTGATCCTTATCATTTAATCATTTTAAGCGCTACATTATATACAAAAGTATAACGACGTCGATTTTTATTTCGATTCCATACATATGTTAGACATGATACAACTTATCGAGATCTCTTTATTTTCAGGTACCTGAGGTTCTTCTTGAACCATCATGTCTATTGTCTCTTCAGGAGATCTTATTACTATAACCTCGACTTGACCATCTTAATTACTTGCTCCAATTTTCGAGGAATTTTATTATTGGAATCAACTAGTCTAGCACGCTTTAGGCGTGCAATAGACTCATTACAAAAATATGTGGTTGTCCTCTTGGGACACAAATATAACTGGAGCATAAGCAGTTGATTATGTGACTTACTTAGTCACTCTATTAGGTCAGTAAACTTGTCTGGTAATTTGTTCTTTAATATTGGTAAATGAATTATACTTAAACTTCTAGTTCATAGTTTATAGTTTGAGGATCAAGATGACATGATAATTCATTTCACTTTTCACTTTCCAACTGCTTGTTATCTCCCCCTAATGTTGGGAACATTCATTCACTAAAGTGAAAAACCAATGAGCCATAAGCAAATTTCTCACTAATGGCTTTAAGTATTCAATCATAAACGATTATTTATACCCAACATATTCTCAAACTTTTTAGAAGTCCCAGTTTTTGTGCGGTGTGGTGGATGAGTTTCAATATATGTCGCACAACCAAAATCTTTGATGAGACATCTTTGGTTCCTGACCAAAAACCAACTGTATGGGGAGAACTATAACTTATTGGCTTGATGTGAATTGATGGTACTATATATAAAATTACATGTACCTAAATGAACTTTTGCTCATCTCATGATTACTAGCTTTGTAACCAATAGTAGACGTTTAGTGATCACAATAACACTTATTCCAATGATCATTAATAACTTGGGAATCAAATTCACGATTATTAAATAAATTTACTAATCCGGATTAATATGCTTGCTATCACATTAGCTAAGACACAATCACACAAGCTTTAGGTTGTGGATTTGATAACCATTTAGGCGATGCATCGATTTAAAACACTAAATGGTATCATGTTGGGATATGCATATCCTTTAATCGCTTCCAGAATATTTAGGTATACACACCCTCGTTTATTTTGTAAATATATAATTTTCCTTGAGAGCAAACATTACATGCTAATTATTATCTTGAAAAATCTTCTAGTTCTTCATTATGTTTCACATCATCATTGACTCGGTGTGGTCTAACCGGTCATGCCAACTAATTAAATAATTATGATCCATAAACTTCTGGTTTATGATTGTATGTGTATTACTTGCTCGTATGTAATACAAAACGTATGATACAAGAGAATATATTATAACTTCAAAGTTAAAACCATCACGTTATGCAATCACTCCTTAGTTTGCCACTTTTGGTGGTCTATCTCATTATTAAAATGGTCATCATTACAATTCTTATAGTCAATCTCATCATTACAAGTGTCTCAATTAGGTCCATCATTACATTTACAATGATTAATATATAATCACATTCACTTTTGGGAATGGAGTAGAGCCAAAACAAGCTTCATAGCTTTTCATTATTTACTCGGTCACATGAGTATAATAAAATCATTTCATTTTTTCTCTCAAGTGTGACAAATGAAAGAACTTAATCGATTTTTCCTTGTAAATAATGTTCTATTTGCTTACCAACAATTGAGAAGTAGTTGAGTCGTATAAGGTTTATCAATCTTATATCTTACGACCTTTATAACGATCATTGTATAATCATCTCATTATTAACATGGTTGATCTCATTACATGAGCATCATAATAATTTTCTCAATTACCATGATTACGAACTTTACACCAATTATTATATCATCACATTCAGTTCAAGGAATGGATTATAACCAAACAACTATCATGGTGACATCATTACAATTTTCTTAGTTATCATATACATGATCACGACCTTTACATTGGTCATTATATCATCACATTCATTTCATGAACGTATTAGAATCACACAACTTTCATGGTGGTCGTTTCAAACCTTACATATTCTTTAACAATCTTGTTTCTTCAAGAGCATATTTGAGGTTTGACAATGGAACTTGTTTTGCTCAATGGATTATGATATATATTTTTCTCATCACATGATATAAATAGAGATGTAGTTATATAACCGAGACATTCATACTTATCGGTTTAAAATCTTACAAGCTTCGATAAACTCATAATAAGCTTTAAGAAGTTAGATACTCCATGTGTCTTTTTATATAAAACGTGACCACAATTCAATCGTTTTTATAGCTTGTGATCATATACCACAACCCTGGTCACTTTGATGTCCTCTTCCAAATTTATAACATATGGAACATAATATATACATTAGATTATACAATGTATGACTATATAACATGTCACCAAATAAATAGGTTATGATACAACCTTATGAAATAAGATTTTTTCATCACTTGCAAGAAAATGTATGTAAGTTATCCATAAATGTAACATGATATAACCAATCACAAGTATATCATATATGCACATATTTGTCACTATAGTTTAAAACATAAACAAATGTCACTATCAACTTTCTCGATCATATAATAACATATGAATCTTTATTACTTGTAAATGAGCTTTCTTATACTAATAAATTTTGCTGCTCAAGGAAATATAACATGCATCTTGAGAATTTTAGGGTCATGTTAATTTGCAAATAATATATTTTACCACGCAAATATTTCATAGAATCAAATCACATATTTAAATATCAAATAGCAAGTAAAAGGCTTATACAATTGCAATAACAATGATATACAACAAAGTTAACTAAGTAGTTGTCATATTATAACATATTATCATATAAACATGTGCATTATTGTAAATTAATTAACAGAATTGCACTAATGATTATCTTCAAATAGAACTATTAGGCATCACCTTTTAATACAAATTGTATTTTGGTAGTCATCATAAATTGTATAAATACTATTAACAAAAATTAATTAATGGACCAATCAAAGCTCATAACCATAATAATAAAAGCACATAATGATATCAAAACTCATAACTATAATAATAAAGGCACATAATGATTTAGAATTTGTAATGTATCTTTGAAACTCATAACTATAATATTATGTATGCTAGATGACATTTCACTTTCTACTAGAATATGCATTTCACTTGCTTCATATTATATTTATTATTAACATCACAATGCAAATTTAACAATCTAAGCTTTTACAATAAACACAGAAGTGACAAAATATTATTCAATAATAATGCTCACCACATACTATTTTATTGATAATTTCACAAACAGTTTACACAGTTAGATTTACTCAAATAAACATTAATTTTAATTCACATAACTTGCAGGTACTACATAATACTATTTATAATACACTCGTACATATATAATCTATTATATATAATTTTTCTCAAACTTACATTACGCTATTATCAACATAATAAAAATGTTTTACTGCATCACTTTTGGTCTTTTCACTACATAGCAATATAACATATAAATTTATTTCACATACTTTTTATGATTTAAGTGTAATAAATCACTAATTTCATATTGTTTCTAATATTATATCACACTTTTACGCTTTAACCACTACAACAATAATTTTAAACATACAGAAAAGCTTGATATATGGTAATTAACGCCTTAATATCAAATTGTCAATAATCAAGGTTAATTTCATAATATCTCTAGATAGTTTAAAATTTATATACCTCTATTTATATATTTATTTCAACAAATATAATATTAGTGCACTAAATAAAATTTTCTTATTTAATTTAAAAATAATAAAACAATAATTATAATCCTATATCAACCAATGGTGTACCAACTGAGAGGTTTATAAAAAAAAAAATCAAACTAACCATTTCAATTAGGGGCTGTTTGGCAGCTTCTGAATGAATAAGTGCTGAACCAGTAAGAGGTCTGAACCAGTAAGTGCTGAACCAGTTTAAGTCTGTTTGGTTGGATCTCTGAATGACTGTGTACAATGACGATTTTACCCTTCTGAATTATTTCTTGCTGAGTATAATGTATCTGTTTGGTCATAACTCCTAATAATGAATAATTATTAAAGAAAAAAAAATACAAACCATCATAGAAAATCCAAATTACACATAAATCCTTCTTGAAAACATACTAATCCAAGTAGAAATTAATAACTCGCGTACAATTTTGGTTTTAAGCATTTGACATTAATTGAGTAGCTATCTCGTCACGCAAAGTAGTCATATAATCAATGCCTTGTGAGCCCCATTCCATGTCGTGAACAGACTGGCCATCACTTTCCTCCTGTTGCATTTCTCCAAAAAAAGTGTTCTCGTTGTACACCACAAATAACTGATCATGAATATTCCATTTCCTTATAAAGCTATGGATAGCGAAACACGCAATCACTATGTCTCTTTGTATCGGAAATGAAAAGGGGGCCATTTGTTTTAGGATTGGGAATCTTGCCTTCAAAACACCATAAACCCACGAGTGTTGGTGTATGCGGCATCGCAAAGGTAATATTTGTCTGCAAATGTTAGTATCAAAACTATTAAATAAAAAACTAGATAAACAATTACATCAAATTTAAGGGAAGGTTAAAAACCTGGTGGGGGGAAATAAAAGCCAGAACTCGGATTAAATGCAACTTCTTTCAAAACACGTGAATCATGTGCAATACCCTCCCATCCGGCCCACACGAACGTGAATATCATATCAAAATTACAGATTCCTAAGACATTTTGAAAGCATTCACCCTTTCCTCTTCCCCTGTAACGAGTCTGTTGATCACCAGGTACGACTGCATGTACAAGAGTTCCATCTAATGCACCTATTGCTCCAGGAAATATTTGTTTTAGCCTTCTATGGTTTTCTGAAGCATCCGCGATTGGATTAGAAGATGTCGGAACTATAACTTCTCTTGCGAAATTCATCATCGCAATTAAGACCTCATGAAAACATCTATGAATTGTTTCTGTTGAGTGTTGAAACCTTCGCTTAACCATTCGAAATCGCTCATTATGTCCTATGACAATCAAAAACATAGCCATCTTTTCTTCAAAGGTTATTGACCTACTACTCTGCAACCAGTTTCTTTGCTTAAAATGATTGCACAATAGTACATACGCATCACGTGACATGCGCATCATCTCATGACATTGTGTAGAAGTGCCATGCAACAATTCTTGTGTGTACTCATGACCTGTCAATGCCGAATTCAGATCTCTTATCCTTTCATGATTGGTCAATACCGAGGCTAATTGTAGCCAATGCCAACAAAGCATCAAGAAAAGCATAATCTCCTCATCCGAGTCCATAGGCTACCTATCACCCAAAATAATCAAAACTATAGAATCCAAAATAACATTGCATGAACATAGAATTCAAATAACATTCCAAAACATAGCATACAAAGTTTAGCATCTAATACAGACTTTAGCATTCAACAAGACAAATACAAACATAGCTCAAAGTTTAGCTATCCAAAAAAACACATACTAACATAGCTCAAAGTTTAGCTATCAAAAGGTAACTAGAACACAACATTAAAATAATCCATACTTCGCTCCCGCGTTCTTAACCCACATTTCACAAGTGTGCGGCTTAAGTTCTAACCACACTTTCCTCAAATCAGCACTTTCACCAAAAAGCAAAAGCGCCGTTTGATGTTTCGCATCAAATTCTTCCCATCCCAAAGTCTCCAGCTTCTCCATGCATGCATGTATATCATTAGACTGGTTGTGTTTCTCAAGCAACATGTTTGCCACCTTCCTTATATCCTCCCCAACTTCCATGAGATGTGCATTGAATGTTTGTTTCCCTTTTTTAGACCGACCCGATGACTCATAACTAACACCTTCAGTTGATGATTTTCGTTTTTTTTAGACCGATCAGAAGACTCTTCACTAGCCCCATGTTCCATTTGAGTGCCATCAATGTCCAAAGGAGCAATTTGATCAATCATTTCCACAGAAGGATGAGGAATTGTAGAAGATGGCCCCCAACTATCAAAACCATTTGAAGTAGATCCTTCAAACAATTGAATACACAAGTCGGGATAATCAAGTGGCACTCTTCTCAACTTTTCTACGAATTTGTTGGACTATGTGGGAAAAAAACTAAGAATTACTATGAGGTTATTGAAATATATATATATATATATATATATATATGTGTGTGTGTATATATAAAGAAATACCTTGCTCTCAAGTTGCCATTCCTCTTCCGTTAAGTTAAAGGTGTTTGTTTGAGGGTTATAAACATTTCCAGTTTTGTTCTTAAGCTTTGACCAAGCTGCAAATTTTGATTTCAAGTAATCATAGCGATTCTTCATTTGTTTTTGATCCACTATAAAATCATGTTCTATTTTCAATTTTTCAGCAACTCTCATCCATGAAATTGCTTTCAGGCTACTACCCTCACGTCCATGAAGTGCAATTTCATGAATACATGATTCTAGAAAGGTTTTACCGACTCCTTCTTGCTTCCAATTAATCCTAATCTTTTTTTCAGCCATTTCTTTAGTAGAATCTACCAATTGATAAAAAAACAACTCTAATTAAATAATTAAACACCTAACATCAACTTTAGTAAGTATCTAACTAGTACATCAACCATACCGAGTAGCCTAAGGTATCGTTTTGGTGAGATTAACTAATTAACAACATTAATAAGTTATTATTACTCTAGTTATCCATATGTTTAGTTTGATAAATCTGTTTGTATTTGGTTTTAACATTATGTGTATGTGTATATATATAATAGAGGATATAAATAAACCGTACCTCATAACACAAAACTTGCTGTGAGATTCAAGTTGATATCATAAGGATAATAAATGAAATTACACCTAACAAAGAGGGAGGAACATAATAGAGTCCTAACGATCAATAATGGAAAAGGCTAATACATATAGGTGTCATAGTATGAAATGTTCACTTAAATGTCATTTTAGTAGTTTCTTGGACAAGATCGAACAGCAGCAACTAAAACAGGAAAACAAAGTTTAATAATGCATCACAAAGACCCAAATTATTGCATATGGCACTATAAAATGTAAACTACTCTCTCCACTTATTCATCCAACCACCACCACCGGTTTCAAGACTTTGTGCAATTAATTGAAACAAGAAGATACTAAAAAAAAAAAAAAAACCCAAATTGAAAAAAAAAGACGCCCCAAACAGGGGTTTCGGTGGTGGCTGGATCTACGAAAATCAGGGGTTTCGGTGGTGGCTGGATCTCGTAAGAGGGTGAGAGTGTTTGTGAGTGGTTGATAGATGAACTCGAAATCGAAGAACAAACAGAATACATGCGATTACATACAACAACATCAACAAAATCAGCTATTAAAATTCGAATAAAGTGATTAGAACATACCTTTGATGCTTCCTTTGTAATAGATTGTTGTAGATTTGCAAAGGAAAAAAACCCTAGGGAAGAAGGAGACGCATGAGTAGAAGAGGGGAGAAAAAGTGGCTTGGAGTTTTTAGGGTATTTTTTTGGAAAGTTTCTAGTCAGACTTCATATAATGTATGACTCGGTCAGTGGTAAATAAGAGGTTGGGTAAGCTTTAAGAGGGGTGAAACAAACGGTCTGAAATCTGACTCAGTCAGACATGTGGTATTAAGAGGCAAATAAGATGTAAACAAATAGGGCCTTACTTATCCTAAAACTCATGAATTTATACGCAACTTTCAATTTTATTAATATATAACTTAAAATGTTAAAGGAAAATGGTTTATTGCTTTAAGTTCAATTAATATTAAATAGCATTTTAAATGAATTAAATCCATAATAAGTAACTTAATAAAATACATTGATGGGGAATACATGAATGAAACGTCACAACCCACCAAAGTCATCTTCCGAAAGTTAGGATTTTTATTTTTTTAACTTTGTCGTAAACCATCCCAGATGCTCAAAATGAATTCGACAAGAATAAAAAAGATACATAGTCGAATATATTGGAAATAGTAACATATGATTCATAAAGGTTTATAAGAATAGTTTATTTACCTGGTTTGGTAAAGAGACCCATAACTTCTCGTGAGGCCCTCACCATCAGTGGTTCATTAACGATGACGTTTTATATGGATGCTGTCGAACGAAGGTGAAACCAAGGGCTACAACGCCATAGAGGACACGTTGCGTCGTGCTGATAACGTGTTGTAAAACAACTAAACCTAATAGCAATATAAGGAGAAGAATAAAAGAATGAGGGAATGTAAAATCTTATTGATATATCATACAAATACAATAGCTAGTATTTATAGGGCTTGACATTAATACAAATACATTAAAGGGGTGGGAGTTAAGCATGTGAAAAGTCACAATATTATAACTCATTCATAACAAAATAGATAGATGTTTTATTTAGATAACGATATAATAATTAACTTTAACTAAAGATAATTGTTCATAGTTAAGTAAAATATAAAGGCTTTAATTAAAAAGTAATCATCCATAATTAAGTAGAAGATAAATGTTTTAATTAAAAAGTAATTATATATATTATTATATGGGTTGAGTTATAATACAAAAGATTTAAAAATAAGAAGGGTAAGAAGGCACCAGAGAGTGACAAGTGTCCTATGAGTAATTAAATGGAAAGGGTAATTTTGTCTACAAGAGGAAAGAGAATATGCACATGCAAGTCACATGCTATTACCCCTCTAACTTTTAAACGTCCGTAACTTTTTTATACATCATTTGTTTTAAAAAAAAATTATACCATAAAATCGAGCGTTTTTTTATCTTTAATATGAGTACCATATTGTTATATTTTTCAAAAAAATTTCAAAAACCCAGTTGCATATTACACAATGGACGTGATGTAAAACACAATGTAAATTAGATTAAAAGCACAATCAATGACAACAGATAAAGACACAATGGACAACATACTAAAACACAATGAACATAACGTATAACACAATGACGATAACATATAACACAATAAGAATCAGACTAAATAAAAACACAATTGATGACAACAGATAAAAGACACAATTAATGACAGCAAATAAAAGACACAATGGAGAGCAGATGAAGACACAATGAAAAACAAACTAAAAACACAATACTTAACAAACTAAAACACAATGAACAAGATAATAAAAAAATTGAACAAATTATTAAACCACAATGGACAACATATTAATACACAATGAATAACATATTACACAATGGACATGATGTAAAACACAATGTAAATTAGATTAAAAACACAATCAATGACAACAGATAAAGACACAATGGACAACATACTAAAACACAATGAACATAACGTATAACACAATAAGAATCAGACTAAATAAAAACACAATTGATGACAACAGATAAAAGACACAATTAATGACAGGAAATAAAAGACACAATGGAGAGCAGATGAAGACACAATGAAAAACAAACTAAAAACACAATACATAACAAACTAAAACACAATGAACAAGATAATAAAAAAATTGAACAAATTATTAAACCACAATAGACAACATATTAAAACACAATGAATAACATATTACACAATGGACATGATGTAAAACACAATGTAAATTAGAATAAAAACACAATCAATGACAACAGATAAAGACACAATGGACAACATACTAAAACACAATGACCATAACGTATAACACAATGGCGATAACATATAACACAATAATAATCAGACTAAATAAAAACACAATTGATGACAACAGATAAAAGACACAATTAATGACAGCAGATAAAAGACACAATGGAGAGCAGATGAAGACACAATACATAACAAACTAAAACACAATGAACAAGATAATAAAAAAATTGAACAAATTATTAAAACACAATGGACAATATATTAAAACACAATGAATAACATATTAAACACAATGACCTGAACTAATAACACAATTTAAAGAAAACTCAGATATAACAAAATCTTCATTGTGTCATATATTGTGTTATAGGTTTTTATAAAAACGCAATGGATAGAACTCAAATTAACATTGTGTTATAGGTTTTGATAATAACACAATGTATAGAAACTCTACTGACCAAAACCCAGTTAAAAGACACAATGACCTGAACCTTTAACACAATGCCAAAAA
Source organism: Helianthus tuberosus (assembly GCA_030545235.1). Classification (NCBI taxonomy): domain Eukaryota; kingdom Viridiplantae; phylum Streptophyta; class Magnoliopsida; order Asterales; family Asteraceae; genus Helianthus; species Helianthus tuberosus. The sequence goes on from CM060442.1 coordinate 114,230,228, forward strand.
ACCCAGTAAAAATGAAAATTTTTATTTTATTTTTATATGATAATATGGTACTCATATTAAAGATAAAAAAACGCTCGTTATTATGGTGATTTTTTTTTTGAAAAAAAATGTCGTATGAAAAAGTTATGGACGTTTTAAATCAATGGGGGAATTGGCATGTGCCTTGCATGTGGAGAGAGAAAATCCATAAATATATGATTCCTTTTATGCCCTTCTATTATCTTCTTTTCCCTACAACCAATCTCAACCCTTCAAATTTAAGATCAATGGACTAGAATCCTTCTTACACTTCTTATTTATTTTATCCTTTGTATTTGATCCTAACCCATTATTATATATATTAATACAAAGTGTTCATGAATAGTAATTTAAATTTTAAATATTATTATAACTTTTTTTAATTTTTAATATTTTATTAATATAATCTAATTTTTAAATATTATTATAGCTTTCTTAATCTTTAAAATTTTATTTTATTATTATAATATCATTATTGGATAATAGTAATGTATAGTTTTTTTTTTTTTTAATATTTTGTTATTATAATTAATTTATTTTGTTTTCTCTTATAGCTAAGATATGATATTTTATATATTAACTTTGTTTATCATTTTATTTATTCTAATAATATAGTGCAATGTTTTATAAAACTTCGAATGTACTATTGCGACATGTTTATTACATCTGTGTTTTGTTAAACTGAGCCGGTATTGTTCGAACAATTACTTTTTTACGACTTTGGTAGCAGTATTGAGTACATTTTTGTATCATATGCTATAGCGACTGTCGGTGATGAACAAAACTGATACCGTCCAAACAACATCGGTACCGTATCGATTTTGGCCGAACATCGGTGTCGATATTTTTACTTTTAAAATCTTATCAATATTCATTTTATAGTTTTCTATCAATTTAAACATTTGTCGATATCCTTTTGGGCATATCATGATTTTTTTGGGTTTATCTTTCGATCGCTATACAAGCTATACAAAGTACTGATTACGGTACCAATACCTTATTGAATCGAACCGATACCAACTGACTTTACGCCGCAACGCGCGGGGGAAGTCCACTAGTTATTGATAATTATAAAGGCGAGAAAACCAAAAAATAGATAGCTCAATGAATGACAAGTGTCCCCCATTGATTTACATTATCATATAGTATAGGTATAGATAACATGTCGAAGAACAATAACTTTATTACGTTTGTAAACATTTAATCCTTTAGGTTTTCAGTATCCTAATTTGACCATGTAAGAAAGTTTAGTATGGATTAGCAGGTACAACACCATCTCGGTGTAGTCTTTTTGATTGTTTAAGTACTTTTGCTTTGTCTGTTTTAATGGTTTTATTATATTAATATATTTATTATTTATAATTATAATATTTTACTAATAAACAATTTTTAGGATAAATTACACTTTTCGTCCTTTATGTTTGTATTGAATTGCAATGAATACCATTTAACTTCAATAATTACAGTGACAGTCCTTTATTTAGAAAACTCATTACACCGTAGGTCCTTTAGCACTAACCAGGTTAAAAAATTTAGTTATGTTTATTCACTTAAGGTTATTCTGGTCATTTCATGCTTTTATTAAAATGTTTCTTAATAAATAAAACCACAAAAATTACGTATATACAACATCTTCTTCCCCAATCTCCCAACCCTAGAACACCATCATCCTACCACCATGGACCACCACTCCACCCCCACCCCCACCCCCACCACCACCACACCACCAATTGCAGTAGCAGCAGTTAACATTTTCCTTTCACCCCTAACCATTCCTGTTAGGATCGGAGGCTCTCATGATTGTGCTTGTTTGTGTAAATTGAACGTTCAATGAAAATGAATACATGTAAAGTGCAGCGGAAATGATTAACAAGCTTTGTAAACACAATCAAGGAAGAAAATAGTTTAGATAAACACATGATTTGCATTAGTCGAAAGATTACAAAGTCAATCAAAGGATTACAAAGCATGCTTACAAACTAAACTCCCCCTCAGCCTGATACCTCAAGGTTGGATTGCACAAGATGAAAGGATTGAATTGAGGAGAAGAACTCACTTAAAACGAACCGGATGTAACAGTACAGGGTACTGTTCCATTTATAGACAAACCAAACCACTGAGGCATCTCAGCTGACGTCACCATGAAAGCGACGTCTAACAGCCTAACAACCTGTATCTACTGTCCTTATACAAACACTGCTAATCCTAACTACTGACAATACATAAAACAGATGATATACTAAACTACTGCTCTCTCTATTCATCAGTGCTTTCCTCAAGGTTGATCAGTCCTTGATTGGGCAGTGCTTTGTCATCAGCAGTTTGTACCAGCAGTGCTTAGTTTCCAACAGTCTTCTAGGCTTCATCAGTAGTTATGCAGAGCAGCAGCAGTTGTATCCGAACAGTGGATATAAAATCATCAGATGTTATAATTACTTTCAAGGGAGAAGCCTAATGTAAACCGCTGTTTATTGTGAATCCACTGTCATGATCCGGTTTTGGCTTTCATTATCTGTTCCTCTGGTAGGGTTCAATCCCAACAATCTCCCCCTGGAACAGATAATGCCAAAACCCTTCATTATTCTGGATCTTTATTCCTCATCAGAAGTTCCTTAGCTTGTCTTTTGAATTCTTCTTCAAATTCCTTGGAACTTAGATCATCTTCATCCCTGCACAGTGTAAGTTCAAGGAGATCCTGCAAATCTTCAACACTAAGGCCTAGTGCTTCTTTCCTTGATATATACTTCACTTCGCCATTGGATCTGACCAGGGTCAATACGTGGGTCTTTTGATTAGACATCCACTTTAGTACTTTTAAACCCAATGGGTTTCTTGGGAGAGATTTATTCAATGAAGAGTTGGGAGATGTTGGCCTTGTGAAAACTTGCAGACTTTCAGACATTCGTTTGAAGACCATTTCAATAATATTGTTTGCTGCAGCTATATCTTCTGCAGTCTCCTTTTCTATCTGCTCCTGTCTCTTTTGTTGATCTGGCTCAATGTCCGAAACTTCTGAAGTATTTGGTGATGCAGGCTTAGTTAACACTTTCTTAAAAAGGTTTTGAAGTTTTTCTGAGCTCTCTTCTTTTAGACCCATTTTCATGATGGTTTCTGTGAAGTACTCAACTTCCTTTTCCTTTTCCTTTTCCTCTTCACTGGTCACCTGTTCTCCTTCTTCTCTGTTTGACACAAGAGTAGGATTTCTTGTTGACCTGAACAGTGTTTTGAGGTTTTCAATCTGCTGTTCAAGCTTCATCATTTGTTCATGCTTCTTTGAAGTTCCTGAAACAGTTATCTTCCTTTTCTTCAGCCTTTCATAGGCTTCATCAGTTTGCTGCTTTGACCATTTTGATATGGCATTGGCAGTGTCCACTTTTGCATCCACCAGCTCCTGTTTCTTTCTTTTGTACTCAGCTGTTAGGTCAGTGATGAGCTTTTTGTATTTGCTCCAATTTGGAGCATTTTTCTTCTTTCTAGGATCGTTCTTGATTCTATCAATCCTATCAGCTTCATGCTTTAAAGCCACTATTGGCCATTCTTCAAATTGGTTTTCTTCAGCAGGATAAATTTTTTCTTGCATTATGTATGCAAGAAGTTTTCTTCTCATCTCTTTTCGTTGTTCTGCATTTTCTTTGCTCAGCTCTTCTACAAAATCTTTTATTTGTTTGACTTTTGTGAGCAGAAGTTCCAATCTTTCAGCAATGGCTTCATCACCTTGACCATTACATTCAACCTTTGCTCTTATCTTAGCCTGTCTTGTTTTGAGCTGAAGATACTCATCCATGTCTTCTGGAACCATGAAGCCAACGAGTGAAGGAAATCTTCTGTTTGAAGGATTATCATCAGTGTAGAATTGCCTCATCTCATTTTTTATAGCTTCTAGTTCCAACGAATATTTTGCAGCAGTGGTGTGACAACTCGTATTTCCGAACCTTTCTTTATACTTTGATGTAACGTATGTGAACACTGTGTGATTATATGAACTTTGTGATTGATTAAACGTTATGTTGTTATGATTATGTGGTGGTGTTTATTGTATAGGATTAAACCGATCGCACAACGCTATTCGAATCGCACAAGCCTTTGGGCTTTGGTCTTTTACAACTCTCGGCCCACTCCTCACTTAAACCGAATGGGCAGCCATGTAAAGGGGTTCGGCCCACTCCCACTATACGCATACATTGACCCTTAGGGAGTTTTGTTTCTCTTAACTTGCAAAACACTTTACACATACAAAACCCTAGTGCTCTCCTCCTTCTCTCTAGAGCTCGACGGCAACAACATCTTTTCCCTCGAAGCTTGTGGCTCGGATTAACCCTTATTCACCTCTAATCCGGTTAGTGTTATGTTGTTATTTGATTTTATGTTGATTGATGATAGTGTATTTTTGTATGATTGATTAAATCCGGTTAGGGTTCCTGTTGGTGGAATCGATGATAATAGGGTTGCATGATGTTGTGATATATGTATGTGTTACACGATGATTTGGGAAGGATATCAAATAGATGGTGATATAACTGTTAGTGTTAATGTTCATAAATTCGGCACACATAGGTATTTGATAATGTTATTATGATTCGAAATTTCATGATGATAGGCAAGAATTCAATGAATATAGTACTTGGCTGATGATGTGATTTGACATGCTAATTGATGAGTGATGGTTCTCATGTTTCGGTCCAATAGTAATAAGATTAGGGGCATGGTGGTCGGCTACTTTATATAAACCTTTTTGACTATATTGATGTATGCATGTGCAACCAAACAAATAGAAATCATGATCGGTTGCATGTGGGTGTCAGTGTCATGTGATATTGTGGTGGATGGTATGAGGATTCGGTTTTGTTGATGGACATGATGATTATAATAAACATTAATGTGGTTTAATATTCGAATTATAATCATGGTTGTATAATGATTTCCGATAACTGATTGACGATTGAATGATGATGTGATGTAATCGATGTAATTGTTAGAATTATTTTGGGGTTTTTAGGAAACTCATAACTGTTAGTGATAATGATTACCTGTTTTGATCGAATATTGTTTGAATTGGAAACTGTTGATGGTTGATAGGTAGCTACATTAAAGGAAACCATAAAACTGATTTCATAAAATCCGGACATTTAAACTAATCGTACAAGACCTCTTGGTCGCACAAGAGGTCCAGTCGCACAAGTCATGACCGGTCGCACAAGTCATGTCTAGTCGCACAAGTTGTAATGTTATTTGACTATTGGGCCGGGTATATGTTTGGGCCGGATTAGCTCCAATCGCACAAGGGTTCTCGGATCGCACAAGGGATCCATGTTTATATTGTTTGGGCCGGTTACTTATTTAACTACTTATGTTATTTGGGCTTCTTGACATTTTGGGCCGGGTGATTAATGGAAACGCACAACATGTTGTGGATCGCACAAGGTTGTGCTGAACGCACAACATGTTGGGCCGACTGTTATTGGGCTATATCTTCCGGATCGCACAAGTTGGATACGTTTTGACTGCTAATGTGTTAATGTGATGCTATGATCAATACGTGTTCACAATCTGTTAGATTATGTGTAATCATACGTGCCTTACTTGATCCAAAACCTGACTTGTATGGTAACCATGTTAGGACGTGGTTGACCACTAGCTGGTAGACTTGACCATTCTGCGTATCTGCCGAGCAAACCAAGGTGAGTTCACACTAGCCAAGGCATGGGATTCCCAGGGGTTGGGAATGGGATTGAATAACTACTCATACAACTATTACTATTAAACAAATTATTACTGTCCTCGGTTGAAGGGCACGTACGTAAAACCTACGTACAGTTATACTTACTACTGTCCTCGGATTGAAGGGCACGTACGTAAAGCCTACGTACACGATCTTAAGACCATCACCTCTATCAAAGGAAGTCCCTCAATTATCGACTTAATCGCCGAGGCCTAGGGCGAGCGGGTCATTAGTTAATAGCGCTATTAGGTTTAACAAACCTCACACCGTGCCAGTCGGACGGGCGTGTACTAATGGACTATGGTCAAAGGGTCAATGCTGATAGACATTGACTTAGGGCACCTCTTACATTTTCGTAGCAGTCGATACGCGTGGTCTTGTAATACATGGGGTAGCCCCCACGGCCGAAATGCCAGATAACTATCATGGGGTAGCCCCCACGGCTGGATTGCCAGAATTAATGGGTTAAACAACTTATGTTTTCAAATATGGGGTAACCCCCACGACAAGGATGCCAGTTTAAGGAACTATTTTGGAACAACTAAAACCAACATCCAACTGTGAACTCGCTCAACTTTGTTGTTGATTCGTTGCTACATGCCTTGCAGGTTATTAAGTACCCGTGGAGCTTGCACAGGGAGGAACGGTCGTTGTGGGACATGGCAGTGGGTGCCATGCTTTAAACAATACTTTATTTCACATTTACTACTTGCTATGGGTTTTACAAATTATGCTTCCGTTAAACATTTAACTATGCTTTGGTTTTTGAACACCTTTCATATTGATTGGTTGGTTTGTTCAATATGATTGGTGGCTTGATCCTGGTCAGTCACGCCTCCAAGCGGTGATACTCCGCGTGTGGATTTTGGGGGTGTGACAAGTGGGATCATATTGGTCCTCATCTGGCTGAGTCAGCTTTCTTTTTCTGGAGTAGAGCTTTGCTGGTTGTGATGTGAGACTGGTAAAAACAGTGGTGGATGGCTGACTAACAGCTGTTGAAACAACTGGTGTTTCAACAGCTGTTGTCATTACAACTACTGATGTGTCAGTAGATGTCTTCTGCTTTTGAGCAGGGGATGAAGGTGGTGATGTAGTTTTTGAGGGTGGTGATGGTGGTGGTGAATCATCAGATATGAAAATCCTTCTCCTTTTTATTGTAGGAGAGGCTGATGATATCTTGGGTGGCTCAGTGGTTTGAGATTGAATGGCAGTGGTTTATGTTTGTGATTGACTAACAGCAGTTGAAACAACTGGTGCTTCAACCACTGTTGTCATTACAACAAATGTTATAACATCTGTTGTCTTCTGTTTTATGATAGGAGGTAATGGTGGTAGGGCAGTAGTTTTGGTGGTGTGTGTTGAAGTTGTGTGTGTTGATGAGATGACAGCTGTTTGGCTACTGCTAGCAGTTTTTGTAACTACTGGTGTATCAGCTGTTTGGATGGAAATATGAGATTTTGTGGTCTGAGATTTAGATGTCTGTTTTACTTGATCTGGTTCAATATACAGACCATCTTCTATTCCCTTCTTCTTCAACTGGATTTTCTCCCCCTTTTTGGCATTGTCTGGAAGGGGTTTATCCATGAAGAGGATGGTTGAGGGAACTTTTCCACCATGGGCAGTCTTTTGTATGCTGGCCTTTATAGCCTTGATGTCTGCTTGAGTATCTTTAAATCTTGACTCCACCATGTTTGTTAGCATTTTTACATGCATTTCATGCTGTTGATCAGCTGCTTGTTTTTGTTTTTCTAGCAAAGGTTGAAAAAGATTCCAGAGCTCATTTGCAGCAAGTGCTTGTGGTTGAGCAGGTGCTTGAGGTGGAACAGCAGTGGATTGTGCTTTCTGAGCCTTTAACAGCTGCTGCACCATGTCTTTTATTTCAGCAACTGAATCTTCAAGTTTTTCAACTCTGGCCGTCAATTCCTGATATTTTGCATCATCACCCAAATCAATGGGATCATCTGAAACCCCACCAGCAGTGGTTGTATCAATGTGTGACTTAGGAACAGAGTCCCAAAAATCACCCATTGATGCCCCTTGTTCTTGGTACTGGGGACTTCTTTCTTCAGCACTTGATAAACCTTTGATGGTACCAGTGGTTTGAATCAACTCACTGGTGGTTACCGATGGTGCTATGGAAGAAATTGCCTTCAAGGGAGTCTTATTAATGAAACAACTGCCCAACTGAAGATCTGTTGATCCACCAGTTGTAGTTGCTGCTCCACTTGAACTACCACCGAGAGTTACATGTAACTCAGGGGGTGTAACCTCCTCAATTGTTGCTGGGATAGTAGAGGTATAAGCATCAGACCCAGTCACTTGTTGGAGTGTACTCTCTTTGATGGGTGATTGAGAGGAACTGGTTTGTGTCTGAGCTATCACAACTGCATGCAACAAGGGTAGCATGGATTGTGGTAATATTATTGGTGAGGGTATGGGAGTTGAAAGAGACATGTCCTTGGGATCAGGACTGAGGAAGATGGATCCGATTGGACCTAGAGCTTCATATTGTGGGGTCCCTGTGATTACAACCTGATCCTTTTGTGAGAATGCAGGAGGAGTTTGAGGCAATGGTGGAGATCTTTCTACCAACTGCTGTGAGGAAGTAGCAGCAGTGGTTTGTGGTGACATTTGTGTTGTCACAGGCAGTTGCTCTGGGATCTCATCTTCCAGAGTTGCCTTTTTCTTGGGTTTGGTGGGCTTTTTGTAAGATTTTCTTTTGGTCTTTTTGGTTATGTCAGGTGTGGGTTTCAAAGCAGTGGTAGTGCTGCTATGATCACCTGGAGCAGTGGGCTCAGCAGCAGATGTCTGAGGAGCAGTGGTAACTGCTGAAATCTGCTCAAACACCTCTGCTTTTGTTTTTATTGGTGCCATCATTCTGGAAAATGTTTCATTTGTTAAGCCTTTTATTTGAAAATGGACACCTTGTTTAAGCAAATTTTCATTCTCTTTTTCAAATTTTTGTTTGAAATAATAGCTCAGAAATCTTGGAAAAAGTAAAAATGATTTGCTATCAACATTTTTTTACCAAGTCATTGAAGATCTCCTGGGAGTAGTTGTAATCTTTATTGTTTAAAATAGCATAGCCCAGGCATTGAATCTTCAATGGTATTTCATTAAACGCTGTTGTTTTGTTTGAAACACAACTCAAAAGTGTGTGAAATAAAAATCTGGGTGCAGATGGGAAATAACCCTTTTGTAAGGTATCTACCTTTGATTGTTCTGCATATCCCCTTTTCAGAAAATCAGCTTTTAACTCGTTTTTGTCAAAGGAAGTTTTACCTTTCTGATCATCGAGTTTGAAGACTTCTGAGATTGATTACGGAGTGATTTGAATAAATTTACCCTGTATCGAGGAGTTAATGGCTATGACTTTATCGTCTTGTTTTTCAAGCGTCGCCTTTTTCCAGAACTCTCTCTGGGTTTGTAGATAAATGGGAGCATCTGCAGTCAACAAAGTTTGGTACTTTGATGCTGATAATGTATCAATGATGGAGTCGAAGGTGTGGTTATCGGCGGTTTTTGTGAGCAAACCCAGATAATTGTGAGGAGATTTGTATGGTATCTCAATGGATTCTTCGGCCGTTTGAGCGACCTCTTTGGAAGATGGTGTTGATTTTGGTTTAGGTTTTGATTTCGATTTTGACTTCGTCATTTTGATGAAGAAGAATCAGAGAGTGATTTGGGAAGAAAGGTTGGAAACTGCTTTGAGAAGAGAACTTTGGAATTCAATTCGACAGTGTAAAACCCTGTTTGGGGGTTTTGATCAGGGTTTTATTTAGGGAAAAAGTGATCGCTGATGTGGCAGCGGTTATTATGATCTGAAGGCTAAAAACTGACCACGTGTCAACAGATGATGAAGAGATGAATTATAGAGAACAGTTGTTTTGATAACTACTGATGAAGCAAGTATCAGTGGTTACAACGGTTAAAATGAGTACAGTGGGTGATTTTTACTATCAGTGGATAGCATATCAGTGGATAAGACACTGATTTTGAGCATCAGTGCTTGCCAAGAGAATGGAAGGATCAGTGGTTGACTTTCAGCAGTGGACAATATTTAGAAAACAGATGTTTGAACAAAGCAGTGTTTAGGAGTGAGATAATGATAGTGATTTGAAAGCCCATTATGTCAGCAACATTCAAAGAGATTTTTATTCAAGGTTTTTGCCACATGTCAATTACATATTTTGAAGCTTTTTCAAATTTCTGACAGTGGATTAGTACCCTAGATGATGAGAACTTTTTGCTAAGGCAACTCATTTTCGTTTAATATTCAAATTAAAACATGAGTGCCCCAGTAGTTTAAGCACTGTTTAGCAATCAACCTTAGATTAATGTTAAAAAACAAACCTGAGTATGACATGACCTTGACATATGTACCATTTCCTTTTGACCTATTTAAGAGGACAATAATACCAACAAAAATAAGGTACTATATCCTGACAGGTAACTGAAACTATTGCCAACAAAAACAAGCAAAAGTTCAAAATATATTATTCTAAAAAAAATGAACAATATATCCTGGTTATTCGAGAAAATCCTTTGTAAAAAAATGGTTAAAGGATTTTCTAAGAACAGCATAAAAAAGGATCTGGTATATTTTCAATAAAATACGTAATCATATCATTCTCAAGTTTATGAAAATGGTCAGTGGTATGACAGCAGTGGTAGGAAATTTTGAATACATTTTGACCACTGTTTGGTACCATTTTCTTGTCAGTTGATTATAAACATGAGGACACATGGACACATGAGTTTTGAAGATCTTGTTATAGATCTTGTTACCATGTGAAGATTTTGAAGATTTGTCTAGTCCTCTTGTAAGCTCAATCACTGAGAATACTATTTTCACCTGAACTTTCCTGAACCAATGAGCACAAACAGTTGCTTAAAGACCATTATTCCCCCAAGCTTTGACTCTTAAGTGTTTTACGTTTATACTCTTTTCTTCTGACTTCAAAAGTTTTGAGATAAACACACTTCTGAGTTTTTGTGAATTTTCTTCTTCCCTTTTTACCCTTCTCATTCATAAGTAATGAAATACTTACTGAGAGGCAATTATTGAAGGAATACTTGTTCCTAGATCATTTTGCAGTAATGTTTTGAGAGATTTGGTTATTTCTGCACATGCTTATGCCAATCTTCTCATTACCTATGATCTGGACATTTTTTACTCCTGATTTTCTTAATGTATTTTAACATAGTTGATTTTGTCCTTTTGAGGATCTCAACCTGTTTTCAACACATAAGATCTGAATAACTAAAGTTTTAATTTCCCTCTTTTTATGTTATCAAAAACACTAATGTTTTATGAACATAGGTTTTTGTTAATCTGAGGTTCATACTCTAGCATTTAATAAGGTGACATCACAATTTTCATAACAATAGTTGAAATCAATTTTGGAAATATGAAATAATCTCATAATTTAACAGATATGTCTTCAGATCTGAAAACTATGAGTGACTCATGCATGATATCACTTGTTGTGTGAGATTTGTGTGTCATATGACATCTTGGTTGATTTACAGAGTTTTTGAATAACCATTTTGATCATGGTTTACTCGTTACTCTGTTTTTCAACTGAATACAACCAACCATAGTATCAATGAATTTTGGGCCGAACTGTTATGTCAAATTGATTGTTAGACCGAATTTGACTGTCCATGCTCTGATACCAATTGTTAGGATCGGAGGCTCTCATGATTGTGCTTGTTTGTGTAAATTGAACGTTCAATGAAAATGAATACATGTAAAGTGCAGCGGAAATGATTAACAAACTTTGTAAACACAATCAAGGAAGAAAATAGTTTAGATAAACACATGATTTGCATTAGTCGAAAGATTACAAAGTCAATCAAAGGATTACAAAGCATGCTTACAAACTAAACTCCCCCTCAGCCTGATACCTCAAGGTTGGATTGCACAAGATGAAAGGATTGAATTGAGGAGAAGAACTCACTCAAAATGAACCGGATGTAACAGTACAGGGTACTGTTCCATTTATAGACAAACCAAACCACTGAGGCATCTCAGCTGACGTCACCATGAAAGCGACGTCTAACAGCCTAACAACCTGTATCTACTGTCCTTATACAAACACTGCTAATCCTAACTACTGACAATACATAAAACAGATGATATACTAAACTACTGCTCTCTCTATTCATCAGTGCTTTCCTCAAGGTTGATCAGTCCTTGATTGGGCAGTGCTTTATCATCAGCAGTTTGTACCAGCAGTGCTTAGTTTCCAGCAGTCTTCTAGGCTTCATCAGTAGTTATGCAGAGCAGCAGCAGTTGTATCCGAATAGTGGATATAAAATCATCAGATGTTATAATTACTTTCAAGGGAGAAGCCTAATGTAAACCGCTGTTTATTGTGAATCCACTGTCATGATCCGGTTTTGGCTTTCATTATCTGTTCCTCTGGTAGGGTTCAATCCCAACAATTCCTTTCTATGCAATTTAACCACAACCAAATTAGGTCAAAAATCCCCAAATAACAGATCTCAAAAGTCAAAACCACTGTCAAACGTAGCCACACCAAAACCCAGATCTACAGCAGGCAAGAACGAACCCAACCCATCGCCGGTCAACTTTTCTTCTATATTTTGTGGTTTTTTCACCATGGAAGTGGTGGTGATGGTAACTGCAAACAGAGGGAGGGAGAGAGAGAGTTAGGTAGAGAGAGAGGGTGTTTATTGTTTAAATATATTTTAAATAAATAAGTAAAATTACCATCATACCCTCATGTGCAAGGCACATGTCATATTTAACTGAAAATTTTAACCTGGTTTGTGCTAAAGGACCTATGGTGTAATAAGTTTTTCAAATAAAGGACTGCAACTGTAATTATTGAAGTTAAAGGGTATCTGTTGCAATCCGATACAAACATAAAGGATGAAAAGGGTAATTTACCCTTATTTTTAACTGTATTTTCTTTTTCGTTTATAACATCAAAAATATGATGTTTAATATAGTTGCGATTATGCCATTGGAAAGTGTCTGTTTTTATCTACATACACATATAAATTTTACTTAAAACCGGGTTATGAGTAATAATGTTGTAAGTCCAGAGATCTTCAACCGGATATCACGAACACAATCAAAAGTGTGGAAAACTAATGAAAGTGATGAACAACAAGATGATTGTATTAACGATTTGCACACAAGCTCTAGGCTTGTCTAGTACAATGTATCATCAAAGCACTAACAATCACCAACCCTCTAATGTCTGCTCAACCCTAATAATGAACTAAACATAACATTATATAGGGTCCACATATAAATCGGCCCACATGGCCTAACCCAAGCCCACTAGAAAACTAAGTCCAATAATTATAAGTGTGTTTGATAAAGACAAGCGTAAACCTACTCAATTTTATGGCCTTACAATATCCCCCCTAGGTTTATGATGTCTTTATCATGTCTCTATAGGAAGATACTTCATCTCTTCATCCTCAAACATGGGTCCTTTGTTCTTCTTGAACATTATCAGCTTTTACTTGAACATCTTGATTAAAAAGAATGCGAGAGGAGGATTCTCGTCAGCTCTTTTCTTTTACAATCTTTCTCTTTCAAGCAGTTTCACGGGTATTTCTTCAAAAGTACTATCATTGTCAGACGATGATTCGTATCTGGTTCTTCTGACTCAGGTACATCTTGTTATTGTGATGCTTCATGCTTTGTCAGCAACCAACAGCATCTCAATCTTCATCAACCCCTGTTTCTAAATTGAAATCAAGTTCTGCACATGCTCAGAAATTCATAAGCAAACATTTCTATGCAACAGAGGAAAATACCACATGAACACTTGGTACATCCAAGTACTTGTACTCGGATTTCACAATTTAAATTTCTCTCAATTTTTATGATCAATCAAATCTTCAAGAATGGTTAGATTTTTAATAAAACAAATAAACACTCTATTTTTTGGATTTTTGAATTTTCTATATTTTTTAAATATAAGAATATAAACAGAAACACAAATAAACACATAAACTAATATACAATTACAATTGCAATGGGATCAAAATCGTTCTCAGGCAGACCAAGGAACACTTTTCGGTACAAACTTACTCAAACTGGTCTAAGTGATTGCCAATATGTTTGTCCACTTAAACTTTAACACTCAATTTTCATTTTTCAACTTCGTGATATGTTTAAGGTAATATTATACTATAAAACCCGTGTGTCCCATACCATGACATACCCCCACGATCAAGGTAAGCACAACGATTCATCGTAGCATGTGAGTATACTGGGGTCATCCTTTTGATTTACAACGTCAGACCATTGGTGACAGGTCAGTATTTTCATACAGCAGAGCGACCAATGTTTGTGTCCGACGAGGGTTAGGCGAATACTTTTTTGGTACAAATTTTGCTTTAACAGCACGAAATTCTCTCATTTTGAGATTTTTTTTCCTTAACGTTTTTGGCCTCTTTTTGGCTCTTTTAAGATATCCTGACTGTGCCTAAGTCTGCATATAATCTGGATGCAACAGAAGGACAACCAAAATATCCATGGATGACTCAACAGCATAAAGACTCGAAACCTCAGACGTTGGCTATCTGTCAATGCAAGATTTAAGACCATAAGATCATATGCCGATGGTATGTTACCCACATGATACATAGTTCTTTATGTTTGTATCACTTAGTATCTTTTATCACTTTGAGCATCAAGCCTATCGACATATCACATTAGATCCTAGTCTTTTCAGCTATAGCACCTTATATGTGTTAGTCAAACCCTTTAACACGAAAATTTATTTCATTTCCCATATATGCATTGTTTTAGGGTTTTTCTCTTTTCAAATGTTTTTTTCTCTCTCAATCCCCCTAAATTTTTGCATAAATCTAATGTGCAAATTTACCTTATAAAGAAAATGTATGTACAAAATGAAAAACGAAAGAAAAATAAAATATTTTTGTTATTTTTGCTTAACCATTCCGTCATTAGATTTAAGACTAATCAATATCAAGATTACAGCACAAAATTTAAATTGTACCTTTTCGATGATCTTATCTTACCTCCCTTATCTCCTTCAAAAGAAACATATCAACTGTAAAGAAATAGAACTTTTTGCAACAGTGAGATGTTTGTAACACCCTAACACATTTAACCTTTAAACGACGCAGCGGAATTTCGAGTTTGAAAATTTCTTTCATGCCATACATCTTGACATTCTAAAAATTCATTTTAGAATATAAGAACATGCCTTATCAACACTAAATTACATATTTAAGCATTCCCGTACAATCTGTCTTGGGACTCGATCTTCTCTCCAAACCTTGGATATCCTCGTGACTGGTATTACCTGCGCTCACCACATAAAATTTACAACATTAGTACACATTATAAACATACAAGGTTTGTTCACATCTATTTCTCGTTTCATTAATTCTTTACATTCCAGCTTTTCCATCCTGTCATATAATTCGTGGTGAGTCTTCTTTGCTACTCCTGCATCACACTTATAACTCCATGTACACGAATTAATCAACATAAACACATAATCGTTCCGAAAGAATTATGTTCATACTTAAACTTCATACACATTACCTCCTGACATACATATGTACACACATAAGTACTAACCTACATGCATCCTTACATATATATACACTTAAATCATTCTATAAGTATCTACATACACACATACCTACAATGTTACGTACGGTCATGACATCACACATTCACATACATACATACATACATACATACATACATACATACATACCTGATTGCAGTATACTAAACTCGTACATGCCTATTCTCCATACACATACCTATATACATCCTCGTACCTATTCACATCCTTATAAACATACATACGAATCTATTTACCTACGTGCATACCCTTAAGATCACATAAACATGAATTAAATTAGACGTACGTGACTTAAAACGCCTTTAAACGAGTTCCCGGCATCGAATAAGACACGAAAACAACTTTTCGGAGAAACTACACCCGTCGCGCGACGCGACGGGCCGTCGCGTGACGCGACCCCCTCAAAACGACAGCAGGTTTGCAGCTGGTTGCTGCATATTTTCAGCGCGATCCGATTTCACGGAAACGGCCATAACTTCTTCATTATTGGTCCGTTTTACCCGATTCTTTTTCCTACGCTTCCGTAATTTAATTCTCCATCTTATGGAGTTAAGACCCGACATCCGGATTAACAAAATTCCAGACTTTTAAGCCTTTGGCTTGTTACCCTTTTTCCATATCCTGTCCCGTTCATGCATTTATCCATCTAACTTGTTTATTTGACCATAGATTCTTATATACTTAATAATATCAATAACACTTATTATAAAAGATTAAATTCTCGGATACCTTGCATTCTTTAAACTCATTTTACTCAAAAGCTTACTTTGACCCGTTAAGGGTATTTTTGTATTTCATTGCATTTGATTCTCAAAAACATACATTTCGCTTCCGTACTTATCCTAATTATTCACTTGGTCATTTATCTTATTTCTAAACATCTTTTACAGGTCGTTCGCCCAAAATACCCACCAAGGGCATTTTAGTCAACTTTAACCCCAACCCTTACGACGAAGGACTTCAACACATAACCACCCTCAAACATCATGTTTAATTAATTAAAGCACCATATTACTTAACAATCTAAGAAGTGATTACAGAAATCACTTACCTCGTGCATTCGAGTTCAAGCATAGCTTCCGTGTTTATCCTTGGCCCGTTGTCCTTCCATGCTTATGTCCGTGTTGACATGACTCCTATCCGTACATGTCATTACATTCACATTCTTGTTAGCATATATGATTGTAGGTATGAACGATCACATCAAATTCATATCTCATGTATAACCTTCATTAGTCAATTCAAACAAGCATAAAGCATACTCAACATCAACCTAACATAATCCTCTCATGAACTATATCTAAAATGCATTCCTCATGTTAGTTTACTATCAATTTCATTATTACCACATTCTATACATGTTCACCCATTAATTGCATACAATTTCACATATTATTGTCATTTAGACATCTCATCAAACACTTGATGTGCGTACTACTTTCTAAGCATGATGTACAAGTCTTTCATGTGTTTATCCTAATTATCACTTTCATTTATCATCACAAGTAAACATCATACAAATTCCATACCATAATCACTCTATATACAAATACACATCACATACTACACATATTTCTAATCAAGTTCATTCCATTTCATGGATTAAACATAAACCCACTTAACTAATTGTGGTAATTCATCCAACCACCTAGATTCTAACAATTTACTCATAGTCATCGCTTAGGGTTTGTTCTTAAACGTGCATACATCACTAATTTGGCCATAACCTTCATGATTCATACATAAATCACCACTAGTGATGATTACCAAGATTTCTCAACTTCATTAATCATAAAAATTCAACATACCTTATGATCCCCTCGCGAAGGTGATCATTAATCCGTGTTTCTTCTTGAATTTGGGCCTCGATTCACCCTTCAATTTGGTGATTTAAGTGAGCTAGGGTTTGGAGCTCTTGAGAGCTCCTGAAGCTTCACGAACACACACGTATGTGTGTTTGTGTGTGTGTTGACCTTTTAATTAGACAAATGAACTTTCATTTGTTCCACTTTAGCCCCTCGGGTTTGCCTTTAAAACATAACTAACACTACCTTCATTATTTAATACTTTTGACCATACCTTTAACTAGGTTAAATAGCCTAGTTATTTATTTCATGACGTGTCACATAAGAACACACGACAAATATTAACATTCAGATTTTTGGGGCGTTACAATGTTACCCGTTATGTCTCTAGAACAACCGCTATTAACATTCCAAGGATTGTCAACGGCTTCTCCTTATTTGTCCCTGAAAAATAAGGAGATGAGTAATACATTGGTACCCACAGGCCATCGTGGTTCTGGGATTTCCTGAAGCAACAAAATAAATACTTCCCATAAGCACATGTCTCCTTTTGTTTCAAGGATTGGTGACACTGTTGCTTTATGTTTTGCTTTCCAAATTTGTTTAGGCTTTTCTAATTTCTTAGGTACCTTTGGTAAAACATTTTGCTTTTCAACCTTGTTATTTTTCAAAACTTGTTTAGGTTTCAAAGCTTGTTTTCTTTTAGCTTTCGTAGCATTCCAATCCCCATCAGATGGTTTAACCTTGGCATGCTTATTCATCATTACCTTAGGCCTTGCAACCTTCATTGGCTTAGAATAAGATCTATCCCTTGGTGTAACCCTCTGATTATGTGTATAATATGGTACATAAGGACGATGTGTGCAATTTCATGTAAAGTGACCAGGTATGCCGCAGTTGTAGCATGTTTGCTTCTTTACATAAAAATCATATCCCGATCCATTCGACCCAACTGATGATGAATTTGAGTTAAAGGATCTGTTGGATTATTTGTTTGCAGAATTTTCAAACTTTCTGCCCTGCTTCATATGTCCTTATCTACAAAAGTTAGAACATTCACTGTTTTTCTCTCTAAAAACAGCGTTAGATTTTGCAATTTCATTTGAATCTGTTGGTTTTGGAGACACGTATTTATTTGACAGGCCTTTTAAAGCTGGCTCAGAAACAGACCTTTCCACATATGGATGAGCATGAACAGACAAATTGGATGTTTTCAAACAAACATCGGCAGTTTCTTGGCAAACAATGTCATTCCCCACAACCCAATCCTCTACCTTTACCTCATCTGCACACAAAGTAGAAACATCAGTATCGTTCACACATTTAAACTCAGGGACTATTGGCCTCACCACACTTGTACCAACAGTCTTGAACGAGGCTTCCTCACATTCTTCTACATTTTCGACTAGCCTTGTTGTATCAATTTCAGATGTTGTGGGCTCAGTCAATGTTTCACAGCTTGATTCAGCTGAACCACTTGGTTACATTCCTTTTGTAGCAGCTCTACTGAATCCTCTGTTATTGATTTAGCTGCTCCAAAGGACTCACATCTGGATTAACTAGATTCAACTGATTCCAATTTCTCAGAATCAGTTGCTTTAGCTGATTCACATTTGGAGTTAGATGGTGCAGCTGGCTCAGTTGGTTCATTTGCTGATTCTTCATATGAAAATTGGCATTCAGGTTGGTTTTCAAGAACTCTTTGTTCATTAGGATTTGAAACCTGAAAATGTTTATCAACCTCAGCATTTTTCTCAAAACTCAATGCCTCTGTTTGCTTAGATACATTCTTTGATTTAACAAAAATAGGTGCAGATGTTGGTTCGGCTTTCTTTGTTTCATTCCTTTTAGGCTTTGAGATTTTAATTTTTGTGGTCTTGATTAGCTCAACTTTCAGACCCATAACCCCACCATAAACCATGTTAGGAATGTTAGCAATCTCCTCTTCAGTCATAGGAATAGAGGTATAGAATGATTGTATGGTGGAGGAATGCACACAAATCCCAAACACTTATTCCTAACTTCTTTCTTTCTTACTGAACTGTAACTGTTTATTTATCATGTTTTCAACTTTTTCACTAGAAACATCGAATTTTCTAAAATTGAATTTTGTATTTTCAAAAGCTGATTTAAGAGAATCAAGTTCAACAATTAATTTTTTAGAAATTTCTTTAAAATGGAGATGCCTACATTTGTCTTCACTCAGATCCCTTTTTAATTTTCACCACATCCTTGTATCCATTGAATTTCTTTTTGATCTAATATAAATCATTTGGATAACTGAAGTTACATAATTAAGGAATTGGCATGTTCTTTGTAACCACTTACCTTTTCTCTACAGTCATCAGTACAACAATAATCATCTACACATACCTTAGTGGGAGTGAGAGTGAAGTCATGAATCTGAGTCCCAGCACAGTAACCTGATTCTGAATTCGGCGATGAATCAGTAGATTTGATGAATGAGCTCAATACACCAGACAATGGAGCAGCAGGAGTGTTGCCTTGAACCTTCTGCTTGTCAGCCTTATCATATGATTTGATGAGTGAGATCAGCTCATCCGGCCAGATGATCTGATTAACATTTCTAAACCAGCTACTCTTTGGCTGACCTGGAATACTTTTCAGAGCATCTAGAAGCTTCTTGTTGCCCCTAAAAGTAGACACCACAATTTCTGCATTCTTCATTTTAGAGAGCAGTTTAGCAAACCAGCCAATTAGTGCTTCTACAGATTCACCAGGAATCTAACTGAAACCTTTAAGTTTCAGCTCAAGCACATCACTTTGAGAAGATATTTCTAAGTTGCTAAACCATGATCCCCCGAAATGTCTGTTTTACCGTAACCGGACTGTTAAAAACGTAGAATTTGTCAGTAAACTGTCTTTACCAAATTATTCCATTAGACTCGTCTCAAAATTTCGAGTCCAATGATATATAGTGTCCAAAACCTTTTTCGTGATTTTCGTGCCTTTTTTTGTCCTAAAAACCACACGAATCCAACCGTGCAGTCGGTTTGCTAAGATTGTTTGCAGATCAAATTCTACACTTAAATACATTTAAAACCGAACACGTCAGCTGGTTAATGTTCCACCTTTTCCCATACTCGCATACTATGTTTGGGCCGCACACAACTTTGTTTGGGCCGCACACTTGTATATTTGGGCCGCACACATAAACTTGGACAACATACAAACTTGTTAGGCCGCACACTTGCTATTTGGGCCGCACACTAAAGTCCAGTTCACAACCTAGTAACTAGAAGGCACACTCCAGGTCGCACACTGAGAATCTGGGCCGTACACAGTTAGTTCGCACACAAGGCCCGTACACACGATAAAGCTCAGGTCGCACACCCTCAACTCGAACACTTCAAATTTTGAACCCGTACACAGCTAATGATTTGATTCTGTGCACAGATCTTGTACACTGATTGTTTTAGTAACATAAATCAATCCCGTACACACCTAAATCCCGAGTTTAGACGAAATCAAAAATTAAAAATTTTGTTGATTCTTTCCACCAATAACTCCGAAAAACTTGGAAACACAATCAAGATTTCTAAAAAAACAGATCAAATTTTTGAACTATTTTTAATCTTCAAAACTGTTCTTCGTGTTCTTGATTGTTCTTCAAATCTTCTTGCTCTTTCATCTTTTTCTTCAAGTGATATCTTGAAACCAAGTCTTCGAATAGACTTCGGCTCTGATACCAATTATAAGTCTAGATATCTTTAACCGAATATCACTAACACAATCAAAAGTGCGAAAAACTAATGAAAGTGATGAACAAGAAGATGAGTGTATTAACGATTTGCACACAAGCTCTAGGCTTGTCTAGTACAATTTATCGATCAAAGCACTAACAATCAACAACCCTCTAATGTCTGCTCAACCCTAATAATGAACTAAACATAACATTATATAGGGTCCACATACAAATCGACCCACTTGGCCTAACCCAACTCCACTAAAAACTAAGTCCAATAACTATAAGTGTGTTTGATAAAGACAAGTGTAAACCTACTCAATTTTATGGCCTTACAAATGTACAAGTGGATGAAGCACAAACATACATGTTAGCAAGGTTGTATCGCACTTTTTAGTTATGTAATATAACATTTTATAAAATTCTGAATATACCATTACCACGTGTTTATTTTTATATATGATTCGATAAAAGTTATATTCTTATGTATCACATATGGTTGACTTTTTATTCTTTACCGTGACGAAGCGAAGCGAACCGATACCATTCAAACAACGTCGATGTCGGTATTGTATAACATTGATTTATTTTTTTATATAAAATTACGTTGTTTACTTTTGCGTTTTTGGTATTAACATAATATAACGTTTTCTAAATTTCCGAATATACCATTGTGATATGCTTATTTTTATATATGATTCGATAAAAGTAATATTTGAAAGGATCAAATATAGTATTTTTTTAATCTATATCGCCGTTTTCAGATACTGGCTAAACATTGGGACCAGTACCATACTTCTTTTTTACGGTTTTCTCGACGTGACGGTATAAAATTCTACACAAAGTCGTATTCACAATAGATTATTTTTTGTATCGTAAGCTATATCGAGTGTTGGTTCCGTACTGATATCGTGACAAACTGAACCGCTACCGGCCGAACAACATCAGAACCGGTACCGGTATTCTTTTTTACAGTTTCTGGTCGATTTAAAGCATGTGTCAATTGCGATATCGAGTGTCGATATCGGAATGATACTGTAATGGACCGAGTTGACACTTACAAAAAACTCACCACGAAGCATGGTGAAATCCCGATTTAATACATATCGGCCAGTTTCTTTTTCTCTCATGCCATATTCGATAATGACCTTTAAAATTGTGTGGCTAATGTTAAATTATAACTTCTTTGACGTTCCTATTATATAATTCGAGAAATACAAAGAGGCTACGAATTTCAAGACTAAATTATCACGTCGATGCATTAGGTGATCTTGAAGATGGTCTTGTAATGTCATTTATGTAATGAACATTTATGAATATTGTTGCAACTCTTTTATTATTATTATTATTATTATTATTATTATTATTATTATTAAACTATAAATAAGCAACATCTTTTTACATATAGGTCTTGTATTCAAATGCTTTGGGAGCTTTACAAAAAAATGATATTACACTTTTCACCCAAATCTATTTGACTTTTTACTTTTAACTCAAAAGTTTTCATCTTTTGTGATTTAACCTTACAACTTTTTTAGTTTCAACTTTGGTTCCCGTATTTTTCATATTTCGTAGATTTTTTCGTTTTGCATTTCGCTTTAAATTTTGCGAGTTAATACGACGTAACGTGCATGTGTGGTTCAGCGTTTTTACATTTTGTGTTACGTTCGTACTAGATTTTGCAAGTTAACATGGCTCAACGTGCGTGTGTGGTTCAACGTTTTTATGTCGTCTATTTTTTCCCGTTTGACAAATTCGTTACAACGCGAGGGTCCTAATTCGACTTAATTGTTATTTTCTATGTTTTGTGTTACAGTCTAATTTCTTCACATTAACACACCGTAACTTTAGTATTGGTTGTCGCTGATGGTGATGTGGCATTGGTGCTATTCGGCATAGTTTTACGCCCCGCCGTATTGCGGCGGGGCGTAAATCTAGTTATTGTTGTTGTTAGAGAAAGGATCTCATACAAGACAACTTTTCCATACGAAGACCAAGCAACAAGGATTTGAGGACAAGTGGCACTGGCTTCAAGAGTAATTTAGTCCTTTCTCACTTGAAACAACTTCCCCAATTGATTTTCTACTGGGTATAACCTTTTCATACTTTAATATTTAAAAAAAATTACACCGTATTAACGAGCATTTCATTCTTTTTAATTCGAGCAGCATATTGCTAGAGTTTTCTTAAAAAAATTACAGGATTTTGAATACATATTAGTCTATCACATGATTACGTGATTTTGAATACCCAGCACATGACTACGTGATTTTGAATACTCATTACGTGATTACACTTTCAACATAAATCCATTACTTGATTACACATTCAATATGATTTATTATACTAATGTTGTTACAATTATGCTTTAACGTAATCACTCAGTGTGTTTCATATAAAATACTATAATGAAATCACGTAATCACGAAATATGTATTCAAAATCACATAGTCACTCAGTAATACATAGTCAACTATTGTTATGTAATTACGCAATCACTCAGTGTGGTTTCAGATTCTATAATGAAATCACATAATCGGTATTCGAAA
Source organism: Helianthus tuberosus (assembly GCA_030545235.1). Taxonomy (NCBI): domain Eukaryota; kingdom Viridiplantae; phylum Streptophyta; class Magnoliopsida; order Asterales; family Asteraceae; genus Helianthus; species Helianthus tuberosus. Next base: position 114,253,642 of record CM060442.1, read on the forward strand.
TCACGTCATGTGCTTGGTATTCAAAATCACGTAATTACGTAATAAGTATTCAAAACAGGGCCGGCCCAAGCATTTTAGAGGCCCAAAGCGAAATCAAAATTCGAGGCCCTTTTTCCAAATTTTTAGGTTCGTAAGCTGAATTTCTATGACACAAAAATTATTAAGAAAAAACTTATATAGCCATTAATCATATAAGGTTGGTTATACAAAACAGAAATCAACTCAAAATTGGTTGAAATATTTGGATTTAAAGGGATAAAAAAGAACTTACATCAACTCCATAACTTCAAGTCCACATTATTTGTCAAAAGAATAAAAAAAAACATGTAAAAAAAACATGGTGGAAGAGTACACATTTAGAGCATTTTACATTTTATTTAATCTAACTAAGCTATTGTTATATAAAACCGAACCATATATATAAAGAGAGATGAAGAATTTGATACGATTTTTAAATGTTTTCTCAATAATAAACTGTCACACCCTGATATACATGAATGATCTTCTTGTTAGTAAAAAATATACTTCTTAACACTTCGCCATTTGAGGTTTATAATACGTATGTTTATTTAACAAGAAAATGTTGACAATTTTTTTTTACTTCATTTTTGTTTAAAGTTGAATAAACAAAATTTTAGACTACTAGATATAACGAAACGTTGATATCTTGTTTGGAAGGGGGAACTAACAAAGAAGGAAAAGGATAAAAAACAATCTGCTATCAAATTATAATAAAAAAATCATAATTAAACATTTATGCTTTAGAAGGCAAGCAGTCTACCAAACTTGTTTTCAAAACTTGTTAAAAGGACTGGTTTTCATGTATAAACAAAAAATTGGATCAAAAACTTTGCTTGTGAGATTCGAACCAGCTCCGGCAGAGAAGTAAGACTCTTAACATACCACCATGCTACGCTGAGATTTGTTGTTAAGAATATAACACTATATTTATTATCCAGATATTTATGTAGTTTTTTTAATAACAGATTGGAGGCCCTTATATTTGGTAGGCCCTAGGCCATGGCCTAGCCCAATTATACTATTGGGCCGGCCCTGATTCAAAATCATGTATTGTTTAAGAAAACTATAGCAATAAGCTGCTCAAATTAAAGAGAATGAAATGCTCATTAATACGGTGTAATTTTTTTAAAAAAATATTAACGTATGAAAAAGTTATAGGCGTTTGAAAATCAGGGGGAGTTCAAGTGAGAAAGGATCATAATACCATTTCTCTATTTATTTCTTCAATTGTTTTAACCTTATATTTACGAAAATGTCACTGCCTAGTTTTGAGCCATTGATCTCCCACTAATCTTGGGAGATCAATGGTTGAGCTTTTCTCCTACACTTCGTACAAAAATTCTCTCTTGTATATGATTTATTATATTATTATTATTATTATTATTATTCTCACAACCCCGACCCCACCCTGGGAGCGGGAGCCGTGAACCAGTCATGTGGTACCAGTGTTTATTAAATACGCAGCATAAAATTTTTCATCAGAATCGTAGTTAGGAAATAATTTCAGAGTATGTAAAACACCAAACTTTTAATATTAAACAAATGGGCTAAAACCCATATCCCATTCAAATGTTTTTATAGGGATATACCCTAATTGATAAAACATAAATTTCTTTTTTTATTCGGGTAATTATAGCCACTTTATTTAAGCCTTCTGTGCTCCATAGCAGGCTTCTGTTCCTTTTACAGTAAGTTACCTGAAACGCGTTTGAAAACATTTTATCAACGAAAAATACTGGTGAGTTCATTCTATCTTATAAAAAGACACATTGTTATATTTTTAGAGTATCAAGATGGAGATTACAATGTTTAAATCTACCAAAAACTCAATCAATATTTGTCACACGGTGGCAGTTCCATCGTGACGGTGGTCATATCACTCATTAGCTAACTTTCGTCCAATAGTGAAGTTTATCAAGTAATGTATACAAAACCCCGCATACCGGCAGTAATTATAGAATACAAAAACTTAATCACTGTAAGTATAATTGAAAAACATTTAGGGTTTTGCAAAACATTTAGTAAAAAGAAAGAATGACTCAAAATAATGTGAGAAAAAGGAGAATGACTCACTTTATAGACTTTAGGGTTTAACTAAAAGTCTCCTGGTAATATTTCTTGGTATAATTCCTGAGTTCCTAAAAAAATACACAATGCGTAATTGTTAGTGTAATAACCCAACTTAACTTTTGATACATCACGAGATCAAAACCCCAATGTAGTTAACAAAGTGTAGCTTTATACAGGCAGCACCTTGACATCCGTTGTTGGGTTCAGAATCGATCGGACAGGGTATCGAATCAGTGATCAGGGGTTAAAACACTTACAACGGGGCAGAGCTTTGTAGGATTATGGGAGTAATACTAAAGAAAATTGGTGTATATATAAAAGCAGAGAGGGCGAGAGAGTGTGAGCAAATGGAAAGCTCACCCTCTACGATTATTTATAGTTAATATGGAAACTTGGAGACCATATTCAATGATTCTTTCTGATCATTCCACGTACACAACATTTATTTCATATGTTAAGTTTAGTTATTATTATTTTATTATTTTAATTAATTGAGCTGCTTCACTCATTTATCGTTTATAATTTCTAAAATATGACATTTTATAAAATGATGAATATGTCATTAGAACGAGCATATTTTTATCTACATTTTGACCTAAGTTTAGTTATTTTTTTTTATTATTTTAATTAATTCAGCTGCTTCACTCATTTATCGTTTATAACTTTTAAGATATGACGTTTTATAAAACGATGAATAGGTCATTAGAACGTGCATATTTTTATCTACATTTTGACCTAAGTTTCGTTAAAAAACAGAGTAATTATTAAACGGTTCATATGTTCGTCTAGATACCTCATAATTCCAACAGTCAACTTACTTGTAATCTACCAGTTTAATAATATAAGTTTTATATACTTTATTTTAATTTATAAAAAAATGGAAATGTTACATTCTCCCACCTTGTTTTAAATCTCATCCTCGAGATTTAGGCTATGATGTTATTTTAGAATTATGTCATGCGTTGATCAATACTAATAGTATTAAGGTAAATGACATTGTAATTGAATCAAGACATGTTCAAATTTTGTGAATATGAGTTTTACAATAAATAGGACTCAATTGTTCAACTGAATTATTTCCAAAAATCGATGTCAAATGAACGAGGTGTAACAATATAATCACCAGGGTGACTAAGTTTACATGGGTCAAACCAAAAGAGATTTATGATCAATAGATGTCTAAATTGAATGTTTACAATTTGTGAATGACTTTTAGAAACAATCAGATTCACTTGCCAAAGGAAAACTTACTTTAGTCATCAATCAAGGAAGACTTAGAATTAACAATCTCAAATGAAATAGAAGCTCGAAAATGATTTGTCAATTATCGAATCATGACATGAGGAAAAATCAGTGTGTTGACATTATTGAATTGCAAGGATACACCGAAATACAACAGAGTTTAGTGTATCATTGTCTTAATACATAATTGCATTAAGACTATTTTCAATGATGAATCAAACAAAAGACGTACGTGGTTTTTATGATTCGTATGATTATGATTAGCCCAAGCTACAAGTTTATACCGACACCGCAAGGTGTCATAATGATTGAAATAGTTCAATAATTACGGTGAACGAACAAGTTCACCATGTTCGTAATCAACTGAAAGGTTTACTGAAGTAATTTTGGATATTCATTTCAAATAATTCTTATAGGATTTTCAATTGATGATGAAAGAACAAATGAATATCATAGAATTTTCGATCAATGATGAAAGAAACGTTAGAGGTACACTGGAATATAACATGAATTTATTATCTTAACATATAATTGTATTAAGACTATTTTAAGATAATGAAACAATAGAAAATATCCAAATCCGTACATCAGGTGTGTGAATAATATTAGCTCAAGCTTCAAGTAAATGAAAACGCCACCACAAGATGTTGTAACTAAATAAATGATTTAATGAAGGTGAAGACCAAACAAGTCTACTAAAACAAATGAAGTGCTTGTTGAGATTACTTTGAATATGATGGCCTCAATCCATCATATGGGATCTTGAATTGAATATATATTGAGAGCAAGTTCAAACAATTAAACTTGGTTTAGACACATTCCAACAATGAATACATGTATTGATAAGAAAGATTTTGACATTGTTACAATGAAAAACCATGTATATGTAACTCGAAAAGAAAAGGAGTTTTCCAAGAAATCTGTTGACTTGATATCAAGGAGTCAACACTTTGTAATAATGCAGGTTATCTAGATCACAATGTCAAGATTGAGTATAGCAAAGTAATATTTAAACTATTGATAAAATAATCATTCGAAGTGAAACCACATGCGTAACAAACAATGCATGTGTAACATATGAATTTGTCAAGAAATGAAGCAAATGAGTGTTCGCTTTCATGAAAGAAATCCTTGTGATAAAATGACCATTAGGAGGAGTAGAAGTGTGAAAATCTGCTCACTATATGCAAAAGTCGGAATTTCAATAAAAGAAATTTGAGCACTTTACTTGAAATTTCGTGTGATGACCAGTTGTTAGGTGACATTACTATGGAATGTCGAACATAGCGTAGTCGCTGTTAATGAGATAGGGGGAATGCGAAGACATTCGACTTCTTTTGCAGCGCCAAAAATTGTGAGTACCATTAAACTAGGTACCGTTTTTTGTGAAATCTCATTTGAACGTACCTTAGCGTGATTCGTGTTGCTTGCATGATCATGTGGCAAATTGTCGCATTCGGTCAGTAGTTCTCCCACTGACGGGATTAGCATCGTTGTCATTGTGCCCAATTGTGTTTTCAAAAAGGCCTTGCCTCGAAAGTCGTATGTGATGTGCTTCGACATCCGTTGATGTATAGATTGAGTCTCATGCATATTTGCACGTTAATACTATGTTTTACGTAGGTTACCTGCTCGGGTAAATAAAATAGCATTTTCTTGAATGCTTCTTATTACAGTTTCTACAGATGGGTTGTGCAAATGACCGTCCAATTCCTTTTATAAGAATTAACAATCATAGGTTGTTGCTTTCTTTTGTTTGGAAAATGGAGTTTTGACAAAAATATCATTGTCTCCATTGACACTATGGCTAGGTTCAGTGTGATGAGTATGCTTACAGCTAACTCTATTCACGTTTATATAGCATTAGATTCTATCGCAAGGAATGTTTTATTGAGACAGATGGCATTTTCGAAACATAACACGTTTCTTGACTCATCTTTATAATGACTTCATGTTTTCATATGAATCACCAATGATATTTTCTCTTATGTTTATCTATACAAGATATTTGATTATTATATTGTGTATACCATCAAGAAATTCTATTATGTATAAGCATATATGTGTATATTTATTATTTAGAAATATAAAATTTCAAATCTCTTGTTAATATCAACACTTACGTAATATCATTTTGTAATATCTTTAATTTATAAAATCCAACTATATAACCGATGGAACCAATCATCAAGCTCATTCCCATAACTTTATTCACCCTTTTATAATAATAACAATAGTAATAGTATATTGAAATAAACTTCTGTTAAATTTATTGAACATAATATTTTGGAATTAAAGGATGGATAAATAAAAGGTTTAAAGAAATAAATTAATCAAAATATAAACTTTTTGGACTCATGGGAACAATTTCACTTTTAACTAGTGGGTTCAACCATATTTGTTGGGATTGAACCCTACCAGAGGAACATATGATAAAAGGCAAAACTGGTTCAGAACAGTGGATCCAAAATAAGCAGTTGTTTGCATTAAAGCTTTCCCCTTGATAGTGGCTCTAACATTTGATACACTAAAGAACTGCTCTTACAACAACTGTTGCTCTTAAAGACTGATGCTGTGAAAGTATTGAAGCTCTATCTACTGTTGTCTCCTAAGTGCTGCTGAAAACCAAAGTACTGCTCATTCAAGGACTGATCACCTTTGAAGAAAGCACTGATGTTCAACATTAGTGCTTAGACTACAACAGTGGAAAGAGAAGCAGTAGTTTACCTTTGTTTTGTCATTTACTTATATTCAGTTGTTTAGTCATCAGTAGTTGTATGTAACAGTCCTTGTAGTTTGTTAGGTTGTTATGTGTCACTTTCATGGTGACGTCAGCTAAGATGCTTCAGTGGTTTGATCTGTACTATATATAAATAGAACAGTCTGTACTGTTCTATTTAAGGAGTTTTCTCTTTCAATCCTGTCATCTTGTACTATCAACCATTGAGCTCATGCTGAGGGGGAGTTTTAGTATGTAAGCATGCATGTAATATTATGATTATAATCTTTCGACTAATGAGAAGCATGTGTTTACGAAAAACTATTTTCCCTTTGATTGTGTTTACAAAGTTTGTTTCCATTTCCGCTGCATCTAATCTCATTTTACATTCCTTCATTTTGTTCAATTATGACAAACAAACACAATCATGACAGCCTCAGATCCTAACAATTGGTATCAGAGCTTGGACAGTCAAATTCGATCTAACCATCAATTTGACATAACAGTTCAGCTCAAAATTTATTGATACTAAGGTTGATCGTATTTGTTGAAAAACAAAAGTAAAGGATAATCACGTTCAAAGTTGATTATTCAAAAAACTTTTGTAAAACAACCAAAATGTTATCTATCACATAGAATTCACGGAACACTGAAAATTTGATATAAATCACTGATGATTGTTAAAGTTGGCAAAATTTAATAATCTCGGATTGGATATAGTCTTTCATAGATCTATGAGTGTTCGTGATGTAAACTATGTTTGGTTCCATAATTGACTGCTGCTAAGGGTTTATCTCATGTCATTAAAGACGTATGTTCAAAAAATGGCATTTATGCTCTTGGTAACATATGAGAGATGAACAAAACCTTAGGAACAGAATCTTATATGTGAACAACAATTTTGGAAAACATTCAAAAGTTAAAAACAAAATAGTTTAAAATTAAAGTGAAAATTCAGTAGCCTCAAAAATTTACATCAGATATAACCATGGATCAACTCAAAACTATGATAGTAAAAATATCAGAGTTGTAAAGAGTGTGAAAATTAACCCAAATCTCTTGTGAGAAAAAGGGTGAAATCCTACAATGGTTATATGTTTGATGTTGTGAACACCAGATCATTAGTAATGTGAAATTTGACATAAGCATGTGCAAAAATGTCCAAATTTATCAAAACATTGCTGAAAATGATTTTGGAATAAGTATTCTTTCTTTAAAAACCCTCCAGTGGAAGTTTCAGAACTTCTCTATGGAAAGGGTAAAAAGGGAATGAAGAAAAATTACAAAAACTCAAAAGTGTGTTTATCTCAAAACTTTTGAAATCAAAAGAAAAGAGCTTAAATCTAAAACACTTAAGAGTCCACAGGTGGGTCCTAGAAAAGGAAAAACCAAAATAAACATACATCCTTTGGTCAAACATTTGTCATTCATCAACCATGTACCATCACTGTATCAGGGAGTTCAGGTAACAAAAGTATCAACAATTTGATTATTAATAAAGAGGATTAGGCCAAATTTTCAAAAAAAAATTCACATGGTAATAAGGTTCAGAAAGAATCTTCAAAACCATTGTGAGCAGGCTACCTCACTGTCACAATCAGTTAACAAGGTAATGGTATCAAACAGTGGTTATGAAATTTATTTCAAACCACTGACCATTCTCCTAAAGTTGAGAATGAAGTGATTCTGACCTAATTAAAAGTTACAGTGAATTTTGAAAATGCACCAGATTCAATTGATGTTGTTTTCAGGAAATCTCTACTTATTTTTCTTGTAAAGATTTTCTTAATAAAACAGGATATGTTGTTCTTCATTTTTTTTCTTAAAAGAATGACCTATTTTGCATTTTTACTTGTTTTTATGGTAAAAATCCAAATACCTGTCAGGATGTAAAACCTTTTTTGTTTTTGCCTAGGGTTATATATTCTTTGATAATGAGTCAAGAAGAATTGGTGTTAAGGATCTGAATCATTTCATTCATAAACTTAAGTCTAAATCAGTAATTATAAGTGGATTGTTGACAAACTTCAAATATTTGGCTGCATATGTTTTTACACTAAAGATTAAAACACAAAATGTGTGGTCAAAGTAAGATTATAGTCATCTAGGATACTGAACCACTATCTATAGAATGTTTAAAACATTGAAGTAGATATGTGATAAAACCTTGAATGCAGAAACCTGTAAACTCTCTGCATTAAAATCCCTGTAAACCCTGCTATTATGATTAATTCTGATAAACTTGCATTTAAAATGTGTTTGTCAAGTATTTGGTTTTGCAGGTAACAATCACCATCAACAGATGCTGGAGATGATATTATGATTTCACAAGTCAAAAATCATTTCCTTCATCAGAGCAGTAGTTGTACAAAACAGCTGTTAAAGCTCATCCACTGATGTACAAACAGTGTTTGACCAAAATAGTCTTCAAGACCTCCACCACTACCTCACTCCTAACCACTGTTGATAAAATCCATCAAAAAATGGATAAAAGATCATCAGTGTGCCAAACTCCTCTTTGAAATTCTTTCACCTTCATTTGAAAACAGCTGTTGGATCATTTAAAGTCACTAACAGTTGTTAGCTCAGATGAGTCACATCTGCAGTTTCATCTTTTCAAACATCAATCCTTCTAAAACTCATCCATTTCACAAATCACTTGATAACATCAATGAAAAGGGACTCTTTCAAAAAGATCAATCCTAAAACAGTTGTCTTCTTGCTGGTCTTCTACCATCCCATCAACAAATCATGCACCTTGGGGTACTAAAAAGACAGAAAGTTGGGTAGATGTCATGAAAGAAGGGTTTCAGCAGTTCCGTGACAACAAGCTTGAAAAACTTGTGCCACAGCCAAAGAATGAGAATCCTTTTGGTTAAAAGTGGGTCCTCAAAGAACATTGCATATGCTAGAAGCATGATTGTCAAGATGTATCATACTAAAAAGACACCAAGAGTGTGAAAAAGCTTACATCAGGGGGATACAAATCCCTAGGCTATAAGCTTAGTGTTGTGACTGTGCATATGCAGCAGATGTTTCCTTAACCACTGATTGAAGAATATTATGATGTTGCTGCTGTTGCTGAAAAGTCCAACTGACTGTAACTTCAAAGTATGTTATTGAATTTTTGTATAGTTGCTCAAAAGGCTCCTTTTATGCAGGGTTATCAAGTAGCTGAAATATATCATCAAAGATTCAATATCTCATTAATTCACCATCATTCATAATCAGACATCACTCTGTGAAGGTTTGCTATAAAAAGGTTTGATTTCCCTCTCTCATAATCTAACTAAGGGTCAACTGGTAGATATGCTAACCTAAACATTAGACATATTTACCCCTGAAAAGTTGATCCCTAGGAATGATATGCTTCACATGGATAACAAGCAAAACTTGGTTGAACATGAATTATAAGCATTAAAATGTTTTCAGGAAATCAAAAATCCATCCTGAAAAATAGTTAAAATGAAATTTTTTTCATAAATCTTAAAAGTCTGTCCATAACCACTGTTTTTGGTTCAAACATCTGTTCTGCTAAATGTTGTCCACTGCTGAAAGACAACCTCTGTTCTCTCCTTTCCTTATTAATCACTGTTGATAAAACATCAGTGTTTTAATCCACTGATGGACTATCCACTGATAGTTGAAAATCAGTCACTGTTCTTATTTATATCGTTGCAACCACTGATATTGCTTCATCAGTGGTTTCCTACCAACTGTTCTCCATTATCATCAGAGGTTGTCACGTGGGCAGTACTTGGTCGTCAGATCTTTTGTAACCGCTGCCACGTCAGCATTCACTTTTTCCCTTAATAAAACCCTGATCAAAACCCCAAACAGGGTTTTCACTGTCGAATCGAATTCAAAATTCCTTTTCTCAAAGCAGTTACCATCAAAATTTTCTCAAAATCTTTCATTATCTTCTTCACCTTGCAATCACACCAAAATTGCCATGGCTCTTCCATATAAAACTTCTCACAATTACTTGGGTCTCCTTGAAAAACCAAGTCATACCACCACTTTCGACTCTGTCATTGACACTCTTTCGTCGTCAAAGTACAAAACTTTGTTGACCTATGATGCCACAATTTACCAGGAAACCCAACAAGAATTTTGGAATAATGCTAAACTTGAATCTCAAGATAAAATGCCCATAGCCATTAATTCTTCCATAAAGGGTGTTCCAATTACAATAACACCACAAACCATCTCGGAAGTGTTTGAACTCGATGATCTTCAAGGTAAAAATTCTTTCCCTAAAACAGAATATCAAACTGACTTTCTTGAAAGGGGGTATGAAGAGGAGATGAAAAAAGATACTTTACAAAAGGGCAGTTTTCCTCCTGCCACAAGGTTTTTATTTCATACCCTCCTTATGTGTGTGTCAAATAAAACCACTGCTTTCAATGAAATACCATTGAAGATTCAATACCTGGGTTATGCTATTTTGAATGAGGAAAAATTTAACTACTCCCAGGAGATCTTCAATGATCTAGTAAAAAATGTTAATAAAATATCATTTTTATTGTTTCCAAGGTTCTTAAGCTTTTACTTTCAAAAGAAATTTTCAAAGGATAATGCTCATGTGCTTATCCAAGGTGAACCTTGTCAAATAAATGGCCTTACACCTGAAACATTTACAAGGCTATCAAAAGTGTCCAAAACACAAGCAGAGGATCCTGAGCAGACTTTAGCAGCTACCACTGCTCCTCAGGCACCTACTGCTGAGCCCACTGCTCAAGGTGTTCACAGCAGCAAAAAAACTGCTGTGAAACCCACACCTAAAACCACAAAAAGACCAAAACAAAAGAAAACACAAAAGCCCCCCAAACCTACAAAAAAGGCAACTCTGGAAGATGAGATCCCAGAGCAATTACCAGTGACAACACAAAAGTCACCAGAACCACTGCTGCTACTTCCTCACAGCAGTTGGAAGAAAGATCTCACCCTGAGCCTCAAACTCCTCCTGCTTCTTCTAAAAAAGAACAGGTTGTAAGAACAGGGACACCAAATTATGATGCTCTAGAATCACTTGATTCTATCATCCACAGCCCACTGCCCGGGGCAAATTCTCTTTCCACTCCCATACTCACTGCCACACTTCCACCACAAATATTACCTCTATTGGATGCAGGTGATTTAGCCCAGACAACAATAAGTTCATCTCAATCACCTGTTCATGAGATTATGCCACGGAAAGTGACTGAGTCTGGTGTCTCAATCTCTGTTAACCAACCAGTAGTTGAGGAGGTTACACCCCTTGAGTTACATGTAACTCTTGGTGGTAGTTCAAGTGAAGCAGCTACTACAAGTGTTGAACCCACTGGTTTACACTTGGACTGTAATTTCATCTATAAGACTTCCTTGAAGGCAATATCTTCTTTGGGAACCATAATGCCAACTGGTGGATATCAAATATACACTGGTGAGCTAAAAATGGCAACCTCTTTTGAAGATAGAGGACCCAGTACCAAGAAAAAGGGGCATCAGTGGAAAATCAGATGATCCCATTAAGTTGGGTGATGGTTTAATGTACCGAGAATTGACGGATAGAGTTGACAAACTTGATACATCTGTTGCAGAAATCAAAGACATGCTGCAACAGTTGTTGAAAGCACAAAAGGTACCATCCACTGCTGCACCAGCTCAAACATCTGCTTCATCATCTGCTCCTACTCCAAATGAGCTCTGGAGTTTATTTCAACCTATGCTTCACCAACAAAGAGCGTATGCTGATCAGCAACATGAAATACAAGTTCAAAAGATCAGAAATATGATGGAAGCTAGGTTCAAAGATACACAAGCAGACATAAAGGCAATTAAGGCCCACTTGCTGAACACCACTGGCACTGCTCCTCCCTCTATCATCTTTGTGGATAACCCACCACCAGTTGATGCCAAAAAGGGGGAGAAAATGAAGCAGTTAAAGAAAAGGGGATATGAAGATGGGTTGTACATTGCACCAAACAATTCTAGCATGCTTGCAGACATCCCTAAGCCAGATGGTTCCAAAAAGGTTGATGTAACCTTAAATGCCTTAGCTGATGAAAAGACAAGGCTAAAAAGGGATATGGAGGCAAAGGGCAAGTCAAGGTTTGAGAAAGAAAAGAAAGTGTTTATGGAGATGGAAGTTCAGGGTATTTCTGAGCCCAAGGATGAAGAAAGTCCTAAGCCTAAAAGAAAACAACCCACTAGAAAAGTGAGGCAACCCAAAACCACACCTTCCAGACTCACAAAACATGCCTCTCAAACTCCCAAAAACTCCTCACATCAAACCTCCAAACCAACAGCTGTTGAAACACCTGTTATATCAACAACTTTTGGTACTTCAGTGGTTTCAGTAGTAGTTAACCCAACAACCACCACTTCAACACACACAACAACCATTGATCCCACTTCAACCACTGCCCCACCAAAAATTTCATCACCACCAAAAACAACACTGCCATAAAAGCCTCCTGCCAAAAAGCAGAAGACAGCTGATAACACATCATCAGTTGTAATGACAACAGTGGTTGAAACACCAGTTGTTTCAACAACTGTTAGTCAGCCATCTACCACTCAAATCCTCACTACAACCACTGTCACAATACAAGCTAAACCATCATCACAAAAAATACCTGCTGAAATGTCGCAACCCCCGATCCCTAATCCCTGGGAACGGGCGGCTGCGAGCCAATTTTGGTGGTATCGCGTATTGTCTAATTTGGCAGTGGAATTTTTCATCAGGACCGTAGTTAGGAAATATTTGATCAGAGTAAAATACCACATTTTCATAATATTAAACATACGGGATAAACCCCAAGTTCGTAGTACACATGTTTTCATAGGAATAAATCCTATTTTATTTTTTAAAAGCATCTATTTTAATTTAGGTAACTTTATTGCCACTTTTCCAAGCCTTCAGTGCTGTCCAGCTGGCTTCTATTTGGCTTCCACAGTTTGTTACCTGAAACGCGTTTTAAAAACATTTGTCAGTGGGAAATACTGGTGAGTGAATCCCAGTTTAATCAAATTTAAATAAAAACCATTGTACAGTATTGAGGGCTATCTCGCAATTACATTTGTTTCCAAGTTATAACAATTAACATCCATGGTACTGTCAGACCCGACTTGTGGAAATGTTACTCCTTGACCAGGTGGTAACAAATTTTGTATACAAAACCCCAACATACTCATGATAATTGTATCCTTACAAATACTCAATAACTGCTTAATATATAATTAATTAAATGAGGTTTTGTAAAAACAATTCACAAAAAGGTTAACAAAAAGCGGATCAACTCACATTGCTAATTTGGGTCTTTCCTTCGTGATTTCCTGGTTATAATCTAATAATTAAACAATGCACACGTGTTAGTATAATAACCCATTTTAACATTAGCAATACCCTCCCCAAGACGGCATTCCAACGACTACGTCGGGCAGAACCACGACAGCCGTTACGGAACCCTAGATCAATCGGGCAACGTATCTAATACGTATCCAGGGGTTATGATACTTACAACGAGGCAGAGCTACGCTAATTAAGGGGTATGCCCGGGTATAGAGCCTACCCTATAGAAATTGAGAGAGAAAAATGAATTCTGAATGAATTGGATGAACTGCCGATGGTTGCTATTTATAGGGCCTGATCTTCCGTTTCTCGCGGCCCGCGAAGGATGTAGCAAGGTTTTACGCGGCCCGCGAGGGTCCTAAGGCGGCATCACAGTTGCTGAGTCATCGACACGTGGCGGCTTCTGGGTGTGTCTGGATCTTAAGTTGTCGCGCCCCGCGTAGCCCGAATACAAGGTCTTCGCGGCCCGCGAGCGATTGGTAAAACTTATTTTATTTGTTTTTTAATGAAATAAAGGTCATTCGGGGCCGGTTTTCGTATACGGGGTGTATTTTAGGACATATAGGGGTATTCTAAATATATTAGGGGTGTCAGAAATATTCAGGGGAGTTGGTACAACTCCTGGATTATTTAATAAAATATATAATGCACTCACATTAAGTATAGTAACCCAATTTAACTTTATCCCTACGTCACGAAACAGAACCCCAACGAATTTAGGCAGAGCCTTGACATACGTTACGGGGCCCTACGACAGGGTATCATTGATCAATGGTTAAAACACTTAAAACAGGGCAAGGCGTTGTAGTATTTAGGGGTTTAATACCAACAAAAAAATAGGGTGTTAAGGTATAGGTAGAGGGGACGAGAGACAGCGTAGGAAATTTAGCAGATTGAATGTTGTTCTGCTGTTCCTTTTTATACTAAACTTTACTTGCAAAGCAAGTGTGGCATTTTAGTCAACATAATATTCCTTGTGATCACTAGCACACGTATTCACTTATGAATGTTAGTTTTTAGTTTATTATTATTATATTGTATTATGCACACACTAGCACACACGTAGCACTTTTAGTTTAGTTTATTTTTATTATTATTTTATTATTTATATATTATAATTAATTTAGGTGTTTGATGCTTATAACTTATAAAATATGACGTTTTACAAAATAATGAATATGTCATTAGAACGAGAATATTTTTGTCTACATTTTGAACCAAGTTTCATTAAAAACAGAGTAGGCTCAAATATAATGTATTTTTATAGTTAAATTATTAAACGGTTCCTAGGTTTGCCAAAATATCTTATATTTCTATCGGTCAACTTACCCATGATGCATCCTTTTAATAACATAAGTTTTTATATATTTTATATAAATAAAAATTTTGGGAATGTTACATCCTCCCCACCTTGTTTTAAATCTCGTCCTCGAGATTCCCTGAAATATGGATGAATATTTTTAGTTAGTTTAGTTTCTAGGTATATTCTGGTCCTTGGTTTGAATTTCACCTTACTTTGACCAGAATTATTCTGTATTAGATTCTTATCCTTGACTGAAATATGTTTTGTATTTTAACACAGCTTTTAGTTACAGGTTTCCTAATGCGTTAATAATCGCAAAGGAAATTCTTATACTTTCGATGGCCTTCCAACTTATAGGGTTCTTGTCGTTTATCTTGTCATACGAGTTACGAGACGGAAATTCAAACGAAATAGTGTTTGATATCGGAATTATAGACGTATACGAGAGATTCCTGATGATTAAATCTAAAATTATCATTGACACCTGTTCGTGATTTAGCCCCTAATTATCAATTATTATGGCATTTGGATTTATAAATATACATATCTATAAAATCATATATTTCACATTCTGTAATATACACACCATTCATAAGGTCAATGTATTTAACAGATTTATATTTCCAAAAACAGGTCAGACATCAGGTCGTGGTACTATTTTAGGGAATTCCATTAACATAACATATACCCCATCTCACCCGGTCTTGCCGGAGAGGTACCCCCATCTTACCCGGACAAGCTGGAGAGTCTACCACTCCATACCCAGTCTTGCCGGAGAGGTAATTATCATTGTATTTCCCCTAAATAGAATTTCTCTCAAATCATGATTTTTTTTAAAGTACATCGTTTATTATGGTTTGCATCAAGAAACAAGGAAATCAGTATTCTCATGATGGATCATATTCTAGAACCGAGTAGTACTAATAAACAAGAAATAACAGTGGCCAGGTGTTATCGCTTATTTATCATACTTGCTCTGTTCTAGTTATTATCCTCACGGGATACCAATAACCATCACACTTTATCTATGCAAATAATTGGCTTATCTCAAAGCTTTATACTAAGGCATTTTTCTTAAGTTCAAGTCTAAATATTATCCTAGGCGTTACCAGTAATTATCAATACCCTAATCTTTTTGTTTAAGCATAGATATTATTATGGTTGTGGGTTTTCTTTTGCTTGGGAAATGAAGTTTTGACAAAAATATAATTGTCTCCATTGACACTATAGTTAGGTTCGATGTGATGAGTATACTTACAGCTAATTCTATTTATGCATATATAACCTTAGATTCCGTTACAAGGAATATTTCATTGAGACATATGGTATTTTTAAAACCTAATACGTTTCATAGTTTATTCTTATAATGACTTCATGCTTTTATTATTATATTGTGTATACCGTCAAGAGATTCTATTATGTATATACATATGCATATTTATTATTTTAGAAACAAAACAAAAATTTTCAAATCTTTAGTTTAATATTTAAACTTATATAATATATATATATATATATATATATATATATATATATATATATATATGTATACACACATAATATTATTTTGTAATATCTGATGATACCCATTGATAAGCTTATTTCCACAACTTTATTTATCCTTTAAAAGTAGTATATTGAAATAAATTTCTGTTAAATTTATTGAATATAATATTTTGGAATTTAAGGATGGATAAATTAACCAAAATATAAATTTTATGGACTCATAGGAATAAATTTATTTTTAACTAGTGGGTTGAACCATATGGGTTTAAAATATCAAAACTTAACTCTCAATTTATTGTATATTATATTATTTATTCAAAGAAGTACTTATGGTAAGTAAGTTTGACGTTTCTAAAATCGATTCTAAATATATTTGAGTAATATACATGTATTAGAATATGTATGTATATCCCATACAATAGTAATAGTAATTTATTTAAAGATATTACAATATTAAAATTGTAATCTGGTTTTTAGATAAAGTTATATAAAGGACAAACATACTAAACACACATTTGATTCAACTATTTTTATGTGGGGCATCTATTTTAAATTCTAGTTTGAAAAATGAATGTTTAGGAACATTTTAACGTGCCAGGTAAAATAAATAAATAGATACTAAATTATTGATTTAAGTAGAATAAGGAAATGTGTTTTCACTGTTGCAATATCCTTACTTCTAAAATTTTAATTATCTAATCTTCTTCTTCTATCTTTTTTTTTATATATGTATCAATTGTTCAAACCATTAAACCCATATTTTCTCTCTTTTTATTATACATCATAAAATTTTTATTACTTCTTTTTAAATATAATATTCTAAATGATAGAGAATGAAAACCTGATTATTTATATATGATTATCATGATATATATATAAAATGACTCTTTTGATCATATCCTCTCTTTATAGTTTTAAATGTATAAATTTTACATGTATCCTAATATATATGAATATATATATATAGGGGAAGGATGTATAGAAAACCCACTTTAATTTAGAAAACCCGGGAAACTCAAAGCTCTCGATGTTTTTTTTTTTTTTTTGAAAAAATTTATAGATGTTATATACATGTTTTTAAGGGTTTTGGGCAAAAAAAATCAAAAAAGCGCCCAGTAGATATTTTTTTAAAAAATAAACAAGTTTTGGTGTAACACATGTTACATTCATCTGACATATTTGTAACATGTGTTACACCAAAACTTGTTTATTTTTTTAAAAAATATCTACTCGGCGCTTTTTTGATTTTTTTTTTTTTGCCCAAAACCCTTAAAAACATGTATATAACATGTGTAATTTTTTTTTTTAAAGTTCGGAAGGTTAGAGTTTCTCAAGTTTTCTAAATTATAAGGGTTTTCTATAGATACTTACATTATATATATATATATATATATATATATATATATATATTTTACATTATATACACGTATATATATTATTTAAAAGTATTAGTGTATTTACATTTCAAATATAATAGAATTGCATTATATTTTATCTTATATTAAATAATGAACGCTGATGAATACAAAATGTTATTAACTATATTCGTTTATATAGTTTTTAATAGTATCTTTGAACATTATATTACTAGTATATTAATTTAAATTATTTAATTCATGCTACAAGATTAATTGTTATAAAAAAAATTTAAATTACTTATAACATTAAATGTATAGAAATGTTCAAATTGATGCAGTTAAAATATATTACATTTAGATACCCTTAAAATTCATAATATTTAAATTTATATAGACTAAATATTTGTATACGTATATATACATAAACCCACTGTTGTATAATAACTACTTAAAGTGCATTATTAGTATATATATAAATTTATAATATATAGATTAAATGTATATTAACAATTGAATGTATTTAAATACATTTTTTAGGTATACAAATGATTACATTTGTACATTTTATATGTCAGATCTAATGACATATATGACAATATTAAAACATGTATTAATAATAAATCGTGTAATTATTTTAACTGATCAACTCCCATAAATAAAATATTTCATGATTCGTATACATATTATGATATTATTTGAGTAGGTGGTATTAATTATCACAGACAAATTTCTAGTACAAACATTTGGGTACAATCATAAAAATAGATTGATAAAAAAAGGGCGAATATTGCGACTTATATATATATATATATATATGTATTTATTACAAGCTACAACTGAAATTCAAAATATACTAGTGATTATACATCCGTAACTTATTCTAGTCTATCTAAGTTATAGAAGTATTATGCTCAACATGCTTTTATGTAAGGTTTATTCTATCTCCTGTCTCTACTAGGTTGTTATCTAATGGGCAAAGTTCCTTTAAAGTTTCTAGCTCATAGGTGGCATGGGTGTTGGTACTGGTTTGGCGGTTCAACTATTTAATATAAGTTAGCATTTACTGCTGTAGTGGCTAACATATGGAGATTTACCCATTGTTCATCTAATTCATCTTCCCATGGTAGGTTATTGCCTGTTTCCTGAGTTTGTGTATTTATTTCCTTATTAATTATCACTCCCTTTGGTTGTGACTTCTTTATTTTCTCTTGACTTTTTCTAATAATCCTACTTCTCTTCTTAGTGGTAAATGGTTTCTTAGACTGTGCCTTACGAATAAATATTCCTTCCTCAGTATCTGCTGAGTATCCTGAGGGATTTGGTTGAAATGAGGTTCCCTTATCTTTTGGTGAACTATCTAATTGACGATAGATGTCCGAAATTCTTTGCTTACCCATACTGTAGACTAACAAATAGTCAAATAACATAAAGCACATAATTACATAAGTTATTTCCTAACACAGAATTTAAAACTTAAGTGTCAGCAGAACACTTCTTTGGCTTGAACCAGTGGCATGGCTCTGATACCACCTTCTGTTGCAACCCCCGATCCCTAATCCCTGGGAATGGGCGGCCGCGAGCCAATTTCGGTGGTATCGCGTATTGTCTAATTTGGCAGCGGAATTTTTCAACAGGACCGTAGTTAGAAAATATTTGATCAGAGTAAAATAGCACATTTTCATAATATTAAACATACGGGATAAACCCCAAGTTTGCAGTACACAAGTTTTCATAGAAATAAATCCTATTTTATTTTTTAAAAACATCTATTTTAATTTAGGTAACTTTATTGCCACTTTTCCAAGCCTTCAGTGCTGTCCAGCTGGCTTCTATTTGGCTTTCACAGTTTGTTACCTGAAACGCGTTTTAAAAACATTTGTTAATGGGAAATACTGGTGAGTGAATCCCAGTTTAATCAAGTTTAAATAAAAACCATTGTACAGTATTGAGGGCGATCTCGCAATTACATTTGTTTCCAAGTTATAACAATTAACATCCTTGGTACTGTCACACCCGACTTGTGGAAATGTTACTCCTTGACCAGGTGGTAACAAATTTTGTATACAAAACCCCAACATACTCATGATAATTGTATCCTTACAAATACTCAATAACTGCTTAATATATAATTAATTAAATGAGGTTTTGTAAAAACAATTCACAAAAAGGTTAACAAAAAGCGGATCAACTCATATTGCTAATTTGGGTCTTTCCTTCGTGACTTCCTGGTTATAATCTAATAATTAAACAATGCACACGTGTTAGTATAATAACCCATTTTAACATTAGCAATACCCTCCCCGAGACGGCATTCCAACGACTACGTCAGGCAGAACCACGACAGCCGTTACGGAACCCTAGATCGCGTATCTAATACGTATCCAGGGGTTATGATACTTACAACGAGGCAGAGCTTCGCTAATTAAGGGGTATAATGCCCGGGTATAGAGCCTACCCTATAGAAATTGAGAGAGAAAATTGAATTCTGAATGAATTGGATGAACTGCCGATGGTTGCTATTTATAGGGCCTGATCTTCCGTTTCTCGCGGCCCGCGAAGGATGTTGCAAGGTTTTACGCGGCCCGCGAGGGTCCTAAGGCGACATCACAGTTGCTGAGTCATCGACACGTGGCGGCTTCCGGGTGTGTCTGGATCTTAAGTTGTCGCACCCCGCGTAGCCCGAATACATGGTCTTCGCGGCCCGCGAGCGGTTGGTAAAACTTATTTTATTTGTTTTTTAATGAAATAAAGGTCATTCGGGGCCGGTTTTCGTATATGGGGTGTATTTTAGGACATATAGGGGTATTCTAAATATATTAGGGGTGTCAGAAATATTCAGGAGAGTTTGTACAACTCCTGGATTATTTAATAAAATATATAATGCACTCACATTAAGTATAGTAACCCAATTTAACTTTATCCCTACGTCACGAGACAGAACCCCAATGAATTTAGGCAGAGCCTTGACATACGTTACGGGGCCCTACGACAGGGTATCAGTGATCAAGGGTTAAAACACTTAAAACAGGGCAGGGCGTTGTAGTATTTAGGGGTTTAATACCAACAAAAAAATAGGGTGTTAAGGTATAGGTAGAGGGGACGAGAGACAGCGTAGGAAATTTAGCAGATTGAATGTTGTTCTGCTGTTCCTTTTTATACTAAACTTTACTTGCAAAGCAAGTGTGGCATTTTAGTCAACATAATATTCCTTGTGATCACTAGCACACGTATTCACTTATGAATGTTAGTTTTTAGTTTATTATTATTATATTGTATTATGCACACACTAGCACACACGTAGCACTTTTAGTTTAGTTTATTTTTATTATTATTTATATATTATAATTAATTTAGGTGTTTGACGCTTATAACTTATAAAATATGACGTTTTACAAAATAATGAATATGTCATTAGAACGAGAATATTTTTGTCTACATTTTGAACCAAGTTTCATTAAAAACGGAGTAGGTTCAAATATAATGTATTTTTATAGTTAAATTATTAAACGGTTCCTACGTTTGCCAAAATATCTTATATTTCTATCGGTCAACTTACCCATGATGCATCCTTTTAATAACATAAGTTTTTATATATTTTATATAAATAAAAATTTTGGGAATGTTACATGAAAAGCAGAAGACAACAGTGGATACATCTACTGTTGTAATGACAACAGTTGTTGAAACACCAGTTGTTTCAACAACTGTTAGTCAATCACCTATCACCTCAAATGTCTCTTCACAAGCCATTGTTCCTTTTGCACCAAAGACTGAAACAAAAACACCTTCCCCTAAAAAGGTGTATACCAGAAAAAGGAAATTCCAGGTGCATGATGATGATATACCAGCACCTGATCCCATTTCATCTGCTCCTTATAATGTCATTAAGCCTCAACCTTTCATTCCTCCAAAATTAACCAACCCAATCAAAGATCCAATAGAGCTCCAAGGTTATGATCCTGCTGATGTTGTACCAATAGCTGCCAGTTATCCACTAGAACTACAAGCAGTCAAAAATGAAATGAGGCAGTTCTACTTGGTGGATGATCCTTCAAAAAGGAAATTCCCTTCTCTAGTTGGTTATAGAGATCCAGCCAACATGAATGAGTATTTGAAACTCAAAGCTAGGCAAACTGATACTAGAGCCAGACTTGAATGCCAAGGGAAAAGTGACAATGAAATTTCAAGCTATACACAGTTTCTGCTCACTAAGGTTAAACAATTAGAAGACTATGCAAGAGACCTGAGCAAAGAAATGTCTAACTTGCCTCCAGAAGCTGGTTTGCAAGAAGATATAAAAGAAGACCTCATCAAGCTAATTATGAGTGAGAAATTCTACCCTGCCACTGCTGAACAGTTCCAAGACTGGCCTCTGGTTGCTCTAAAAGCATAACTAAATAGAACTGAAAGAATAAAAAGAGATCCAGGCATGAAAAGGTCAGCACCAAATTGGAGCAAATACAAAAAGAAAATTGATGATCTTACTTTGGAGTATAAAAGGAAGAAACAGGAGTTGGTTGATGCAAAGGTTGGAACTGCCAAAGCCATAGCAAAATGGACAAAGCAGTACACAGATGAGGCTTATGAAAGACTGAGAAAAAGGAGAGAAACAGATCCTAGCCTTCCAAAGAAACCTGATTATAAAGCCATTGAAAAATCAAAGAAGCAGGCTCACACTTCTGAACCACTGTTCACATCATCAGATACCTCTGCCATTGTGATAAACCAAAGAAAGAAAAAACAGGCCGATGCAGAAGAAAAAGAACAAGAATTTTTGTATTTCAAAGAAGCTATCAAAACAATGGCAATAGAAGCAATTCTTCAAAATATTGCCAAAAATGTTCTGAACAGGCCTCCATCCCCAAAATCATCTAAAATAAAGTCTCTCCCAAGAAACCCACTGGGCTCAAAGATACTAAAGTGGATGTCTGATCAAAAGACCCACGTATTGACTCTGCTCAAGTTCAGTGGTGAAGTGAAGTACATATCAAGGGAACAAGCACTTGGCCTAGGTGTTGAAGATCTACAGGATCTCCTTGAACTTCCACTGTGCAGGGATGAAAATGATGAGAACTCCATGAACTTTGAACTACAATTCAAAGGTCAAGTTAGAGAACTCCTGATGAGGCAATAAAGATCCAAGAATAATGAAGGGTTTTGGCATCATCTGTTTCAGGGGGAGATTGTTGGCATTGAACCCTACCAGAGGAACATATGATAAAAGCCAAAACTGGTTCAGAACAGTGGATCCAAAATAAGCAGTCGTTTGCATTAAAGCTTTCCCCTTGACAGTGGCTCTAACATTTGATACACTAAAGAACTGCTCTTACAACAACTGTTGCTCTTAAAGACTAATGCTGCTAAAGTACTGAAGCTCTATCTACTGTTGTCTCCTAAGTGCTGCTGAAAACCAAAGTACTGCTCATTCAAGGACTGATCACCTTTGAAGAAAGCACTGATGTTCAACATCAGTGCTTAGACTACAACAGTGGAAAGAGAAGCAGTAGTTTACCTTTGTTTTGTCATTTACTTATAATCAGTTGTTTAGTCATCAGTAGTTGTATGTAACAGTCCTTGTAGTTTGTTAGGTTGTTATGTGTCACTTTCATGGTGACGTCAGCTAAGATGCTTTAGTGGTTTGATCTGTACTATATATAAATAGAACAGTCTGTATTGTTCTATTTAAGGAGTTTTCTCCTTCAATCCTGTCATCTTGTACGATCAACCATTGAGCTCATGCTGAGGGGGAGTTTTAGTATGTAAGCATGCATGTAATCTTTTGATTATAATCTTTCGACTAATGAGAAGCATGTGTTTATGAAAAACTATTTTCCCTTTGATTG
This sequence comes from Helianthus tuberosus, assembly GCA_030545235.1. Classification (NCBI taxonomy): domain Eukaryota; kingdom Viridiplantae; phylum Streptophyta; class Magnoliopsida; order Asterales; family Asteraceae; genus Helianthus; species Helianthus tuberosus. Next base: position 114,277,040 of record CM060442.1, read on the forward strand.
TGTTTACAAAGTTTGTTTCCATTTCCGCTGCATCTAATCTCATTTTACATTCCTTCATTTTGTTCAATTATGACAAACAAACACAATCATGATAGCCTCAGATCCTAACAATATTGGTTTACAATATTAAAACTTAACTCTTAGTTTATTGTATATTATATTATTTATTCAAAAAAGTATATAGTAGGTAATACAAAGTTTGACGTTTCTAAAATTGATTCTAAATATATTAGCTAATTAAGTAATATACATGTATTAGAATATATATATATATATATATATATATATATATACATATATAACTCAAATATAGTTTAAAGAGATGAGTTAAATTTAACGTGCCAGGTAAAAATAAATAAATAAATAAAATACTAAATTATTAATTTAAGTCGAGTAAATTATTAATCAATGGCAATAATTTTTTAAGCTATTTCCTGTCGATATATATGTGTTACGTACATATATTTTAAACCATATAGTTATACAATACCAAATGTTTTGTATATGTTTCTATATTATGTATGAAATATTATTTGTTTCATTAAAACAGGTTATAAAATATAAAATAAAAATATTTTATATATTTGTATATTTTCCATGTGTATGCAAATGTACATGTGCTTATATGTATATAATATATAACAAAAATATATTTTATGTATATAATATTGTATAAAATATAATATTTACTTAGTGTTACAGTTATACACCATGACAATCCTGTTTTAATATTGTATCAAACAATAAATTGGTTATTGTTTAAGTATGGTAAGATATTATATTTTTTTAATGAAAATCAATATAACTATATGTTTTATCGAAAACTTTGACAAAAATATATATGTTTAAGTCGAGTAAATTTTTTTTAAGTTGTATCATAAAACATAAAACATATTATTTGTACCAATATTATTTGTTTTAAATAAATCTGGTTAAAATGTTTTGTATAATATATGTAAAACGGGTTATAAAACATAACTGTACCTTAAAAATTCTTATATTATAAAAAGAATTCTTTAATCAAAACGTAATAAGTCCTACGAGTTAGACATTATGTAACAAATTTAATTATTGTTAAACACCTAAGTGAGTTAGAACAATAACAACATAGGTAATTTATACTAACTTCCTAACTTTAATGTTTAAGTTTAGGTATTAAAAGAACACCTAAATAACTTAAACCAGTGCTCTGATACCACCTTCTGTCACAACCCCCAACCCCCACCCTGGGAGCGGGGAGCCGTGAACTAGTCAAGTGGTACCGGGTGGTTTATTAAATACGCAGGCGGGAAAATTTTTCATCAAAATCGTAGTTAGGAAATAATTTCAGAGTTTGTAAAACACCAAACTTTAATATTAAACAAATGGGTTAAAACCCATATTTCATTCAAATGTTTTTAAGCCTTCAGTGCTTTATAGCAGGCTTCTGTTACTTTCATAGTAAGTTACCTGAAACGCGTTTGAAAACATTTTATCAGCGAAAAATACTGGTGAGTTCATTCTATTTTATAAAAAGACACATTGTTAGATTTTTATAGTATCAAGATGGAGATTACAATGTTTATATTTACCAAAAACTCAATCAGTATTTGTCACACGGTGGCAGTTTCGTTGTGACGGTGGTCATATCACTCATTAGCTAACCTTCGTCCAATAGTGGAAGTTTATCAAGTAATGTATACAAAACCTCATATACCCGGCAGTAATTGTAGAATACAAAGACTTAATAACTGTAAGTATAACTAAAAAACATTTAGGTTTTGCAAAGCATTTAGTAAAAAGAAGGAATGACTCATAATAATGTGAGAAAAAGGATAATGACTCACTTTGTAGACTTTAGGGTTTAACTAAAAAGCCTCTCCTGGTAATATTTCTTGGTATAATTCCTGAGTTCCTAATAAAATATAAAATGCACAATTGTTAGTGTAGTAACCCAACTTAACTTTATCGATACATCACGAGATCAAAACCCCAACGTAGTTAACAAAGTGTAGCCTTATACAGGCAGCACCTTGACATCCGTTGTTGGGTTCAGGATCGTCAGATAAAGGTATCGAATCAGTGATCAGGGGTTAAAACACTTACAACGGGGCAGAGCTTTGTAGGATTATGGGTGTAATACTAAAGAAAATGGGTGTATATATAAAAGCAGAGAGGGCGGGAGAGTGTGAGCAAATGGAAAGCTCACCCTCTGCGATTATTTATAGTTGATATAGAAACTTGGAGAGCACGTCAATGATTCCTTCTGATCTTTCCACGTACACAACATTTATTTCATATGTTATATTTAGTTATTATTATTATTTTGTTATTATATTTAATTCAGCTGCTTCACTCATTTATCGTTTATAGCTTCTAAATATGACGTTTTATAAAACGATAAATATGTCATTAGAACGAGCATATCTTTATCTACATTTTGACCTAAGTTTTGTTAAAAACAGAGTAAGGTTTAATTATAATGTATTTTATTATTTAATTATTAAATGGTTCATATGTTCGTCTAGATACCTCATATTTCTAACAGTTAACCTTACTCGTAATCTACTTGTTTAATAATATGAGTTTTATATACTTTATTTCTAATTAAAAAATAAAAATGTTACAATTATTATTATTATTATTATTATTATACTCTTCAGGAAAATTAACTAATTCATAATTATGTTCATTGCTATGTTAGACAACATGCCCTTATAATAACGGAGTTATGTGGTAAATATATTAATTAATACTAGCAGGATGCATGCGTGATTGCAACGGGAGTGACACATCACATTGCGATACTCGTTTTTGGTAGTTTTGTTATTCATATAATATTTATTTTAGCATTATTGTGATAGATATGCA